>CM060110.1:17998158-18453158 GCA_030522415.1 Channallabes apus | reverse complement strand
CTGAATACAACGCGACCCACATCACCTCTTGGTGAAGACCCACAGAAACCGTTACTCTAATCTCCCTTCTCACCTACAGTATCCTTGGTGTGAAGTTATCAAACCGGTTTCGCTGATGGGGTAATTCTGCTTCAAGCACTTTCCGATGCTGTTGCTAGGAAATTCCACCCCACAACAACAAGCAAATAAGAGACATAATTAACGAACTTCTTAGAAAGAAAAGATTGAGTTTTCCTCTTTTCTAAAAAAAAAAAAATTAATGAATACTCTTACTTTTGTAAAGATTTTGAGTGACCATTTGCCATATACAGTACTGCCTGCTTTATTATAAATTTAATAAAACTTTATTGCAACTAAATTGTGTGTGTGTGCCTTATTGAATATTTAATAATGTTTCCGGAACATTGTTGTCCATACGTTTTACAGTATGTACAGTATATTGAAAACAGTGAAGCATAAAACACAAACCCGAAAGGACAAATTAAGGAATGTACGAAACATTAATACCTTTACCGTGTTCAAATAAATACTATAGAGTTACTGCATTATGTTTCAAGACATCCTTAATTTAAAAAAGAATTCCCTAATTATGTCCACAAATACTTTGACAACATACACTTATCAACTTATCCACACAAACTCTCTGTGCACACACAGACACAATCTCTAAAAAATGTATATTAATAACATACATATACAAATAAACAAAAATATAAACGTCTATATTGAAGTCTACGGTGAACGCAGAGTCGGCTAAGCAGACGTGATGACGCGCGCGCCCTCACCTCTGTTACGGCTGCCTACAGTATTTGGCCAAAAGAATTATAATAATTGAACGATATGCCTGGTCCTGGAAAGAGACATCAACAGTCCGGCGCTGAGAAACGAAAGAACCGAAAGAAAAAAAAAGAGAAATAAATGAGTTGGCTATATTACTTAATGTAAATATTCTACTAAATCTAACCTAAAATTATAAAATTGATATAAACCACTTTTGAATGGTTGAGCAAATTACCTTTTTTTAAGTTGCATCAAAAAGATTTAAAATATAATTTAAATATAAAAGCATAAAAAACTTAATTTCATATTGATTTACACTCAAAACACATTTCTTTATATAAGCATTTATTGTGGAATGAACATATTTTCATCCAAAATGTTAACAATAAGATTTTTTTTTTCAAAATGTATAAAGACCAACAGTCATTCAACACTGTTAACTGAATTTGAAATTGAGAGGGAAAAAAAAGATGTCTGCATTTATCCACAAATTTAATTTTGCAATGGGTACATTTTGTCCTTGTCAAACCTGCTGAAGAAGAACCAAACTAAATACTCTGCGACTAAAATAAATTACTCCATAAATGTATGTGTGTGCCCTGCGATGGATTGGCACCCTGTCCAGGGTGTACCCCGCCTAGTGCCCGAAGTCTCCTGGGATAGGCTCCAGGTCCCCCGCGACCCTGAACACAGGATTAAGCGGTATAGAAAATGAATGAATGAATAAAATTACAAATAGTAACACTCAACTTTGCAACATACATTTATTAATTGGACTGAAAAGAAAATTAGAAAATGTTCCTGAAACAAAATCAGCAGAGGTAAAACATGGAACATTCATGTGCGACTGATGGAAACTCAATAAGTCACAATCCCGATTTCCTGTGGAGGCTGAAGACAGTCCTCTTCCTACCTGAGGACAAACAGGGCCATTGTGCACCTCACAAGTTCTGCCTGAGCTTCATCTTTCTGAACAACCTAATAAAAGAAAGGACATTTGTTAGACAATTGCTCTATTTGGCAAAACAGTGTCTGATGTATGCATGTAAAATCACTTAATGCTCCCTATGAGTGAAAAAAACACCTAGGATTATGGTGCAGCATGATAAATGTAATTAGCTCAATGAATACGCCAAAATAACTGACATACATATACACACATTATGTATTAATGATAAAGTTTATCATTTTAAGTATTAATTTCAGGAGGTAATCACCTCCAGGCTCTAGGGACATAAAAACAAACATAGTATTGTTGGTTATGTTAGGCTTGTAAAGCGTGAAAAAAATGAACATGGCAGACATTGAAACCTGTATTCAGACAGCATACACTAACCTGTGAGCAAGTTAAACTAAAGTTTTATTCTGCTAGTTATGTTTTAATTTAGTGCATCACAGCCAATTTCATGTGGATGCCTTGCTCAGGTCCTGTGGCTTCCATTCACAAGATTACATTTGACACCAAGCTAATTTCTGCTTTTGAGCGAGTACATACCAGATCAAGAACTTGAAGATGAAGATTATATCTCTGGTCTTCTCTCTGACGGGTTCCTCCCCAGTTTCTGATGATCTCAATTAGTTTGTAGTATTGCTTGTCCAAGGAAACCAGTAATCTTGCTTGAAGTGGAGCAGATATAATTATCAGAAACTCATTACTGATCTTAAAAAAAAAAAAAAAAAAAAAGGTAAAAACAAAAATTGGACTGGCTCAAGTTCTTATGTTAGCAAATCTTAATTACAATGTGTATAAAGTATAGAAAGCAGTACACTACAAACAGCACTCACTCCAAATTAGCTTGTTCTATGTTTACGTCACTTTCCTATTAATTTTTACATCGTTAACCAACGGTACTTAAATATAATTATTTTCTTCGGCACCGCTGACTTACTGTAGAAACTCCGGTGTTTTTGAAAATCACCACGTTAGTTAGCTAATGCTAATGCAGGTAATATAGGTGGTTTTAGCTACAGTAACAAACACGGACACAAAACTCAATCTACAAAGTACTTGTTCCTGACATAAATCATGAATTTGCTCATATAAGAGATACATTTAACATAGAAATGACACGAGTTTGCTTTCTTACCTGGTTTAAAGGAGTTTTCTTTGAGAAACTCGGGGCGCCAGCACGACGTGACTCAGTCCGTGATAATGCTGCGTCATGAGGTCATGTGACACGGCGAACTTTGGTTTGAAGCAGAAATGTCCTTTGTGAATGGATTAGATTTAAGTTTAATCAGGGGCTTTAACTAACAGTAACTGAAATACAGGTTCTGATATCCTTCCTTAATTGTTTCAACGTCATGCTCCGGTTTGAGGCGGAAATAAAATTATACCGGCAAAACTATGGTCTAAAGACTGCGCATGCGCAAATCACACTCAACCTAATAAGAGTACCTTGATCAAAATGAAATATTTCACTGCTGTAAACAGAATTATACTAAAGTAAAAAAAAAGAAGATTCACCCATAAGCATAAATTAGACACTTTAGTTAAAAAGATCAAATTATTTTTTTTACTAATGGAATGAGGAAAAAAAAAACACATTAAACGAACGATAGCTAGGTTTACTTTTTTCAGAGGATCCCTCAATAATTTCTGTCTCCTTTGCCTGTGTTTGATAATGTGAATCACATATACACTCATTCATCATGAAAGATCTATTATAAAACAAAATAAAATTCATGTTCGCTTCAGCACTGTTCATCCGCGTCCTTACATTCATTGTTGTACTTGGTCCGGCTTTTAGATAAAGTCCTTCCATACGCCATCTGGCGGATATTCAGTGAAGCGCAACACATTTATTTAAAATTCCCGAATGTTGCCTCCGGCAAGTCGCGGCACGCCGCGCGCTAAATTGCGGCATCCCGCGGGAAAACATGCGCAGTCTTAAAGGCGACATCTGTATACACATAAAAAAGGGCACTTGAGGCATCCTGGAGGAAAGGGGTGGGTGCTCAAGAACAATCACTAACCATTTGTAATTAAACACGAATATATAAATTATATTTTCTTTACACATAATATTTTCATTATATATACACGGGCATCGCTAGGCCATTTTTAGGGGAGCTTTAGCCCATCATCCCCTTTATATTTATTTAAAGTATTTTTCATATTTTTTATGTCTGCTAGTTTCCAACAAAAAGCAGCAGTATTGTCAAATAATTAACAGATAAATATTTAATATTATTGGCACCCACACAGTTTATTCCATTGTCCAGCCTCATAGGCGTGTTGTTTATATTGCTAATTAATGTAAGTTTAAAGTTATATGCTGTTTTCTGGTTACATTTTTCTTTGTACCTGATTGTACCTGTACATAGAAAAAAGTTTATACGGTAAACAGACATATATTCATATGTGAAATAAAAGAACTTGGAAAAAAAAAGAACTTGTAAGATTTACTTGATAAAATCCTCTTAACAATTTGCACACAGATTTTAAGTAAATTTTATTGCTCCAATATTAAGTAAAACTCACCCGTAATAGTCAGGTAAAATCTACTTAATAATTAAATTAACAATCAAAGAAATAAAGTAAAAGTTACATAATTATATTTAATGCACAAATTTGATTTATTTAAAATAATCACGTAAAGTTAATTCATTCCCAGATAGCACACACACGTCGCAGAGATAATGCTCCCTAATGCATGTTACAATGACCAAATATGATAATAAATAAATAAACCACACTCTCAGCTAATAATAAAACAGATTTTTATAAAAAAAAAAATACATTTAATAGCAAGCAAACATTTGATTAATTCATACGAAAACGAGATAACATTAACTTACAAATGAGGTCTCAATTTGAAAAGATGTACAAAACATAAAACACCACAAATAAGTATTAATCATAGAAACAAAATTAAACACCAACAGAAATGTTTTGTACTTTATAACTGTACGTTATGATTTTTAAATATGATCGTTAGATACGTTGGTCAGGAAACTCCTGAAGTCAGATGCAGACACACTTTCATTCACAAACTGCTGTGAAAAAATACAGAGATAGATATTGAATTAAAATTCATGATACTTAATTTAGCAAATGAACTATATTTATACTTTGTTCCTCTCGCTTCACAACTCATGAGAACAGACCGAAACCAGAATCGAACCGGAGATTAAGGAAAAAGTGAGAAGCAAGAATCATGTGTGGAAAGATTAAGCATGCAAGGTCACTGGATGACTCTACTTCTTTTTCTTGTCTGCAATGCGATTTAGACAAATCAGAGGTGCTGTCAATACTGTATGAACATATGTACAGGTTCTTTACAGTTGAAATTTAACTTGTAACTTATTAATAAAATTCGGACTCAGAAAAAACGTTTATTGCTAGTGCTCTTTTACCATTTAATGCTTTAACACACACGACTCAGTTTGTTCAGAAATGGCATCTCACTGGCGAGCCTTTCTCTGAACACGCCGTTTTCACGAGGGGTGGGGGTAAGAAACACACATCTCGGTTTATTAATCCGCGTGCTCGGTTCGTTATTATTTTATTTATTTATTTATTTACCACAGGGCTCCGTAAGTTCAGGTTTTTACATGAAAACGGTGTTTTGTGAATATCCACACTATTAAAAACTGAAATATTGCTAATTGTACGTCCTGAGATTAAGATGAACATTAATTGGGAGTCATGAAAGCGAGAATCACATCCAAAACAGAAAGGTAAACTTACCTCGAACACGACAAACTCCAGCTCCAGCCACGCTCTGTAGTACCTCCATGATGATCCACAACCGACTGATCCACAGCGCGGGCACAGCGTCTCCAAACACGCATGCGCAGTTTAATTTGGACACATTTTCGACTTCAGTAGACACACAATATTTCAGACTTAAACACGACTGCCCCCTACAGGTAATGAAGGGCATTTTCACAGCTTCCCGCACGCATCCGCTCAAAGACGCGGCAAGTCATGGAATCCCTTTTCTCGAAACGTGCGTTTTTAATGGCGACATCTGTAGGTCTTGAACTGTTAGAGACTTATAAATTTCTGTCTCTGTCTTTGGGTTATCTACTTGTGTTTTGACCTTTTCTGTAGGGCCATGCAGGCCATTTGCACTCTGCTTCTTTAAGAAAGGAAGGACCATGGATCCAGGTAACGTTTTTCATGAACTTTTCACAGGATGCCCCCCTGGACGCAGAGTCAGCTGGGTTTTTTGAGGTATTGACGTACCTCCATTGCTGTGGCTTGGTTGACTCTCTTATAGTGGCAATTCTTTTGGCCACAAAGATTTTAAAGCGAAGTGTTTTTGGACTGTCAGTCCAAAACATCGAGTACAGCAATTTCAATTCTAGCTGTTCTTTCAACATTTTGTAATTTTTACAGCATTTTTTCTGTACTGGGGAGATTTAATTACATGAGTTTGGAAGTGGAGCACACACAAAAAACTCACTATGGAGGCCTCAAAAAGAGAGTGTCTCCGCTCTCTGTGAGCTTTTCTATAGCGGCTTGGTCTGTCTCCGCAGACAACAGTTAACTTTTTATAGATGAGTTTGGAAGTGGAACACGGACTAACAGTTCACTATGAAGCCCTTATAGAGAAAGAACAAGGAACACTATTGCTCTTTTCTCTGTGTACTTTTCTATACCAACTTAATCTTTACTTTTACTGCAGTTTAACTTTGCATTTCATTCATTCATAGGGTTCAGTAACACAAAAACTCTGTTTCCCTGTCTATAATCTATTTCCGGACAATAGAAAAGATACAGTAAAACAATGGTGGAGAATGCAGGCATTGTTTGGCGTTAAAATTCATAAAACCAAGACATTTTACTGTATTTTTTCTATTGTGTTATCATCATTGGTCAGAGAATAAAGGGTTTAAGCTCTTTGTCAGAGGTGAATCAAAATTTTAAGGATTCGGGTTGATTTTATTATATTTATTTAAACTTATATCATACATCACATCATCTTTCCATCCATCATTTAGCACGATTCAGTGTATCTTACACAATCTTTATTCTCTGACCAACGATGATAACACAAAATCCAGTATTTATCAATTATGAGAAAGGTAACGTACAACCTGGGCAAATGTTTAGAATTTAAAATATATGACCAAGACAATAGTTCTTTATAAAGAAACATCTTGGGTTACTTTGCTGTAACCCTGTTCCCTAAAAAAGTGGGAACGAGATGCTGTGTGAAAATGCTATGGGAACGCTCTCCGCGTGACCGGTTGTTGAAGCATGTGTGTCAAACACGCCAAATATTTTGGCATATATAACTTCGGTCAGGTGACGTAATTTGATTAGGTGCATCTGGAGGTTACACATCCTCAGGTCAATTTTGTCTGAAAGGACGTCCAGTCACGCCTGCAGTGCGGCATTGGAACACAGCATCTCATTCTCGCTTTTTCAGGGAACAGGGTTACAGCAAAGTAACCCGAGACGTTTCCTTTCAAAAGCTACACTCAATGCTGCGTGAAAATGCTATGGGAATGAGAATACCAACTCCGCCGCATTGCAAGTGTCTGGACCCCCAAGGTTGTGTAGTCTGTGCACAATAGTCAATGAGGTCTCTGACATCTAAGAACCTACTCTGATTTATGCCACTGGCTAGCGCGGTGGATGTACTGTAAATCTGAAGAGCACGAGGTGGTTGCAGAATAGCTTTGACTAGCCCAGGGACAAAGTCTAAGCAAGATGGGGAGGCTGACCAAGCGTCCCCTGGGCTCCTGTTGATGACTGGTGTCTGGCAAAGCCATGGGAAAAACCATCTTAAGTGTCCGAAGACTGACAGGCGCTGACTCTAGTGGTTCAAAAAGGGTGGTGCTTTCCACAGAAACCCCATCAGTCAGAACATGACAAGCCGAAATAGCGGCTACGTACGTTCTGAGAATACTAGGGCATAAGCCCGAGGTCAATTTTCTTGTAGCAACTCCAGCACTGAAACAGTTCAGCAGTGGACTGGGTCTACATGTTTTACTATGCACCAATTTTCGTTACACTCCATTTGATGGCATAAGTTCTCCTAGTGGAGGGAGCTATGTTTGACTACTTCGGGGTGTGGTTTCCAAACCCTGTGTGTCACAGCTTGCCTGAACAGCAAGTCTGCTCCCATATTCATATGCCCTGGAATGTACAGTGGCTTGCAAAAGTATTCGGCCCCCTTGAACCTTTCCACATTTTGTCACATTACAGCCACAAACATGAATCAATTTCATTGGAATTCCACGTGAAAGACTGCTTCATGACATGCTGCTCCTGTGCTTCCAGTGATCCAGACCTCATCTGCCCTCTGCACCTACAGTACTGACTCATCCCTATGCTGAACTGGACTTCATGTCAATTTAAAGAATTTCTGTCATATTGAACTTTCACCTGCACAACACACATGATGTCATATCATTTCTATCTGTTATCACCCAAATGAGGAGGGGTTCCCTGTTGAGTCTGGTTCCTCTCAAGGTTTCTTCCTATTGCCATTTCAGGGAGTTTTTCCTTGCCACCGTCGCCGTCACCCTTGGCTTGCTCATCAGGGACCTTTCATTCATACCTATACACATTTTTCTCACACATACACACTTCCAAATATTTTCTTTTCTAAAAAAAATTAATTTCATTTTTGTGAAGCTGCTTTGAGACAATGACCATTGTTAAAAGCGCTATATAAATAAAATTGAATTGAAAGACCAATACAAAGTGGTGTACACATGAGAAGTGGAACGAAAATCATACATGATTCCAAACATTTTTTACAAATAAATAACTGAAAAGTGGGGTGTGCGTAATTATTCAGCCCCCTGAGTCAATACTTTGTAGAACCACCTTTTGCTGCAATTACAGCTGCCAGTCTTTTAGGGTATGTCTATATCACACATACTCCACAAATGTGGCTTGTATAGGAGGGTTGCAAGAAAAACGTCTGAGCTTTGCTGTAATTATTTCACACAACACCAAATGACATGTCTGGCAGAAATACAATACAGCTTACCATCCAAATAACATAATTCCTACAGTAAAGCATGGAGGTAGTAATATCCTGTTATGGAGTGTTTTGCTGCAGAAGGTCAGGATAGAAGGAAAATGGATGAGGCAAAATATCGTCAAAATCTGCTGTCCTCTGCCAGAAAGTTGGCAATGTCATTTTTAGGACTTGTGATCCGTTTTACAAAATAGGCCATACCATATTTTTTTCAGTTTTTTTCTGACATGTTGTTGTTATATCTTTCAATTGGTTGTTAAAAGTTGCTCTTAGTAAAAAAATATATATAAAAAAGCTGGATAAAACAAAAACTGTGTCTGCAAATTCAGGCCACAAAGCAACAAAATATGATCATTTAAAATGGGGGTGTAATTTATTTCCTATACTGACTGTTTGTCTTATGTTTGTATGTATGTATTTTGGCATGAAGTGGGGAGGACTACTGTGTGCCTTTCACACACACACACACACACACACACACACACACACACTAACGGAAACAATGTTTTATCGGGAAAATATTCAAGAAATCGGTCTAATGACACTCGAGTGCGTGCACTAAGACCGAGCAGGGGAGATGATTACCCACAGTTCTGCATGCCCGAGAGAGAGAAAAACCATTGGCTCAGTTGTGATCAGGTCACGCTCTGCGTCAAAACAAGAAGCGCATGTGTGGCACATGGTATTCATAAACCAAGACTTGCTCGCTTTTCAAGGCACAATTTAAGAAACATTTTTGCCCGTCTTGCGGAATGGTCATGCACAGTACATGTAGTGAAATGCCTACACGACCACCTGTGACCTTAAAATTTTTTAAAAACTATTTACAAGAAGTAAGAGAATAGTTTAACTATTGCCTCTTTTCCACTGCATAGAACGACACGACACAGTTCAGTTCAACTCACTTCGGTTCGGCGCAGTTTGCTCTTCCACTGCAGTGTAGTAACACTTTAGCGTGGGCGGGATTACTCACGTGCGTGGCGCCGCTACTGCCGTGACGTCATCGTAAGCGCGCCACAAACACACACACAACAATGGAGCATATCGACGGCATGGTGTTCTTCATTCTCGGCATGTGGATGTTTTTAACAGCGAGACGAAGGAGTTTGTTTCAAAAGAGGCCGACGGTTAATACAAAAAGGTGCGTGCGATCCTTCTCTGGCTGTTTCTAAATATAGCGGTTCTGTTGTGTCTCGTGTCGCAAGTTCGGTGACGCAGTAATGACGATTTTCTCCGGCTAATCAGTGACCAGCGTGTTTACACGTCACGTTTTGGTAACCGTTCGGCGCGCTTGGAACCTCGGGCGAGGTGGTACTAAAAAAGGAACAGGTACTATGTACTGGTCCCAGTGGAAAACCCCCCAAAAGTGAGTAGAACTGAACCGTGTCATGTCGTACTATGCAGTGGAAAAGCGCCATACAGTGGGAGCCACGCCAAATAGCCGCGACAGTGTGGCTGAAGTGTGAATGGCGTGTGAATGGCCTTTGCACGCCGTAATCCCCCCTCCCTTTTCTGGCTGAAAGGTGTGTCAAGATTTCACAGTAAACACGCCCATTCAAGCCCAATTTATTCATTTACCTGGTGCCACCACTAGATGGCGCTTCGTTCTCAAGAACACGTTAAAACAAGCCAGCTGCGCTGAGTTGCAATCACGTGATTTTAACAACCCGCCTCCACCCCCGCCGAACTGACGCTACCAAACTACAGAGATGAAGATGGCGGCTTAACGGACTATTCGTGGTAAGTGATGTTTTATTTTATAAAATGTGTTTGGGGTAGTTTACAGTTTATTTCCCAGTTTAGTTTTTTATTGGCCGTTTTAAATATCACTGGCAGCAGCAGCGGTCAGATGTGACTTTAGAGAACTTAATGATCTGTTTACCAAGTCTGGAGTTAATATTACAGCTTACTGTCAGTGTAGATGCGGTTGGCTTATTTCACTAGTTTTGACGCGTAGCTAATGTCTTAAAGTTTCACTCACACGACAGAAGTCCGATCTCTTTGTCTTTTGTAGTTTATTTTGTCAGCATCAAAGAATCAACACTTCATACAGTCGTCTTGAGTAAATCCACTGTTATTACAGACACCAGTTGCTGCATCTTGCAAATCTCTGAGTTTTACAACAACCTGTTTGCTGTATCTTGTAGATTACAATCTTGGCTTGGGTATCTAACAACACTCTTGTTGTTTCTTACTTTCCCAGCTTACGTTAGCTTACGGTTACAACAACCTCGTTGCTGTATTTTACATTTCTAGCTTACCGGGAGCTCTCACTAGCTGACGGTTACAACAACCTCGTTGCTGTATTTAGCATTTCAAGCTTACCGGGAGCTCTCACTAGCTGACGGTTACAACAACCTCGTTGCTGTATTTAGCATTTCAAGCTTACCGGGAGCTCTCACTAGCTGACGGTCTAAAGCTTGTGTTTCCGTAGCCTTCCAAATCTATACTGAGCTTTCTAGCATATCACAGTCACACAAATGCATGTAATAGTAGAATGACATCACAGACCAACCTACGATTATCAACTTATGATGCATAACTAAGAAATTTAAAGCTTATGGCTTATGTAACAAACTTAATGCTTAATGCTTTACTAATGAATAGAACAAGGTAGAATAAATGAAATAACAGCAAGTAAAATAAAATAAAATAAACACAACAACAAATTCATAAAAAGTGCGATATGGCACTTACATTCCAGCCCCTAATTGACAGGCATGGAGACTGACAATTACAATTTTGTGTTTTTTTTTTTTTGATAAAGCAATGAAATCAAACATTCTTAACCTTCTAAAATGTTTTAAATCTTTTAAGTGTGTAATATTTATCTCAGATGTTTACATTGGCATATCAAATTTCATAACATATTACCACACATTTAACAGTCCATTTCACATGTGAGGCACAGCTTGTCGATGGGTCTTTCCAGAGTGTTGGTCTTAGTTTTAACTAACACGTTTCACCAGTCCCCCTTTGTTGGGGAACACTTTCGTGATTCTTCTCATGACCCATGAATTTCTTGGAGAAGACTCATCAGTTATTAAAACTATGTCTCCAATCGAAAGGTTTTTTTTGTTTTGAAACCACTTTTGCCGCCCCTGGAGCAAGGGCAAGTATTCACGAACCCATCGCTTCCAGAGCAGGTCTGATCGATGCTGGATCTGCTTCTCCCTGCAACGTGCATAGATGTCTTCCTTTTTGAAGAATCCAGAGGGCAGGTTTGGCTGTTTTTTCATCAGCAGCAGGTGGTTTGGTGTCAGAGGTTCCATTTTAGGCGAGCAGCTGTTTCTTTTCACAGATGCCTTTTGTTTTTGCTGTGTGCGAATTCCCTGTTTGAATTCTGCTGCTGCTTTACCCTTTTGCAACGTGAGAAGTTCTTCCTTAAAATTTTGTCTTTGAGTGAACTTAATGATGTCGTTTTCTGCTCTTGTTAGGTCTTGCGCTTTTAGAGACTTGTGATTTTCTGTCTTTGGGTCATCTACTTGTGTTTTAACCCTTTTTGTTTTTTGTTTCAGCATGTCTCTGGTGCGAAGGATCCAGGCAACGGATCTTTTTAACTTGTGCCAGTCAGAGTGATGATTAATCAGTTTACTCACTGTGTCTGTGTCTGTGCATTTTGTAATGCTCACAATATTCACTAAAGCTGAGAGCTTAACTTCATCAGCATTTTCATCAAAATTTTCTTTTATTGATGTGTCATGAATATTTTCAGGCCATTTGCACTCTGCTACTTTCAGGAGGGAGGGACCTTGGATCCAGTTGACATTTTTCATGAACTTTTGACAGGATACCCCCCTGGAGGCAGAATCAGCTGGATTTTGTGAGGTATTAACGTACCTCCATTGCTGTGACTTGGTTGACTCTCTTATAATGGCGATTCTGTTGGCCACGAAGGTTTTAAAACGAAGTGTTTCGTTATCAATGTATCTCAAAACAGTTGTACTGTCAGTCCAGAACATAGAGTCCAGCAATTTCAATTCTAGCTGTTCTTTCAACATTTTGTCATTTTTTACAGCGACCACTGCCGCAGTCAGTTCCATTCGTGGAATGGTGGTTTGTTTCAGGGGTGCTACACGGGAATTCCCCATCATGAATGCACAATGTGTAAGTCCATCAGCGTTTACTAACCTGAGGTATGAGACAGCTCCGTATCCCATTTCACTTGCATCCGAGAAGTGATGGAGTTGTGCTGTACTGTAGCTGTAACTCCGAAGTCGGCTGGTTTTATGCACCTTGCTATGCTGAACTCGGACAGTCGGTGCAGCTCTTGCAGCCAGGTTTTCCATGCCGTTGCAAACTGCTCGGGAATGTCATCATCCCAGGCAAGTTTTTCTTTACATAACTGTTGCATTAGGATTGTAGCTGGCAGTATGGCAGGTGGGAGAAAGCCTAACGGGTCGTATGTTGAGCTAGTGATTGACAGAATTCCTCTTCTTGTCACAGGTCGTTCCTTTAAGCTAATCTTAAACGTGAACATGTCTGAGTTAATGCACCACAGCACCCCCAGAGCTCTCTCTATGGGCAGTGCATCGTTACTCAAGTCTAAGTCTCTCATGTCTTTGATCCTTTCACTCTCGGGAATGACAGTCAGTAGGGCACGGCTGTTGCTTGCCCATTTAGTGAGGTTAGACCCTCCACTTGTACAGAGACTTGTGAGATCATTGTATAGGGCGACTGCTTGGTCATGACTCGAAACAGATTTCGAGTTACCACGTCAGTCGTCTACATGAAAGTTTTTAAGCACTGTGTTAACTGCCACAGCAGATGCATCGCTGCGGTTTTCTTCTGCTGTCTTCCTGAGGGCGAAGTTAGCACCACAAGGCAACAATTTTACACCGAACAGATGAACTACCATTTTATTTTCAACTAAGTCTTGGTTCACATCTCCATTCGGCCACCATAGGAAGCGCAGCAGATCAGTGTCCTTCTCGGGGACTTTCACGTGATAGTACATGGCTTCTACTGTGTCCTTTTTCTTGGACTTTATTTTAACGGGCACAATGGGGAGGATGCAATTACCACCAGCCCCAGTGAGCGCATTTGATTCGTGACTCTCTGCCGGTGGTGTATTTTTTGTGTCACTTTCGGTTTCGTTCTCGTCAGCGCGTGTAACTGGCTGCGCCGTGTCTTGCACTGCTATGTGTAGCATGCTTGGATGTGACTTTGAACACAATGAACATACAATTTTTCTGGTACAGTCTTTCCACAAATGACCCGTTCTTAAACATCCGAAACAGAATCCGTTTCTTTTTAAGAATTCTACTTTGTCTTTGTGTGTCTTATCATTAAATTGGAAGCAATCATCTAAGACATGCTCCCCTTTGCAGTGTGCGCACGGTTTAGTGAAAGCGCTGACAGGTGATGTACCGGCATTCTTCATTGTAATCAAGTCTTTGTGAATTTTACCAACCTGTCTGTCCTCGGTTGCGACGCTGACCCTGGGTTTTCCTTGGCCCGTTTGTTTGGGTCCTTGAAGGGATGTGTGACAGGGTTTTCCGTCGCTGATTGCGGCGTCCAAGTCCGTAGAGTGTGCGCTGCTCAGGTGCGCGTTGCTCAATTCAGTGACCGCGCTCTCGTTCGCAGGCTGCGCTCGGCTGTTGCATGTTGAGTTGGAGAGGTGAAGGTGCGCGCTGCTCAGGCACGCGCTGCTCGGGAGCGCGCTGCTCGATTCAATGAGTGCGCTCTTGCTCTTGGATGATCGGCTGTCGTATTTGCGATCTTGACGTTGAAGCACTCTTAATTCGGCATCATGCATAGCAAGCACCGTTTTGGTTTCCAGTCTGGGAGCGCATGCGCTACTTGGTTCGTTGACTGTGCTCTCTTTTACCGGCTTTCGGCAGCTGTCGTATTCAGGTTTGTGGCCCGTCCAATGCGGGCTGCTCGAGCGTGTGCAGCTCGGGTCGATGACTCCGCTCTTTGATGCAGGCTGTCGTTTTTTACAACTCTGATAAACCTGTAATTCAGCGTCGACAATTGCGAGCGCAGTTTCTAATTCCAACTTTTCTTTATCAGCTTTTAGTTGCTCTGCCTCAGCCTTTAATTCTGCTTCTTTTGCCTTTAATTCTGCTTCTTTTGCCTTTAATTGTGCTTCCTTCTGTTCTAACGCCCGCCGTTCTGCTAAGGCTGCTGCTTTAATCAACAAGGCTGCTCTGTTGGCTTCCGCTTTCTTTATTAGGGCTGAGGATGATGTAGAAGTTACAGACCTTTTGGATGCTGCCGTTGTCTGTGACACGCTGACGCCCGGCGAGACACCTTCGCGTAGTCGCGACGTCACAGAGTGGCTCTTAGTGTCCTTGGTGTCCGCTTTCCAGCGACCCACCGTAGATATGAATTCTGTGCGGCCTTGAGCCTCAGGTGCGCCGCAAGCGACCTGATCGCGTCTGTGTTCGTCTTTACGAGTGTACACAAGCACATCAACGTTACTTCTCATGAAGTTCTCTCTTCTGCACTCAGTTTCAACGATGTCTAACTTACGTGCATAGTTCATAGGTGTCTTTAATGCATTAGACGTTGCATTCAGTCGAATTCGCTTGCCTTTTCTTGCATCCAGCGCCTCGTTGAGGTTCTTTCTGTTCATCTCGTGGAGCGCCGTTAGGCTCCCCAGCCAAGTGCTGGGAGCGTTGTCCTCATTGTTCGGCATGGTGAAGTTCGATGGCTATTCTCTTTCACTTTCCATTTCAGTGTTCACTTGTTTTCGTTTAAACAGCGGAAAAGCTTTAGACTTTTGTAGATGCGGTTGGCTTATTTCACTAGTTTTGACGCGTAGCTAATGTCTTAAAGTTTCACTCACATGACAGAAGTCCGATCTCTTTGTCTTTTGTAGTTTATTTTGTCAGCATCAAAGAATTAACACTTCATACAGTCGTCTTGAGTAAATCCACTGTTATTACAGACACCAGTTGCTGCATCTTGCAAATCTCTGAGTTTTACAACAACCTGTTTGCTGTATCTTGTAGATTACAATCTTGGCTTGGGTATCTAACAACACTCTTGTTGTTTCTTACTTTCCCAGCTTACGTTAGCTTACGGTTACAACAACCTCGTTGCTGTATTTTACATTTCTAGGCCGACGGTTAATACAAAAAGGTGCGTGCGATCCTTCTCTGGCTGTTTCTAAATATAGCGGTTCTGTTGTGTCTCGTGTCGCAAGTTCGGTGACGCAGTAATGACGATTTTCTCCGGCTAATCAGTGACCAGCGTGTTTACACGTCACGTTTTGGTAACCGTTCGGCGCGCTTGGAACCTCGGGCGAGGTGGTACTAAAAAAAGGAACAGGTACTATGTACTGGTCCCAGTGGAAAACCCCCCAAAAGTGAGTAGAACTGAACCGTGTCATGTCGTACTATGCAGTGGAAAAGCGCCATACAGTGGGAGCCACGCCAAATAGCCGCGACAGTGTGGCTGAAGTGTGAATGGCGTGTGAATGGCCTTTGCACGCCGTAATCCCCCCTCCCTTTTCTGGCTGAAAGGTGTGTCAAGATTTCACAGTAAACACGCCCATTCAAGCCCAATTTATTCATTTACCTGGTGCCACCACTAGATGGCGCTTCGTTCTCAAGAACACGTTAAAACAAGCCAGCTGCGCTGAGTTGCAATCACGTGATTTTAACAACCCGCCTCCACCCCCGCCGAACTGACGCTACCAAACTACAGAGATGAAGATGGCGGCTTAACGGACTATTCGTGGTAAGTGATGTTTTATTTTATAAAATGTGTTTGGGGTAGTTTACAGTTTATTTCCCAGTTTAGTTTTTTATTGGCCGTTTTAAATATCACTGGCAGCAGCAGCGGTCAGATGTGACTTTAGAGAACTTAATGATCTGTTTACCAAGTCTGGAGTTAATATTACAGCTTACTGTCAGTGTAGATGCGGTTGGCTTATATTTCACTAGTTTTGACGCGTAGCTAATGTCTTAAAGTTTCACTCACACGACAGAAGTCCGATCTCTTTGTCTTTTGTAGTTTATTTTGTCAGCATCAAAGAATCAACACTTCATACAGTCGTCTTGAGTAAATCCACTGTTATTACAGACACCAGTTGCTGCATCTTGCAAATCTCTGAGTTTTACAACAACCTGTTTGCTGTATCTTGTAGATTACAATCTTGGCTTGGGTATCTAACAACACTCTTGTTGTTTCTTACTTTCCCAGCTTACGTTAGCTTACGGTTACAACAACCTCATTGCTGTATTTTACATTTCTAGCTTACCGGGAGCTCTCACTAGCTGACGGTTACAACAACCTCGTTGCTGTATTTAGCATTTCAAGCTTACCGGGAGCTCTCACTAGCTGACGGTTACAACAACCTCGTTGCTGTATTTAGCATTTCAAGCTTACCGGGAGCTCTCACTAGCTGACGGTCTAAAGCTTGTGTTTCCGTAGCCTTCCAAATCTATACTGAGCTTTCTAGCATATCACAGTCACACAAATGCATGTAATAGTAGAATGACATCACAGACCAACCTACGATTATCAACTTATGATGCATAACTAAGAAATTTAAAGCTTATGGCTTATGTAACAAACTTAATGCTTAATGCTTTACTAATGAATAGAACAAGGTAGAATAAATGAAATAACAGCAAGTAAAATAAAATAAAATAAACACAACAACAAATTCATAAAAAGTGCGATATGGCACTTACAGTCAGTGTCACACACTCACAATGTCACTCCACTTTAACTCAAAAACATGCTCAAGCTTCGACAATACTATTAATGTCCCTATTACAAGAGCTGCACTACCCGATGAAGAGTGTTTGTGTTCTCTGTAAATACTGAGAGAATCTCACCGCGTGTTGTCTGGATAAATTCAGCGGTTATTTATTCTCTGGTTAAGAGTTAATCTGCAGGTTATTTCTGTGACTGTAATATAATGTGATGCAGTTGATGAGGGACACAGACTGAGGGGAGCTGTACAGGAGCTAGTAACGCTCATAACCCGGTTTATATTTTATACACTTTGTCCGGGACTTTCCGCGGTAGCGCGAGCGTTTAGTTAAAGAGCTGAATAACAACACTGAAGTGTTTATCAGTTAGGAGGAGGAGGAGGGGGGAGGTGTGTGTGTGTGAGGGGCTTCAGTAAGTTATAGTTTGGCTTCAGGGATGAACTAATGGTTATATACGAGTGTTATATGGCTTAACTTATTTGTATGAGAAGCGCATTAAGTAAATTCTCACTTAATTTAATGCAGACGATAATACAGACAGACACTGGTTAACACTAACACTGTTCACTGGTTAACACTAACACTGTTCACTGGTTAACACTAACACTGTTCACTGGTTAACATTAGCACAGGCAGTTTATTTACATTACAGAATCCCCAAAACAGTATTTTACACACTCTGTGGTAAATAGGTTTATTAATATATATTATTTTTATTAGAACTATATGTTCTGTGAAGTTTATTTATCTTTGTCTTGACTAAATTCTCCTGTTGTCTTTAAGCAGAGCTCCGCTGTGGAGGATTGGGGGGTCAGACGGCTGACGGCTGGACTTTTGGAGCTACAGGACTGGAGGAGCCTGAACAAGCTGTTGAGGGAGCTGTAGGAGGGATGACGTCACAGTCCGACAGCTTTAGAATGATGTTTGATCAGGTCTACTGTATATTCTGAACATAGAACTGCAAAATGTCTGATACAGTACTTTGGGGGAAACAAAGACTTAAACTGTTCCATGTTTAATAGTTTTGATATTTGAAAAATTTATATTTTAATGTAAAAGGACTATAGATAGAGACTTATAAGCAGCTGGTGTATCCGGGTAGTTTAATGAACTTTAAGCAAAAAGACAACATGTATTCATCTGTTTTATATAAATTACTGTTTAAACTTTGACTAGTTTTGGAAGAATAATTTGAATTGTTAAAGTCATGTTTTGCATGTTTTAATTTTGGGGGATTGTTTGGGTATTTAAAAATTGTTTAGTTGAACCAACAACTTCAATGGGCAAAAAATGGGACACAACTTTGTTTTAAATAGTCAAAGAGTTGGGCTGAAAATAATAATAATAATTATTGATCATAGAAACAAATGAAACCAGTTAAACACTTGATTATATATTGTATTTGTGATTGTGACCCATAATAATTTTTTCTCAGTATAATAAATGTTTTGGGTTTTAAGAACTCCAAAAGAGCAACGACAAACTTGGTATTCTCCATTGAGGTTTCTCACCTTCCACTCCTGAGTAGGACATGGTGTTAATTGCTCTGTGTGTGTGTGTGTGTGTTTTTGGTGGGGGGATGGGTGTGTGTGTGTGTTTTCGGCTGTTCAGCAGTTCTAAACACAAGCACAGTTTTTGTCCTTAACTAAAATACTTCAATACATTAATAATGAATTTATTTTGTTGAATAAGGTAATAAGCGATGTTTAAACCAAACCAGTAAGTTAAGTAAGTGTTCCATACATTAAAGTACTGTGTATAACCAAGTGCCCTAGCAAACACAGTTACAGTACAAACAGAGTGTGTGCGCTGGGGGGATTGGAAGGTGAGCGAGAATACTCATTTACAAGACAAAAGACGGTCAGAGGCAGGGCTGTTCTAGACCAGACAACACGGGGTGGGGGGAGGGGGGCATCATGTTCGAGCACTGTTTTTACCTGGCCTTACTGTATAGTAACAGTATTGTATTTGCTGAATTGTGTTGAGGCACGCAAACCCCCTGACCACAATAAGGTGGCAATCCCTCAGGGGGAAACTAAAATATATAATTATATAATATCCTTAATCCAGATTTTATCAATCAATGACATAACATTTATCTAAGCTGGATGGTCAAATTCTCAAAAACGTTTAACCTAAAGTGAGACTTAACACACTATAACTAAAATATTTACAAAACTGAAAGGTTGTCTTATGAATAATAAAAAATACAAACTAAATTAAAACAGATGGGCTGTTGAACAGATCATAATATGTTTTATGTTTTCTGATTATAAATGATATATGGGTTGATTTTAGAAAGGCTAAATGAAATAGCTAGTTTTGGTCATGTCAGTCCAGTAACTATACTATGTAAAAGTAATTATAATATGAATTAATTAAGGGCAGGACCTAACCTAATGTTAATAATTTACACCATGATAACATTAGTATTCATGTTTTTGTATATATTTTTAAATGTTCAAATGAACGTTTCAGAGTATATAATTTGTCGTGTCATCTGTGATTGAGACCCATGAGTTAAATAGAAATATTTTTTATAGGTAGTAAGCCAGGTTTTAGTAACCTTGGATAAATCAGCATGTAAGCCCTCTCTCGCGCACGCGCTCTCACGCTGTCTCTCGCACTCACACACACACACACACACACACACACACACTGTACACACACAGACACACACAAATAATACATGAAATCGCGTAAAACCAAATGAAACTAGGGTAAAAAATATGAGCAGTAAAATACAGTAGTATCCTGTAGGTGATTCCTGTCCTGTGATAACAGGCACTAACACTCTAGAACTGTTTAGTTCTGTTAGTTTTGTTTTCAAGTGTGAATGTTTATGGGGATTAAATCTGTCTCTGCTGCTGCATCTATACACCGTTGTGATAAGTGATTGATGCCCCATCAGATCTTTGATGTGGGACGTTATGCTGGTTAAATGACTAAAGATATACTGATCCGTATGGACAGATATTTGTTCCAGATATTATGCGCCATTAAACAATTTGACAATTTGACTTTCAGCGAAAACATCAAAAATATAACGAAAACAAACCCAAGCAGAAGTTACATTTTAAGTTTTGCTTTCAAATTAAAATTTGATTTGTCACATACACAGTGCGATATGCAGTAAAATACTTCAGGTGCTTTAGGTGAGACTCGAACTCGGCATTGCTTCACCTGGACCGCTTTATAAGTGTCACGCGCTAACCGATTGCACCACGGGAGCCACACGGAAGTTGGTCTTGTCAGAGTATCCTCTCTCTCGTGCACACACACACACACACACACACATGAAATTGCGTAAAACCCAACGAAATATAAGCAGTAAAAAAAAATCAGTAAACATACATTAGTATAACAGGCGCTAACCCTCTGGAACTTTTTTACTATTGTTTCCAAGTGTTTATGGGGATTTAATGTGTCTCTGCTGCCGCATCCATTCACAGTAGTGATAAGTGATTAATACCCCATCAGATCTTTTGACGGGGGAGCATCATGCATGATTAAATGACTAAAGAAATACTGATCCATATGGGCAGATATTAATCATAATTAATTGCCTTTCTTATGCCACTTGTAGTCTATCAGTGAAAAAATCAGCGAAAACATCATCAAAAATATAACGAAAACAAACCCAAGCAGACGTTACATTTTGAGCTTTACTTTGCAGCAAAATATTATCTATCAGTAAATGGAACTAGGTAAAATACACCGTAATATAAAATACTGTACATAGCCCGCGTTTTTATTCCGTACCTACAATGATCGGTATAGACAAATTACAGCCGCTACCGTGTCTTTAAGGATCATTTCAGGATGTCTTAAAAAATATTTCACTAACTAATTTTATTAATTCATTATTAAATAATAAATAGCATAATCATCATGGGTTGTGTATTGAGTGATTTAACAAATCTGTTTTATTAATCGGTTTGTTGTTGTTGTTTTTTCATCTATTTATGAAACTATGTTGACAATGCAAGAACTGTCTGTATATTAAAGATACGGTATTGGGCTTCCTGGACACTGCAGTTAACTGTGCCAGTCAATGCTCCATCTGGCGGAATTATACGGCATTGCAACCATCTTTTTAGAAAGCGCATGGGGGCGTTTATGGGGCGGGGCATCGTTAACTGCGTCATCGCGGGGGATCACATTCCATGCACGAAGCCTGCATTAACCCTTCATGGACCTGCCATGGAGCCGTCATGCTCCAGGCGGCTGTTTGACCTGGCTCCCACTGTATAAGAAGTTAGACCAAAATATTAAACTTTTCTGTACAAGACAAAATAAATTTACATTTAAATGCAAGTAAAAAGTCCAGAAGTGTGCAAATGAGCATCGTGAGTGCAAGTGTGCAATATGCAATATTGTGCAAATGTTGCAATGTGTGTGCAAATGTGCAATGTCCATGGTTGTCCGGTCTATAGTGTATTGGGGTGTGTGCATAGATAAATAATGACCATGAGTGACCATTTCTGTGCAATGTTGCAAAAACACGGAGATGATTATTCCTGTATGTTAACCTGGTTGAGAGACCATATCGCTTGCAGGAAGAAGCTCCTCCTCAGTCTCTCTGTGTTGGCCTTCAGGAAGCGAAAGCGATCGCAACAGAGAGAAAAGTCCATTATTGGGATGGCTGAGGTCCTTCACAATCTTCCTGGCCTTGGTCCAGCACCGCTTGCTGTAGATCGAGTACAGGTCAGGGAGCTCTGTCCGGATGGTGCGCTCAGCCGAACGCACGACCCTCTGTAGAGCTCGTCTGTCCTGCATGGTGCTGTTCCCGAACCAGGTTAAGATTTTTCCAGTCAGGATGCTCTCTATAGTGCAGGAGTAAAAGTTCCTGAGCACCTTGGAGGGCAGTCTAAAGTCTCTCAAGCGCCTGAGGTGGTAGAGACACTGTCGAGCCTTTTTCACCACGGTGTTGATGTGACAGGAACATGACAGGTCCTGCATGATGTGAACACCGAGGTATCGGAAGCTGTCCACTCTCTCCACTGGGCACCTGTTGATGACTGGGGTCTGGTAGTTCCTCTCCTGCGTTGTGCTAAAGTCCACTATCAACTACTTTATCTTGCTGACATTCAGGAGGAGATTGTTCCTCTGGCACCAGTTGTCCAGATTTCCAACCTCCTCCAGGTAGGCTGTCTCATCATTGTCAGAGATCAGGCCCACCACGAAAGTGTCATCAGCAAACTTAATGATGGTGGTGGAGTTCGTAGTGGCTGTGCTGTCATAGGTGTACAGGGAGTACAGCAGGGGGCTCAGAACACAACCCTGGGGGGCTCCATTGCTGAGAGTGAGAGAGGCTGAGACATGACTGCCCATGTGGTCTGCCAGTTAGGAAGTTGGAGATCCACTGACACTGATGAGCTGAGTCCCTGGTGCTCCAGCTTGGTGGTGAGTGTGGAGGGAATTATGGTATTGAATGCAGAGCTGTAATCGATGAAGAGCATTTTAACATAATTCCCCCTTCTAGTGTTCAGGTGAGTGAGCGATGTGTGGAGGAGATGAGAGACTGCATCATCTGTGGAACGGTTCGGGCGGTATGCAAACTGTAGTGGGACGACTGTGACGAGTGAAGAGATGATGAAGTCTCTGACCAGGCGTTCAAAGCACTTCATCACTACTGAGGTGAGGGCTACAGAGCGATAGTCATTGAGAGAAGCAGGATGTGTTTTCTTTGGGACAGGAACAATGATGGACTCTTTGAAGCATGTGGGGATCACCAACTGAGATAAAGGGATGTTGAATATCTCAGTGAACACAGGTGCTAGCTGGTCTGCGCAGGCTCTGAGAATACAACCTGAGATGCCGTCAGGTCCTACTGCTTTCCTGGTGTTTACTCTCTTGAAGGCTCTCCTCACGTCATGCTTGGAGATGATGAATGCGTTTCCGGTGCTGGCAGTGTCTTCATGTCTACAGCCGTTAGCGCCGCTAGCATTAGCATCGCTAGCGTCTTTAGCTGTAGCCTCGAAGCAAGCATAGGAGGTGTTCAGCTCGCCTGCCAGAGTCGCGTCCGTGTTCGTCATACCAGATGTAGGTGTTTTATAATCTGTTATTGTTCTCAGTCCCTGCCACAGGCTCCTAGAGTCACTCTGTTGGAGTTGTGACTCTAGTTATCTCCCGTAGCGCTGCTTCGCCTCTTCGCCGGCTTCGGGATGGGAAATGTTCTGTGTTTTTTCTCCAAGGTATCATCCGCTAGTTTCCCGATGAATCCCACAACCGCTTCCGTAAACACGCTGACGTCATCGGAGCTGTTTCTGAACATGTCCTAGTCCACGTCATCAAGTGCGTAACGCGGCCACCGATTGGTCCGTCTAGCGCGCGACCTCCCACTGAACCGTAACTTCCTGTTTCAGCCTTTGTTTATATTTTGGCATGAGGAAGATGGCAACGTGGTCGGATTTACCAAACGGTGAACGAGATTGCGCCTTGTAGCCGTCCTTGACTGTAGTGTAGCAGTGGTCCAGTGTCCTTTCGCCCCTGGTGGGGCAGGTGATGTGCTGATAAAAGTTCTGCGCTGCGTGTTTGAGGTTGGCACTATTAAAGTCTCCCGCCACAATAAGCGCAGCGTCCCGGTGTTGTGTCTGGTGCTGTGTGAATGCAGCTCGCACAAGGCAGTGTCTGTGTCCGCTTGTGGTGGAATATAAACGGCACTTATTATGACCGATGTGAACTCCCGAGGTAGATAAAAAGGACGACACATGATGGACAGTAGTTCCAGGTTTGGTGTCCAGGAGCGCGTAAGAACAACAACGCTCGCGCTGTTGCACCAGCTGCTGTTCACCATTAAACACACGCCACCTCCCCATGACTTTCCCGAGTCCCGCGTCCTTGTCCATGCAGTGAACTGACAAGAACTCGGCCGGCTGGATGGCGTGGTCCGGCACCGCTGGGTTCAGCCATGTCTCGGTGAAGCAGAGGAGATTGCAGTCCCGAATGTCTCTCTGGAACTTTATCCTGGCCCTGAGGTCATCGAGCTTGTTCTCCAGTGACTGGACGTTGGCGAGCAGGATGCTAGGCCGAGGTGAGCGGTGAGGTGTGAACGTGCTCTCAGCCTGTTCCTGATGCTGGCTCGTTTCCCTTGGGGCCACCGCTTTGCATCTCGTCCATTGTTCTCCCTCAGGATCTCACTCAGCCAGCTCGGATCTGGAGTTAAAACCGTTGAATTGTGAGTACATTGTATACAAATAGAAACAAGAGTGTCTCTATCATACCTAATGTACTCAATGGTGATGAGTTAGCCAGGTTTAAAGTTATCGGAAATTACCTTAAAATACAAAAATAACGAAAAGTAGGTCAGAGCAGTCGTGACGGCAGCCGACCTTCCATTGTACTTTGGACCACTGAACAACATAACTTTTCCCCTTAGCTTCTGCCTTTTTCTCTCATTCATGAGTTGCTTGATCTGTATCAACTGCATGCTGGATTCAGCTTTATGATGGTTGGAGCTACACATGCTGCTCCTGTGCTTCCAGTGATCCAGACCTCATCTGCCCTCTGCACCTACTGACTCGTCCCTATGCTGAACTGGTCTTCATGTCAATTTAAATAATTTCTGTCATATTGAATTTTCACCTGCACAACACACATAATGTTGTATAATTTCTATCTGTTATCACCCAAATGAGGATGGGTTCCATGTTGAGTCTGGTTCTTCTCAAGGTTTCTTCCTAATGCCATCTCAGGGAGTTTTTCCTTGCCACCGTCGCCGTCACCCTTGGCTTGCTCATCAGAGAGATTTCATTCATTCGTCTCATTATTATTATCTACACATTTTTCTCACATACACACACTTCCAATTATTTTCTTTTCTAAAATTATTATTATTATTATTATTTTATTTTTTATTATTATTATATATATATATTTTTTTTTTGGTAAATTTTCTTTCATTTTTGTGAAGCTGCTTTGAGACAATGACCTATAAAAGCGCTATATGAATTAAATTGAATTGAATTGAATGTTGTTGTTGATCCTTCGGCTGCTCCCGGCAAAGGTGTAATGAATGTATTGAATGTAATTTAAAAATCTCACTTTTTAAATAAAATTATTTAAAAGGAAAACTTTTCACAATATATTTAACACTACGACAGTACGGGTATTTTAGTAGTGAAAATCTGAACTAATCAGTTTAGCTTTTCTAATTAATATCTATTGGTGGAGGTGATTGTTTACATTGCGCCAGTAGCTGATTAGTCGTAAATCAGTAGTAAATCATACGTATTGTAAAGTAGATTATCTCAAATCAAATCTAATTCAAATTCAAATTTTATTCGTCACATACACAGTCATACACAGTACGATATGCAGTGAAATGCATACACGACCGCCAGTGACCTTAAAAAGAGAATTAAATCTTACAGTAAGGAATAAATATGAATAAAGAAATATACAATAGGAAAATTTTAACTTAACTAGAATAAAAATAGAAATAAAAAATAAAAGTATACTGTACATAAAATAGAAATAAAAATAAAGATATACTGTACAATAGAGATTTTCTTTTAAAATTGAAATTTGGTGGAGGATGTATGGTGTGCAAGTAATTTGCATGGAAACATGTGTTAAGGTGCCTTATTAAAGTGACTTTGTGCAGGGGTCCAGAATGGAAACATAAATATGAGTTCCAATGTCAGGGTAGATGTGCATGAAAGTGTCCATAGTGTCCATTGACGTTAACAGGTTGTATTAGTTATGTGTTTGTGGTGTGAATGTGGTATGGTTGAGAGACCTTATTGCCTGCGGGAAGAAGCTCCTCCTCAGTCTCTCTGTGTTGGCCTTCAGGGAGCGGAAGCGCTTTCCTGACCGCAACAGAGAGACCAGTCCATTGTTGGGATGGCTGAGGTCCTTCACGATCTTCCTGGCCTTGGGCCAGCACCGCTTGGTGTAGATTGAGTGCAGGTCAGGGAGCTTGGTGCGGATGATGCGCTCAGCTGAACGCACCACCCTCTGTAGAGCTCGTCTGTCCTGCATGGTGCTGTTTCCAAACCAGGTCGAGATGTTTCCCGTCAGGATGCTCTCTATGGTGCAGGAGTAGAAATTCCTGAGCACCTTGGAGGGCAGTCTGAAGTCTCTCAAACATCTGAGGTGGTACAGACACTGGCGGGCCTTTTTCACCACGGTGTTGATGTGACAGGACCATGACAGGTCCTGCGTGATGTGAACACCGAGGTATCTGAAGCTGTCCACTCTCTCCACTGGGCTCCTGTTGATGACGGGGGTCTGGTAGTTCCTCTCCTGCTTTGTACAAAAGTCCACTATCAGCTCCTTTGTCTTACTGACGTTCAGGAGGAGATTGTTCCTCTGGCTCCAGTTCTCCAGATTCCCAATCTCCTCCAGGTAGGCCGACTCATCGTTGTTCGTGATCAGGCCCACCACGACAGTGTCGTCAGCAAACTTGATGACGGCGGTGGAGTTGGTAGTGGCCACGCAGTCGTAGGTGTATAAAGAGTACAGCAGGGGGCTCAGAACACAACCCTGGGGCGCTCCAGTGCTGAGTGTGAGGGAGGCTGAGACATGACCGCCCATCTTTACTGCCTGTGGTCTGCCAGTTAGGAAGTTGGAGATCCACTGACACATGGGTGAGCTGAGTCCCAGGTGCTCCAGCTTGGTGGTGAGTGTGGAGGGAATTATGGTATTAAATGCAGAGCTGTAGTCGATGAAGAGCATTTTCACATAATTTCCCCTCTTAGTGTCCAGGTGGGTGAGAGATGTGTGGAGGAGAATTGAGATTGCATCGTCTGTGGAACGGTTCGGACGATAAGCGAACTGTAGTAGGTCGAGTGTGTCCGGTAGTGAAGAGATGATGAAGTCTCTGACCAGGCGTTCAAAGCACTTCATCACTACTGAGGTGAGGGCTACAGGGCGATAGTCATTGAGGGAGGCAGGATGAAGTTTCTTTGGAACAGGAACAATGATGGACTCTTTGAAGCATGTGGGGATCACCGACTGAGATAAAGAGATGTTGAATATCTCAGTGAACACAGGTGCTAGCTGGTCAGCGCAGTGTTCCTGGTGTTCACTCTCTTGACGGCTCTCCTCACGTCGTGCTCGGAGATGATGAGCGCGTTCCCGGTGCTGTCTTCCTGTCTGCAGCCGTTAGCGCCGTTAGCATTAGCGCCGCTAGCATTAGCATCGCTAGCGTCTTTAGCTGCAGCATCGAAGCGAGCATAGAAGGTGTTGAGCTCGTCTGCCAGAGTCGCGTCCGCGTTCGTCATACCGGATGTTGGTGCTTTATAATCCGTTATTGTTCTCAGTCCCTGCCACAGGCTCCTAGAGTCACTCTGTTGAAGCGCTTCGCCTCTTTCACTGCCTTCCGCACGTTGTATGACGCAGCCTTGTACGGTTCCATGTCCCCCGACGCAAGTCCCGTGTTGTAGGCAGCTATGCGAGATCTCAGAGCGTCGCGGATGGTTTTATCCACCCACGGCTTCTGGTTGGGAAACGTTCTGATAGTCTTTTTCTCTACCGTATCGTCTGCCAGCTTCTCAATAAATCCCACAACCGCTTCCGTAAACACGCTGACGTCATCATCGGAGCTGTTTCTGAACATGTCCCAGTCTGCGTCATCGAGTGCGTCCTGTAACGCGGCCACCGATTGGTCCGTCCAGCGCGCGACCTCCCTCTGAGCCGGCACTTCCTGTTTCAGCCTTTGTTTATATTTTGGCATGAGGAAGATGGCGGCGTGGTCGGATTTACCAAACGCTGGACGAGATTGTGCCTTGTAACCGTATTTGACCGTGGTATAACAGTGGTCCAATGTCCTTTCGCCCCTGGTGGGGCAGGTGATGTGCTGATAAAAGTTCGGCGCTGCGCGTTTGAGGTTGGCACTATTAAAATCCCCCGCCACAATGAGCGCAGCGTCCTGGTGTTGTGTCTGGTGCTGTGTGAGCGCCTCATGCAGCTCGCATAAGGCAATGTCTGTGTCTGCTTGTGGAGGTATGTAAACGGCGCTGATTATGACCGATGTGAACTCACGGGGTAGATAAAATGGACGACACATGATGGACAGAAGTTCCAGGTTTGGTGTGCAGGAGCGTGTAAGAGGAACAACGCTCGCGCTGTTGCACCAGCTGTTGTTCACCATTAAACACACGCCGCCTCCCCTTGACTTCCCCGAGTCCCACGTCCTGTCCATGCGGTGAACCGAGAAGAACTCGGCTGGTTGTATGGCGTGGTCTGGCACCGCTGGGTTCAGCCATGTCTCGGTGAAGCAGAGAAGGTTGCAGTCCCGAATGTCTCTCTGGAACTTTATCCTGGCCCTGAGGTCATCAAGTTTGTTCTCCAGTGACTGGACGTTGGCGAGCAGGATACTAGGCAGAGGTGTGCAGTGTGCACGGGTTCTCAGCCGGTTCCTCACGCCTGTTCATCTCCCTCGGGTCCGTCGCTTCGCGTGGCGTCCATTGTTCTCCCTCAGGATCTCACTCGGCCAGCTCGGATCCGGAGTTAAAAACGTCGAATTGTGAGTACAGTGTATACCAATAGAAACAAGAGTGTCTCTATCATACCTAATGTACTCAATGGTGATGATTTTGCCGATTTTAAAACAAAGAAAACTAACTTAAAAAACAAAAACAAGGAAAAGGTGGTCGGAGCAGTCGTGATGGCAGCCGAACTCACCGGCGCCATCTTGAGTTATATCTGCCACATAACTGTTGATAGCATCACTTTTACTCACTATTTTGATTTCACTTATTGTGCAGGTTAAAATTCAGGCAAATATCTAAGTACTGAAAAAATTTCAAGAAATTCTGTCCAGCGGGTGATTTAAGATGAATCCACGGTTTGATACATGTGCAATGCGCTGTCAAAACTTGCGGTTCATAATCTGGCAGACAACCGCTGATACTGTAGCTTCCCTTCTACTCAACATTTTGATTTCATTATGGTGCAAGGTTCAGCTTTCAAAGTGCACATACCATTTTTTTGGCGTAAGCCATGATGAGATCCACAGGGTCATGAAAAAGTATTTGTCCTCTTCCTATTGATTTCTTTTTTTTGGCATATTTGTCAAACTTAAATGATTCACATGTAATACTGTATAAACATAACCCAAGTACAAAAGAAATGCAGTTTTTAAATGAGAGATTTTGTTCATTAAAGAAAAAAGGCTGTCCTAACTGAACTGGACCTGTGAGAAAAAGTAATTGCACCTTCTCACATCGCTGGGGAGGAATTTTGTCCAACTCTTCTCTGCAGAATTGTTTTAATTCCTGTAGAAATACCTTGGTAACCCTTTCCAAATTGATACATATAAATTGCATTGTTTGTCTGTTCATGAATTTTTTTAGATTGTGTTGCCTAAAAATGCAAATTAATTTCTATTTAAGTGATTTATTGAATAAACAGGTCTGGACGTAATTAGGTCTGGTTGTGGCAAAAAAAAATTTTACTCAGGTGATACTTCTTGGCAAAGGCTTTGATGTCACTTCACTTTGCACAAACTTCTTTTATCACGTGGTGATTTGTGGCCTGAGCAAAACTGATGCTGGGTGATGCACTTTGTTCAGCTGGTAGCAGTCTTTAATATTCTTGATGACAGTTTCTGGGTCATTTTCCGAGGAAGGTTTCATGAACAGGGCCAACATTTAGGCGCATATTTTGGTTGCACTGCATAGAGGTGGACCATCTACATTCAAATCTGGTCTAAGTATTTGACCATGCAAAAAAGGTTGCTAATCTGCCAGGAGTTAAGGTGTTTTTTTTTTTAATGAATATTCATATCCGGCCTGTTGTCAAATAAAACCATTCAGTGACTGAAACACTACCAGCAGAAAACAGAACAAGATCATGTCACAACATGAGGTCAGAGATCCACTCTGGTGGAAATCGTCTCAGGTTACTTTGCTGTAACCCTGTTCCCTGAAAAGGCGGGAACGAGATGCTGCGTGAAAACGCTATGGGAACCATTTTGTCCTGTTGCCGGTTGTGAAGCATGTGGGCAAACACGCCAAATTTTTGGCTATATATAACCTCGGTCAGGTGACGTCATCTGATTAGACGCAGCTGCAGGTTATGAATACTAGTGAGCCGGCGACAAACCTCAGATTAATTTATCTGAACGGACGTCCGGTCACGTGGTAGTGCGGCATTAGGACGCAGCATCTCGTTCCAGCCTTTTCAGGGAACTTTCAAAGGCTTCTCTCGATGCTGCGTGAAAACGCTATGGGAATGAGAATACCAACGCCGCCGCACTACAAGTGTCTAGACCCTTAGGTTGTGTAGCGTGGCACGATCACCCTGGTTTGATGAGCCCTGCTTCCTAGAGGCGAAGTGAACCCACGCGCCTCATAGGAGAGGGCAATATGCATCTCTCACCCAGTATAGTGGCGCTCTGATTATGCCACTGGCTGGTGCGGTGGACGTAAATCTGAAGAGCATGTACTGGACAGTAAGTGAAGTTTCTCCTGCTCCGAAGCTGTAAAAGGTGGAGGACAGAAGGCTTCAATACAATGCAGTTAAGTACATCCTGAGGGTACTAAGGCACAAGCCCAAGGACAAGCTTTTCCTGCAGTAGCTCCAGCACTGAAACATTTCGGCAGTGTACTGGGACTACCTGCTTGGCACACACTTGCTGCAGGGGAATACCTCTTGCTAATCCAATAGATGAGGCTATCCCCTGGTTGAATGAGCCCTGATTCCTAGAGGCGAAGTGAGCCCACGCGCCTCATAGGAGATGCTTTGCCCTCTCCTAGGTGTAGGGGCGGTCGCTCGCCGGTGACGGCCCCCAAAACATGCAAAAGCTGTTCTGACCTACACCACTAGCTGATGCGGTGGACGTAGATCTGAAGAGCACAAGCTGGATACAGTAAGTGAAGTCTCTCCTGCTCCGAAGCTGTAAACGCAGAGGATAGGAGGCTTCAAAAACAATAGGGTGCATGTTGGGTTTATGGAGCTTTCGGAAGACAGTTGAGAGAGGATGCAGTTACGTACGTCCTGAGAGTACTAGGGCACAAACCCGAGGACAGAAACTCCAGCACTGAAACAATTCGGCAGTGGACTGGGTTTACCTGCTTAGCAGAAACTTGCTGCAGGGGAATACCTCTTGCTAGTGCAATAGATGAGGCGATCCCCCTGGTTGAATGAGCCCTGATTCCTAGAGGCGAAGTGAGCCCACGCGCCTCATAGGAGAGGGCAATAGCATCTCTCATCCAAAACATGTAGAAGCTGCTCTGACCTACGCCACTAGCTGATGCGGTCGACGTGAATCTGAAGAGCAGTAAAAGGCAAAGTATATCTTGCAAGGCAAGAGGTCCACCTTGCTACATGAAATCTCTCCCTGACTACTTCGGAGTGGGGTTTCCATTCTCCGTGTGTAGAAATAATTCATAGTGTTGTCCACCCGCACTAGGACATGGCAGCCTCTCAACTGCTAGAGGAAGTGCTTTAGGGCCAGAAATAGAGCCATCATCTCGAGGAAATTGATGTGCCGTGCGAGAAGATGGCCTGTCCAGCTCCCTTGGGACCTTTTGGGCTAGGAAGCTTTCAATTCGTGACTGATTCCATAGCTGAACAGCTTTTTGTTGTGTGGGAATTCCCTGTTTGAATTCTGCTGGTGCTTTACCCTTTTGCAACATGAGAATTTCTTCCTTAAAATTTTGTCTTTGAGTGAACTTAATGATTTCGTTTTCTGCTCTTGTTAGGTCTTGAACTGTTAGAGACTTGTGATTTTCTGTCTTTGGTTTATCCACTTGTGTTTTGACCCATTCTGTTTTTTGTTTGAGCATGTCTCTGATGCGAAGGATCCAGGCAACGGATCTTTTTAACTTGTGCCAATCAGAGTGATAATTAATCAATTTACTCACTGCTTCTGTGCTTTCTGTAATGCTCATAATGTTCACTGAAGCTGAGAGCTTAATTTCATCATCTTTTTCTTTCATCGATGCGTCATGAATATTTTCAGTTACACTCTGCTTCTTTGAGAAAAGAGGGGCTGTGGATCCAGGTGACGTTTCTCATGAACTTTTCACAGGATGCCCCCCTGGAGGCAGAATCAGCTGGTTTTTTTGAGGTATTGACGTACCTCCATTGCTTTGTCTTGGTTGACTCTCTTATAGTGGCAATTGTGTTGGCCACAAAGGTTTTAAAACGAAGTGTTTTATTGTCAATGTATCTCAAAACAGTTGCACTGTCAGTCCAAAACATAGAGTCTAGTAATTTCAGTTCTAGTTGTTCTCTCAACATTTTGTCATTTTTTACAGTGACCACTGCCGCAGTCAGTTCCATTCTTGGAATGATGGTTTGTTTCAGAGGTGCTACACGAGAGTTCCCCATTATGAATGCGCAGTGTGTGAGTGCATCAGCGTTTACTAACCTGAGGTATGAGACAACTCTGTATCCCATTTTACTTGCATCCGAGAAGTGGTGGAGTTGTGCTGTCGCTGTAACTCCGAAGTCGGCTGGTTTTATGCACCTTGCTATGCTGAACTCGGACAGTCGGTGCAGCTCTTGCAGCCAGGTTTTCCATGCTTCAGCAAACTGCTCGGGAATGTCATCATCCCAGGCTAGTTTTTCTTTACATAACTGTTGCATTAGAGCTTTAGCTGGCAGTGTGACAGGTGCGAGAAAGCCTAACGGGTCGTATGTTGAGCTAGTGATTGACAGATTCCTTGTCTTGTCACAGGTCATTCCTTTAAACTAATCTTAAACTTGAACATGTCTGAATCAATGCACCACAGCACCCCCAGAGCTCTCTCAATGAGCAGTGCATCTTTACTCAAGTCTAAGTCTCTCATGTCTTTGATCATTTCGCTCTCGGGAATGACAGTCAGTAGGACACGGCTATTGCTTGCCTATTTAGTGAGGTTAAACCCTCTGCTTGTGAGATCGTTGTCATTTAATTGCCATTTAATTGCCTTCTGCATCAGCGTGTTTGCGATTGTTTGTTTATTTCCGAACCTGTCCCGCAACAGTCTCATTGCCTGTGAGTAACCGGAATGATCGGACATAAGCTGACAGCTCTTAACAAGGTCTCTAGCTTCTCCTCTGGTATACTGCACAAGATAGAAGAGCTTATCCGCTTCTCTGTCGGCCTTACTGCCGACAGCGTGTTTGAAGGCTTTCATGAAGGATGCAAACTCGAGAGGATCTCCATGAAACGGAGGAACGTCGGGCTGAGGCAAGAGGGATTGCCTTTGACTCCTGGTAAACGTCTCTGTAAAGTCTGCCTGACATTGCGCTTGGTGACGTGCCGTCTCGAAGCCTCGAAGTGGGTATTCATTGTCCTGGGTGAGACTTTCTCTCATGGCAGGTGGGTCTCTCCAGGTGTTTGTCACTTGTTGATTTGCGCTTACGGGCATGCCTGAGTAGGCTGCCCCGTAGGGCGTTGGCATTTGATAGTGTGCAGTATCAAAGCTCTGACGTGAATGTTCATTGTCTAAGGTAGGACATTAATTTAGAGTGCTTGCCACTGTGGGTCTGACGCTGATGGGCTCGCTTAAACACGCTGCCCCGCGCAGTGGTGGCAGTTCGTGATATTCCGTGGACGTGCTGTGCTCGTAAAGTTCAGTACGTTCTAATTTGGGAAAGTGCGAGCCGCTCGTTTAGAAGATTGAGCTCTCTCTTGGCTGTCGTTGGCTGTTATATACTGAGTCGGGACAGTACAAGATGCTCGTTTCCATGGCTGCACTGTCTCTTGCGGGCTGCCATCGGCTGTTGTGTCCTGGGTTGGGAAAGTGCGCGCTGCTCAGGTGCGCGCCGCTCGGGCGATTGCGATTCCGATACGCTTCTATGTCAGCGCCGGCACTTGCAAGTGCCATTTGAATTTCCAACCTTTCCTTTTTTACCTTTAGTTGTGCTTTCTCCATTTCTAGTTGTGCGTCCTCCGCTTCTAGCTCGTACCATTCATTCAAGGTTGCTGCCTCAGCCGGCAGAGCTGCTCTGCTGGCTTCTTCCTTGCGGCGATATGAGGAAGCTGCATGCGTTGCAGACCTTGCAGATGTTGCTGATACTACGCTTTCACGAGGTTCAGCGGCCGCGACTTGTGACACGCTGTCTTCTGACGAGATTTCATCGTTACATGTTCGAGATGTCATAGAGTGGCCTTTGGTGTCCGCTATCCAGTGATCCACCATTGCCATAAATGCTGTGCAGCGTTGCATTTCGGGCATAAAACAGGTGTCATGATCATGGTCGAGTTCTTCTTCATGCATGCACAATGACACCTCGACGTTGCTTTTAGTAAATTCCTTTATCAGCTGTTTGTATTTCTGGCTGTACTTGGTTTCAACAGTATCTAGGTTGCAAGCATTGTTCATAAGCGTCTCTAATTCTTTAGACATTGCGATCAGTTGGTCCGACTTGCCTTTTCTTGCTTCCAGCATTTTGTTGAGCTTTTCCTTTCTGTTCGCCTTGCTGAGCGCATTTTGGCTCTCCAGGGAGGTGCTGGGAGCGTTGTCCTCATTGTTTGACATGGTGAAGTTCAAAATGTGCAAGTCCTTTTCACTTTCGTTTTCATTCAACGACAGAAAGCTTTTGACTTTAGTGTGGATGCTGTCATGTTATTTCACTACTTTTGACGCGGAGCTTTGGTTTGATTATTTACTGACAAAAACGGAAGTCCAATGATTTCTTTGTCCTTGGTATTTTATTTTATTTTCAGCATCAAAGATTCAACACTTCATACAGTCGTCTTGTGTAAATCGACTGTGGTTACAACACCTGTTGCTGTATCGAAACGGTTCTAGATTGCTTGAGCTTATAACAACACATTTGTTACATCTAGCTGATCACGGTTAGCTTACAGTCACAACAACCTAGTTGCTGTATCTTATAAATTACATTCTTAGCTTACGGTCAAAAGCTTGTGTTCTCCAAAGCTTCCGTGTCCAAACTGAAACTATTTTACTATGCAATAGTCATACAAATTCACATAACAGTGAAGTGACATCACAGACCAACCTACGACAGTCAAAATGAATGCTTAAATAACAGACATAACAATAAATGCTTAAATGACCAATAGAATGCTTAGTGCTTAGCTAATTAATAGAATAAGATAGAATAAAATAAATGAAATAAAATAAAATAAACACAACAACAAATTCTGCAGATCCATCTTACATAACAAATGTGATATGGCTCTTACAGCCCCCTTTGGTCTGAGTGCAGTCAGTTGCCCATAGACATTACCTGATGAGTGCTAATGACTAAATAGACTGCACCTGTGTGTAGTCTAATGTCAGTACAAATACAGCTGCTCTGTGACGGCCTCAGAGGTTGTCTAAGAGAATATTGTGAGCAACAACACCATGAAGTCCAAAGAACACACCAGACATGTCAGGGATAAAGTTCTTGAGAAATTTAAAGCATGCATAGGCTACAAAAAAATTTCCAAAGCCTTGAACATCCCATGGAGCACTGTTTACGCGATCATTCAGAAATGGAAGGAGTATGGCACAACTGTAAGCCTATCAAGAGAAGGCCGTCTACCTAAACTCACAGGCCGAACAAGGAGAGCGCTGATCAGAAATGTAGCCAAGAGGCCCATGGTGACCCTGGACGAGCTGCAGAGATCCACAGCTCAGGTGGGGGAATCTGTCCATAGGACAACTATTAGTCGTGCACTGCACAAAGTTGGCCTTTATGGAAGAGTGGCAAGAAGAAAGCCATTGTTAACAGAAAACCATAAGAAGTCCGGTTTGCAGTTTGCCACAAGCCATGTGGGCGACACAGCAAACATGTGGAAGAAGGTGCTCTGGTCAGATGAGACCAAAATGGAACTTTTTGGCCAAAATGCAAAATCCTATGTGTGGCGGACAACTAACACTGCACATCACTCTGAACACACCATCCCCACTGTCAAATATGGTGGTGGCAGCATCATGCTCTGGGGGTGCGTCTCTACAGCAGGGACAGGGAAGCTGGTCAGAGTTGATGGGAAGATGGATGGAGCCAAATACAGGGCAATCTTGGAAGAAAACCTCTTGGAGTCAGCAAAAGACTTGAGACTCGGGCGGAGGTTCACCTTCCAACAGGACAACGACCCTAAACATAAAGCCAGGGCAACAATGGAGTGGTTTCAAACAAAATATACCCATGTGTTAGATTGGTCCAGTCAAAGTCCAGATCTAAATCCAATCGAGAATCTGTGGCAAGATCTGAAAACTGCTGTTCACAAACACTGTCCATCTAATCTGACTGAGCTGGAGCTGTTTTGCAAAGAAGAATGGGCAAGGATTTCAGTCTCTAGATGTGCAAAGCTGGTAGAGACGTACCCTAAAAGACTGGCAGCTGTAATTGCAGCAAAAGGTGGTTCTACAAAGAATTGACTCAGGGGGCTGAATAATTACGCACACCCCACTTTTCAGTTATTTATTTGTAAAAAATGTTTGGAATCATGTATGATTTTTGTTCCACTTCTCACAAGTACACCACTTTGTATTGGTCTTTCATGTGGAATTCCAATAAAATTGATTAATGTTTGTGGCTGTAATGTGACAAAATGTGGAAAAGTTCAAGGGGGCCGAATACTTTTGCAAGCCACTGTATATGAAGTACTGGATAGCACATAATAGTATGTTTTCTCTTTAGATAAAATCTGCCAATCTTCAGTCATCGATATTTCAGATTCGTTGGACAATGGAAACAGAACTGGAAACAGTTAATAAAACTTAACAGTGGTAAGAAAGATGATTCATGAAAAAATATTACTCTGTTTCATATAAGGCAAATTATTAGCCAGCATCAAGCAAACAAAACAAATAAGGAAATTGCTGAAATTGGGTTAAAGGCTATAAAACAATTAATTTGAGTATCAGGGTTTGATGTGTTGAATGTTTCAGGGGTAGCTCAGTGGTTAAGGCATTTAGGCAAAGAAACATCTCAGGTTACTTTGCTGTAACCCTGTTCCCTGAAAAAGTGGGAATGAGATGCTGCCAAGCTTACCAGTTTGATTGTGATTCTTTTTACTTGGCTCTGGTAGATCAGGGGAGATGTGTTGGTCATCATCAACAGGCACTGGTTCATCATCACTGACCTTCTGCACTTAATGTTTACACTGTCCATCCATCCATCCATCTTCTTCCGCTTATCCGAAGTCGGCTCGCGGGCAGCAGCTTCAGCAGGGATACCCAGACTTCCCTCTCCCTGGCCACTTCTTCCAGCTCTTCTGGGGGGATCCCAAGGCGTTCCTAGGTCAGCCAAGAGACATAGTCCCTCCAGCATGTCCTAGGTCTTCCCCGGGGTCTCTTTCCGGTGGGGCGTGTCCGGAACACCTCACAAGGGAGGCGTCCGGGGGCATCCTAAATAGATGTCCAAGCCCCCTCATCTGACCCCTCTCGATGCGGAGGAGCAGCGGCTCTACTCTGAGCCCCTCCCGGATGACTGACCTTCTCACCCTATCTCTAAGGAAGAGCCCAGACACCCTGCGGAGGAAACTCATTTCGGCTGCTTGTATTCGCGATCTTGTTCTTTCGGTCACTACCCACAGCCATAGGTGAGGGTAGGAACGTAGATCGACCGGTAAATTGAGAGCTTTGCCTTTTGGCTCAGCTCCTTCTTCACCACGATGGACAGATACAGAGCCCGCATCACTGCAGATGCTGCCCCGATCCGCCTGTCGATTTCCCGTTCCATTTTACCCTCACTCGTGAACAAGACCCCGAGATACTTAAACTCCTCCACTTGGGGCAGGATCTCACTCCCAACCATGAGAGGGCACTCCACCCTTTCCCGGCTGAGGACCATGGCCTCAGATTTGGAGGTGCTGATTCTCATCCCAGCCGCATCACACTTGGCTGCGAACCGATCCAGTGAGAACTGTAGGTCACAGGATGATAAGGCCAACAGAACAATGTCCGGTCCCCCTTCTTGAAGAGGGGGACCACCACCCCGGTTTGCCAGTCCAGAGGCACTGTCCCCGATGTCCATGCAATGTTGCAGAGACGTGTCAACCATGACAGCCCTACAACATCCAGAGCCTTGAGGAACTCCAGGTGGATTTCATCCACCCCCGCCACCACGGAGCTTTTAGACCACCTCGCCAACCTCAGCCCTGGAGATGGAAGAGTCCACCTATATGTCCCCTGACTCTGCTTCCTCATCGGAAGGCATGTTGGTGGAATTAAGGAGGTCTTCGAAGTACTCCCCCCACCGACCCACAATGTCCCGAGTCGAGGTCAGCAGCGCACCATCCCCACTATACACTGTGTTGACCATGCACTGCTTTCCCCTCCTGAGACGCCGGATGGTGGACCAGAATCTCTTCAAAGCCGTCTGGAAGTCGTTCTCTGTGGCCTCCCCAAACTCTTCCCACGCTCGGGTTTTTGCCTCAGTAACCACCGAAGCTGCATTCCGCTTGGCCTGCCGGTACCTATCAGCTGCCTTCGGAGTGCCACCAGCCAAGAAGGCCCGGTAAGACTCCTTCTTCAGCTTGATGGCATTCAATGTCCCCCACCTCCCCCAGGACGTGGATGAAGCTTTGCCGGAGGTGGGAGTTGAAATTCATCCTTACAGGGGACTCTGCCAGACGTTGCCAGCAGGCCCTCACAATACGTTTGGGTCTACCAAACCTAACCGGCATCCTACCCCGCCAACGACACCAACTCACCACCAGGTGGTGATCAGTTGACAGCTCCGCCCATCTCTTCACCCGAGAGTCCACATGTGGCCGCAAGTCCGACGACACGACCACAAAGTCAATCATCGAACTGCGGCCTAGGGTGCCAGGTGCACATATGGACACCCTTATGCCTGAACATGGTGTTTATTATGGACAATCCGTGATGAGCACAGAAGTCCAATAACAAAACACAACTCTGGTTCAGATCGGGGGGGCCGTTCATACCAATCACGCCCTTCCAGGTCTCACTGTCATTGCCCACATGAGCATTGAAGTCCCCCAACAGACCGATTGAGTCCCCAGGAGGGACATTCTCTAGCGCACCCTCCAGAGACCCCAAAAAGGGCGCATAAGTGCAAAAAACAGTAATGATCCGTCCACCCACCCGAAGGCGGAGGGAGGCCACCCTCTTGTCCACTGTGGTGAACCCCAATGTACAGGCCCCGAGCCGGGGAGCACTAAGTATGCCCACACCTGCTCGGCGCCTCTCACCGGTGGCAACTCCAGAGTAGAAGAGAGTCCAGCCCCTCTCAAGGAGACTGGTTCCAGAGTCCAAGCTGTGCGTTGAGGTGAGTCCCACTATATCTAGCCGGAACTTCCCAACCTCATGCACTAGCTCAGGCTCCTTCCCCAAAAGAGAGGTGACATTCCACGTCCCTAGAGCCAGCTTCTGCAGCCGAGGATCAGACCGCCAAGGCCCCTGTCTTCCGCCACCGCGCAGCTCACACTGCACCCAACCTCTTTGGCCCTTCCTACAGGTGGTGAGCCCATGGGAAGGGGGACCCACGTTGCTTCTTCGGGCTGTCCCCGACCGGGCCCCATGGGTGCAGGCCCGACCACCAGGCGCTCGCCAACGGGCCCCACCTCCAGGCCTGGCTCCAGAGGGAGACCCAGAGGGAGACCTTGGCATCCAAGGTGACCCATGTTCGGGCGAGGGAAAACGTTTTCCAAAGATTTTGCTCATCATAAGAGGTCTTCTGAACCACTCTTTGTCTGTTTCCTCACCTAGGACCAGATTGCCATGGGTGACCCTATCAGGGGCATGAAGCCCCTGACAACATAGCTCCCAGGATCATTGGGACACGCAAATCCCTCCACCACGATAAGGTGGTGGTTCAAGGAGGAGAGTTTACACTGATGAGTGGTTTATCTTACACTGCATCACGATGATACCCCCTGTGATATGTTCATGATATCTCACAAACAAAAAGGCCAATTTGTCTTTTCCTCATAAAGTGTTTAGATGAAATTCCACCCATACAAGTGTGACAAATATGCAAAGAAAAAAATCAGGAAGGGGCAAATACTTTTTCATGGCACTGCACATGTACAGTGGGAGCCACACCAAATAGCCGCGACAGTGTGGCTGAAGTGTGAATGGCGTGTGAATGGCCTTTGCACGCCGTAATCCCCCCTCCCTTTTCTGGCCGAAAGGCGTGTCAAGATTTCACAGTAAACACGCCCATTCAAGCCCTATTTATTCATTTACCTGGTGCCACCACTAGATGGCGCTTCGTTCTCAAGAACACATTAAAACAAGCCAGCTGCGCTGAGTTGCAATCACGTGATTTTAACAACCCGCCTCCACCCCCGCCGAACTGACGCTACCAAACTACAGAGATGAAGATGGCGGCTTAACGGACTATTCGTGGTAAGTGATATTTTATTTTATAAAATGTGTTTGGGGTAGTTTACAGTTTATTTCCCAGTTTAGTTTTTTATTGGCCGTTTTAAATATCATTGGCAGCAGCAGCAGCAGCGGTCAGATGTGACTTTAGAGAACTTAATGTTCTGTTTACCAAGTCTGGAGTTAATATTACAGCTTACTGTCAGTGTCACACACTCACAATGTCACTCCACTTTAACTCAAAAACATGCTCAAGCTTCAACAATACTATTAATGTCCCTATTACAAGAGCTGCACTACCCGATGAAGAGTGTTTGTGTTCTCTGTAAATACTGAGAGAATCTCACCGCGTGTTGTCTGGATAAATTCAGCGCTTATTTATTCTCTGGTTAAGAGTTAATCTGCAGGTTATTTCTGTGACTGTAATATAATGTGATGCAGTTGATGAGGGACACAGACTGAGGGTAGCTGTACAGGAGCTAGTAACGCTCATAACCCGGTTTATATTTTATACACTTTGTCCGGGACTTTCCGCGGTAGCGCGAGCGCTTAGTTAAAGAGCTGAATAACAACACAGTGTTTATCAGTTAAGGAGGAGGAGGGGGAGGTGTGTGTGTGTGTGAGGGGCTTCAGTAAGTTATAGTTTGGCTTCAGGGATGAACTAATGCTCATATACGAGTGTTATATCGCTTAACTTATTTGTATGAGAAGCGCATTAAGTAAAGTCTGGGTTAATTTAATGCAGACGATAATACAGACAGTCACTGGTTAACACTAACACTGTTCACTGGTTAATACTAACACTGTTCACTGGTTAACATTAGAACAGGCAGTTTATTTACATTACAGAATCCCCAAAACAGTATTTTACACACTCTGTGGTAAATAGGTTTATTAATATATTTTATTTTTATTAGAACTATATGTTCTGTGAAGTTTATTTATCTTTGTCTTGACTAAATTCTCCTGTTGTCTTTAAGCAGAGCTCCGCTGTGGAGGATTGGGGGGTCAGACGGCTGACGGCTGGACTTTTGGAGCTACAGGACTGGAGGAGCCTGAACAAGCTGTTGAGGGATGACGTCACAGTCCGACAGCTTTAGAATGATGTTTGATCAGGTCTACTGTATATTCTGAACATAGAACTGCAAAATGTCTGATACAGTACTTTGGGGGAAACAAAGACTTCAACTGTTCCATGTTTAATAGTTTTGATATTTGAAAAATTAATATTTTAATGTAAAAGGACTATAGATAGAGACTTATAAGCAGCTGGTGTATCCGGGTAGTTTAATGAACTTTAAGCAAAAAGACAACATGTATTCATCTGTTTTATATAAATTACTGTTTTAACTTTGACTAGTTTTGGAAGAATAAATTGAATTGTTAAAGTCATGTTTTGCGTGTTTTAATTTTGGGGGATTGTTTGGGTATTTAAAAATTGTTTAGTTGAACCAACAACTTCAATGGGCAAAAAATGGGACACAACTTTGTTTTAAATAGTCAAAGAGTTGGGCTGAAAATAATAATAATAATTATTATTGATCATAGAAACAAATGAAACCAGTTAAACACTTGATTATATGTATTTGTGATTGTGACCCATAATAATTTTTTCTCAGTATAAATAAATGTTTTGGGTTTTAAGAACTCCAAAAGAGCAACGACAAACTTGGTATTCTCCATTGAGGTTTCTCACCTTCCACTCCTGAGTATGACATGGTGTTAATTGCTCTGTGTGTGTGTGTGTGTGTTTTTGGCGGGGGGATGGGTGTGTGTGTGTTTTCGGCTGTTCAGCAGTTCTAAACACAAGCACAGTTTTTGTCCTTAACTAAAATACTTCAATACGTTAATAATGAATTTATTTTGCTGAATAAGGTAATAAGCGATGTTTAAACCAAACCAGTAAGTTAAGTAAGTGTTCCATACATTAAAGTACTGTGTATAATCAAGTGCCCTAGCAAACACAGTTACAGTTTACAGTACAAACAGAGTGTGTGCGCTGGGGGGATTGGAAGGTGAGTGAGAATACTCATTTACAAGACAAAAGACGGTCAGAGGCAGCGCCGTTCTAGACCAGACAACACGGGGTGGGGGGAGGGGGGCATCATGTTCAAGCACTGTTTTTACCTGGCCTTACTGTATAGTAACAGTATTGTATTTGCTGAATTGTGTTGAGGCACGCAAACCCCCTGACCACAATAAGGTGGCAATCCCTCAGGGGGAAACTGAATATATTATATATTAAAATAAATTATATATATATATAATTATATAATAAAATATCCTTAATCCAGATTTTATCAATCAATGACATAACATTTATCTAAGCTGGATGGTAAAATTCTCAAAAACGTTTAACCTAAAGTAAGACTTAACACACTATAACTAAAATATTTACAAAACTGAAAGGTTGTCTTATGAATAATAAAAAATACAAACTAAATTAAAACAGATGGGCTATTGAACAGATCATAATATGTTTTATGTTTTCTGATTATAAATGATAGATGGGTTGATTTTAGAAAGGCTAAATGAAATAGCTAGTTTTTGGTCATGTCAGTCCAGTAACTATACTATGTAAAAGTAATTATAATATGAATTAATTAAGGGCAGGACCTAACCTAATGTTAATAATTTACACCATGATAACATTAGTATTCGTGTTTTTGTATATATTTTTAAATGTTCAAATGAACATTTCAGAGTATATAATTTGTCGTGTCATCTGTGATTGAGACCCATGAGTTAAATTGAAATATTTTTTATAGGTAGTAAGCCAGGTTTTAGTAACCTTGGATAAATCAGCATGAAAGCCCTCTCTCGCGCACGCGCTCTCACGCTATCTCTCGCACTCACACACACACACACACACACACTGTGCACACACAGACACACACAAATAATACATGAAATCGCATAAAACCAAATGAAACTAGGGTAAAAAATATGAGCAGTAAAATACAGTAGTATCCTGTAGGTGATTCCTGTCCTGTGATAACAGGCACTAACACTCTAGAACTGTTTACTTCTGTTAGTTTTGTTTTCAAGTGTGAATGTTTATGGGGATTAAATCTGTCTCTGCTGCTGCATCTATACACCGTTGTGATAAGTGATTGATGCCCCATCAGATCTTTAATGTGGGACATTATGCTGGTTAAATGACTAAAGACACACTGATCCGTATGGACAGAGATTTGTTCCAGATATTATGCGCCATTAATCAATTTGTTATGCCAATTTGACTTTCAGCGAAAACATCAAAAATATAACGAAAACAAACCAAAGCAGAAGTTACATTTTAAGCTTTACTTTCAAATTCAAATTTTATTTGTCACATACACAGTGCGATATGCAGTAAAATGCTTTGGGTGCTTTAGGTGAGACTCGAACTCGGCATTGCTTCACCTGGACCGCTTTATAAGTGTTACGCGCTAACCGATTGCGCCACGGGAACCACACGGAAGATGGTCTTGTCAGAGTATCCTCTCTCTCGTGCGCACACACAACACATGAAATTGCGTAAAAACCAACGAAATATAAGCAGTAAAAAAAAATCAGTAAAAATACATTAGTATAACAGGCGCTAACCCTCTGGAACTTTTTTTACTATTGTCTCCAAGTGTTTATGGGGATTTAATCTGTCTCTGCTGCCGCATCCATTCACAGTTGTGATAAGTGATTAATGCCCCATCAGATCTTTTGACGGGGGAGCATTATGCATGATTAAATGACTAAAGAAATACTGATCCATATGGGCAGATATTTATTCCAGGTTGCATGCGGCATTAATTGCCTCTTATGCCACTTGTAGACTATCAGTGAAAAAATCAGCGAAAACATCATCAAAAATATAACGAAAACAAACCCAAGCAGACGTTACATTTTGAGCTTTTTTGAGCTTTATATTATCTATCAGTATATTAAATGGAACTAGGTAAAATACACAGTAATATAAAATACTGTACGTAGCCTGCGTTTTTATTCCGTACCTACAATGATCGGTATAGACAAATTACAGCCGCTACCGTGTCTTTAAGGATCATTTCAGGATGTCTTAAAAATATTTCACTAACTAATTTTATTAATTCATTATTAAATAATAAATAGCATAATCATCATGGGTTGTGTATTGAGTGATTTAACAAATCTGTTTTATTAATCGGTTTGTTGTTGTTGTTTTTTCATCTATTTATGAAACTATGTTGACAATACAAGAACTGTCTGTATATTAAAGATACGGTATTGGGCTTCCTGGACACTGCAGTTAACTGTGCCAGTCAATGCTCCATCTGGCGGAATTATACGGCATTGCAACCATCTTTTTAGAAAGCGCATGGGGGCGTTTATGGGGCGGGGCATCGTTAACTGCGTCATCGCGGGGGATCACATTCCATGCACGAAGCCTGCATTAACCCTTCATGGAACTGCCACGGAGCAGTCATGCTCCAGGCGGCTGTTTGACGTGGCTCCCACTGTAGTCAAATTGTTCCACAAGGATGGAACTGTGCCAGGTGGAGTTATAGCACTTTTAAAATCATAGTAACTTTACACTGATCTGAATAACTTGAATGATGAACTTATTGTTCTTTCCTTTGTTCCTTTTTTTTTTTTTTTTTTTTACAAATATGACCCAATATATGTTCAGTGATACTTTTTTATTTGCGTTTTTGTTTGTGTCATATTTTTATACTAGTATGTGGTTTTAAAAAATAATCTCCACTATAATGAGCCAGTGTATTGTGGTAAGCTGCTGATTGTGGTGTGGTGATCCAGCCTCGCTGTCCCTGACAGTAACCAATGAGAGCCTGCGGAACTGGAACTTTCCTTCACACCAAAGGCAGAATCTGTTCATTTGAAGCATTTCACAGCATTTACCTCTAAAGCTTTTTCTTATTTTCGGTACTTTTCAGCTCCACCTTTTCTTCTTCCTCCTTTTCATTCATTGAAATTATTATTAATTTGCTCAAAGAGGCGGGAGGCGAGTCTCGCCCTGGGAGCAATTCAGTGTAGAACCGCCACTGCTGCTTGGTCTTGTTAATTTGTTTTAAAAACCCCAATTCTGCGAATTCCCCCAGCAGCAAAACCGGTTTGATAAATTCACACCTCTCTGAATGAAAGGTGAGATGGGGGATTACAGTAACTGTCGGTGCGCTTCACGCGCTTTGTTGTCTAGACTAAAACAAAATCATCGGTTGTTCCCGCTTTTTCAGTGAAAAGGGTTACTGCAAAGTAACCTGAGATGGTCCCTTTCAAAAGTTACACTCGATGCTGTGTGAAAACGCTATGGGAACGAGAATACCAACTCCGGCGCACAGTAAGTGGCTGGACCCCAAAGGTTGTGTAGTGTGCGCACAATAGCCAAGGAGGTCTCCGACATAACTTTGAGATGCTGGGATGCTTATTAGCATGGACATCCAAACTATAGAATCTGACAAATGTGTGCGGAAAGGACCAACCTGCCGCTTCACACACTTGCTGCAAGGGGACACCCAATGCAATTGATGAAGCAATTCCCCTGATCGAATGAGCCCTGTATCCTAAAGGCGAAGTGTGACCACGCACCTCGTAGGCAGGGGCAATAGCATCTCTCGCCCAATGTGACAAAATTTGGGTGGCCGCCCTTCGGCTGCGGCCCATAACATCTAAGAACCTGCTCTGATTTTCGCCTCTGGCTAGCGCGTTGGATGTACTGTAAATCTGAAAAGCACGAGGTGGACACAGTAAGTGAAGTCTTTCCTGCACCGGAGCTGTAAATGGCGGAGGACAGAGGCTTCGAGTGCATAGTCGAGAATGGAAACTTCGGAAGATAGTTAGGGTGAGGATGCAGAATAGCTTTGACTAGCCCAGGGGCAAAGTCTAAGCAAGATGGGAAGGCTGACCAAGTTTGCAAAGCCTTGAGAAAAACCATCTTAAGTGTCCAAAGCCTGACACTTAAGACTCTAGTCTTTCAAAATGGGGGGGGGGGGCTGGCGCTTTCCACAAAAACCCCATCAGTCAGAACATGCCAAGCCGAAATAGTGCCTACGTACGTTCTGAGAATATTAGGACATAAGCCCGATTTCAATTTAGCAACTCCAGCACTGAAACAATACGGCAGTGGACTGGGTCTACATGTTTTACTATGTACCAATTTTCATTACACTCCATTTGAGGGCATACAGAGGGAGCCACATCAAATAACTGCGGCCGTGTGAATTGTGTGGGAATGGCGTACGGCTGCCCTATGGATGCCATAGTCCCCCCTCCTTTTCTTGCCAGAAAGGCGTGTCAAGATTTCACAGTAAACACGTGCATTCAAGCCCTATTTATTAATTTATCTGGTTCCACCACTAGATGGCGCAAATTTAGCGGCGCTGAGTTGTAATCACATGATTTTAACAACCCACGCCCGCCGAACTGACGCTACAAAACTGCACTACAGAGATGAAGATGCCGGCTTAATGGACTATTCGCGCTAAGTGGTGTTTTATTTATTTTTTATTTGTTAGGGGTAGTTTACAGTTTATTTCCTAGTTTAGTTTTTTTATTGGCCATTATGAAAATCACTGGCAGCACCAGCAGTGGTCAGATGTGACTTTAGATAACTTAATGATCTATTTACCAATTCTGGAGTTAATATTACAGCTTACTGTCAGTGTTACAAACTCATAATGTCATTCCACTTGTAGCCCTCCCGCCAGGTAGTATCACACATGGCTCAAAAGGTAAAATTCTGTTCAAGGGTACATTTTCCACTACCCTGGAAGAGAGCACACTTCTCTTACTTCACAGAAATCACAGTTGAAAAATCAAGGTCTCAGATTTACACTTGTTGGTGTCAGATTAATGTTTTCCATTTGGACTTTTACGTACAAACTGCATTTAACCTTAAAATTTAACCATACATGTGGTTAAGTAGTATCACAGAAAGCCACACCAATTTTAACTGATTAATAACTGCTGATTTATTGTTCTCAGGAACTCTTTTGTGGTTGTTTTCTTTTCTCTTTTTTTCCGTTTTGGTTCTTTCTCTTATGGTTATCACATGAGTAAACAAATAGTTCAAGTCACATGGTCACCATCCCCCATATTAACAAAATAAACATAACCATAAAAAGGTAAATGAAAAAACATTCAATGACACTGTGATGCGACGTCACATTAAAATTACCCAGCTGGGATTTTTAGTACCTCGTTGGCGAGCTAGATGGAGCTCTTTTGATGGAGAAAACTTGTACTCACGTATCCACTGTTGAAACAATAGACACTGATCCGGGAAGCATATCGCGATGAAAAATACAATCACAGAATCCGTGGCCGTCTCCCTCCTCGAACAGGTCAGCTAAATCCTCAGAGATCTTCTTTCATCTCCCGATGCAAAACGAATTTCACGCGTGTGACACACACTCCGGCCTGCACAAACCACTTGGAGGCTCCTCCACTTAAGCAATAAAATAAACAGGAGTATATCTAATCGGACTTAGAGTGAACAATGTGACTGACAATATTGAACTCACCAAAATAAACACGGTTATATTCTTCCGGTTAGCTTCTCAAACAAATGCAAACACAAACCGACAGGGGAACCAAGACTCTCACGCGGGGCCTCCATATGCTGGAACTGTTCCACAGTGAACTCGCGCGAGCTGAAATGTCCGCTCGCCTCATCCAAACTTCCTTACCACTCTCTCCCTCACGCCGAACTTTTCCCTAGAGCGTCATACATACACGGGAGAAAATCCTCTTTGGCCCCTTTATTCCAGCTGCCGCACGCAATGTCCGCGACCATGCTTCAGTCCGAGCCGTCATTCAGCACAAAACAAAATGTCATCCGGTTTTTTTCTCGTGAACTTTCTCCCTCTTTTTTCCCTTCCCTTAAAGAGTCAAAGTATACAGTTCTCATAGGGCGACTTGACATTCTCAGAAAACAACAAAAAAAATGTGAGTCTTTAATTCTCCTCTTAACCATACACACTTTGAATTATTTTAAACATCCCATATGAAGATAACACAATGGATATACTGTTATACAGGGCTCTACACACTTTTAATCAAAAAAGATTCCAAAAATGATAAATACTATTCATGTCCCTATTACAAAAGCTGCACTACCCGATGAAGAGTGTTTGTGCTCTCTGAAAATGCCTTCAGAATCTGACCGAGTGTTGTCTGGATAAATTCAGCATTTATTTATTTTTTGCTTAAGAGTTAATCTGCAGGTTATTTCTATGACTTGAATATAATGTGATCCAGTTCATGAAGGACACAAGCTGAGGATTGAGCTAAACGCTCATAATCTGGGTTTATATTTTTCGCAATTTGGCCGTGACTGTGCGCGGTAGCGCGAGCGCTTAGTTAACGAGCTGGATGAAAACACTGAAGTGTTTATCAGTTAAGGAGGGGGGGAAGGTGTGTGTGTGTGTGGGGGGGGGGCTTCAATACTCAGTAAGTTATAGTTTGGATTCAGAGATGAACTAATGGTTATATACAAGTGTTATATCGCTTAACTTATTTGTTTGAAAAACACATTAAGTAAATTCTCAGTGAATTTAATGCAGACGATAATACAGACAGACAGACCGTGGTTAACGCTAACAAAGTTCAATAGTTAGCACTGTTTATTTACATTCCAGAATTCCCCAGAACAGTATTTTGTCACGGGCGGTTCACAGATGATTGAGTGGCAATGAACCCAATAGCAGACAAACAGGAATTAAGTGATAGAAAGTAGTATTTAATCCTTTAATGTTTATATATATATATATATATATATATATATATATATATATATATACCAGAGCTTGGGTGAGTCACTGCAGCAGGAGCAGGGGAGAGAAGTAGTGGCTGTGTGTGCTTGGTGACTGGGGAAGCCCTTAGTGATGAGAGAGGAGGCGGGGCTATGACGCGGGGGAATCTCCACAATCCCGGAAGCCAAACACGGGCAATCTTTCCGTGTTCTTGCGATTCGTTCCTTATTATCGGTTCGCTTAGTAGGTACGATGGAGTGCAACGGATTATTCTCTTCTGCGAATGTGAAGATAAAGTGTTCACCGTGGATGTCTTTTCTCCGCGAACACGAGAGTGCTCGAAAGCAGGGTGATCGCGTTGGAGGAGGAAGCCGACTGATGAAGTAGGCGAAGTGGTGGCTAGAAGAATCATCTTTATCCATGCAAGGGTCGGTATCCGGAAATCCAGCAGCGAGAGCGAATGAATCCAAATCGTGAGTACAAATCCGAAGTCTTGAAAACAGGCGAGGTCATACACATTAATCAGTCCGACAACAGCAGAGGTACCAGGAGGGGCGTAGACAAGAGAGAAATCCGAAAAACAGGCAGGGTAGACAACAGGCTAGGTAGACTAGAAAATCACTTGGACAAAACAAACGCGAGGCACACGAGTAAGATACTGCGGCACTGAATGGTTTTCTCAGTGTGCTTAAAAAGCCTAGAGGTGATTGCATGATCGGTTACAGGTGTGCTAGAGCGGCTGGTGAGCTTGCTGGGGAAAAAACCTGGAGTGGAATTCTAGGGTCTTGAGGTGCTGGGTTGATCTGGCTGGTATGTGACATATTTTACACATACTCTGTGTTGTAGGTTTACTATAACACTTTTATTACAACTAGATATTCTGTAAAGTTTATTTATCTTTACTAAATTCTCCTGTTGTCTTTAAGCAGAGCCCCGCTGTGTAGGATTGGGGTCAGACGGGTGATGGCTGGTCTTTTGGAGCTACTGGAGGAGCCTGAACAAGCTGTTTGAGGGAGCTGTAGGACGGATGACGTCACAGTGAAACAGCTTTAGAATGATGTTTGTTCAGGTCTATATTCTGAACATATAATTGCAAAACGTCTGATACTTTGGGGGAAACAAAGAATTAAACTGTTCCATCTTTAATATTTTTTAAAATCGATATTTTAATATAAAAGAACCAGATAGAGACTAATAAGCATCTGGTGTTATCCGGGTATTTTAATGACCTTTAAGCGAAAATAATGTTTTCATGTTTTCACATGTTTTATACAAATTACTGTTTTAGCTTTGTCTAGTTTTGGAAGAATAAATTTTATTTTTAAAGTCATGTGTGCGTGTTTTAATTGTTGGAGGATTGTTTTGGTATTTAAAAAAACGATTACTTGAACCCACTACTTCAATGGGCAAAAAATGGGAGACAACTTTGTTTTAAATTGACAAAGAATTGGGCTAATAATAATAATAATAATAATAATAATAGAGTGGTGGGACGTTTGTTTTAGGATTAGCGGCTTCGGACAAGTTTAAGTATGTGCATGTGTGCCTACCTGTGTGTGTGTGTCTGTGTTGTGCTGAGTAATAAACTACTCCCAGTCATTACATTGGGTAGCCACCAAGCTCACTCTTCCTCCAAGATCCCTGCTAGCATCGAGAAACGCTACATTTGTTGTCAGAAGTGGGATGGAGATGTCTGAGTTGGAGCGAACGGCGGAGGATCTGAAGAAGATCAAAGAGGGCCGCCAAGTGGCAGCAGAACTCCTGCAGAGGAAGCACCTTCCGGACGATGCCAGCACCAAAAAGGCGGCGCGACAAAAGCAGAGTGGCGAGATGAGGGTCCCGGCACTGGATCTCGGGGCGGAGCTTCCCACAGACCAAGTCCCGGCTCCGTGCGCCGTTAACCAGTGAGGCGACTTACAGCTGCGCGTGTGGGACAACGCGCTGGGATCTATGTGGATTGTGTGCTGGACGGCGTCCCGCTGTGGGCACTTGTGGACACCGGCTCCACTGTTTCACTACTCCGCAACGGAATGTTGGGACCAAAATGCCCAACCCAGCCTTCAGCATCCGCAACGTGTCTGGGAGGCATCTGAAGATACGGGCTCATCGCTCGATGCGAATCAACATAGGTGAGCGCAGCTATGTCCATGATTTTTTGCTGGGGAACATTGAGGATGGCTGTATATTGGGGCTGGACATTTTGGAAAGGTGGGGTGCGGTGCTCAGCCTAACGGACGGGACTCTGTGTGGGGACTTCGGCGTACCTAGGTTGCTAACACCTAAACCACAGCCGCATGAAAAAGTAGCACACACCCGGGGGGCGGAACTTCCGGAGGCTGCGCCACACAAACATCTGGTACATGACCGAGCGAGCGTACTAAACGAGCTCTTGAAACGTAGCAGCGCGGGGTTGAATTTGACACAGACCGACACTTTGAGATCGTTCCTTAACGAATTCGCGGATGTTTTCATGGTAGATGAGCGCGATGGTACCCATACCAATCTGGTGCAGCACACGATTGATACGGGGAAGGTAGCTCCTGTTCGGTTGCACCCGAGACGCCTCCCATTAGCTAAACGGGCTGTCGCCGAACAGAAGCTGCGTGAGATGGTCGACTCAGGCGTCATTGAGCCAGCGTCCGGACCGTGGTCTTCACCGGTTGTGCTTGTGGGTAAGAGGGACGATTCTTGGCGGTTTTGTGTCGATTACCGGCGATTAAACGAGGTGACGCGAAAGGATTCATACCCGTTGCCGCGGATAGATGATGCGCTGGAGCATGTCGCAGGCTCGGCTTGGTTTAGCTCGTTTGATCTGCGTAGTGGATACTGGCAAGTAGAGCTCGCTCCGGAAGACCACCCTAAAACCGCGTTCTCCATCGGGCAAGGGCTATGGCAATTTCGGCGTATGCCTTTCGGTCTATGCAACGCCCCGGCTACGTTTGAACGGATGATCAACGGTTGTAAATCGTTGATTAAACCTATGAACACAGCTATTCAGCAGTCCTAAACACAAGCGCAGGGTTTGTTTTTGTCCTTAATTAAAAGACATCAATATGTTAATAATTTACACAATGATAACATTGCTTATTTTGCAGAATAAGGTAATAAGCAATATTTAAAATAAAACAAACCAGGAAGTAAGTGTTTCATACATTAAAGTGCTGTGTATAACCAAGTGCCCCAACAAACATAGCAACAGTGTAGAGAGTGTATGCGCTGTGGGAGATTGGAAGGTGAATGAGGATAATAATTTACAAGACAAAAGACGTTCAGAGGTATGTTATGCCCTAAAATGCCCCCCCGCCACAGATTGCCCCATTACATAATCGCTATCTTCAAAGAAAAGCTGCCGCCCCTTTTCATTCAAACATGTTAGCGAGTATTTTTCTTTCCCTGTTCTCAATTTTGTGAACACAGTTGCATTCAGTAACACGATGGAACCAATTACCTTAACAGCAGCAACAACCACCATTATGATCACACTTTGTTGATTTTATATTGCTTAAATATTTCGTAGCTCTGTCCTCTTTGCATTACTACGTGTTTATTTACTTCCTTTTCGCATCGCACGTATAATGCATTCTACCCACACGGAAAGAACCTATATAAACATATATGTTTTAATATAGGTTTTGATATAGGTTTTTAATATATGTGACATATATAAAATTGGCCGTTTTCCTATATTATATGTACATATATGTACATATATGCGTACATATATGTACCTATATAGACATATATAAAATTGGCCATTTTCCTATATTATATGTACATATATGCGTGCATATATGCGTACATATATGTACCTATATAGTAATACAGTATATGTGACATATATAAAATTGGCCGTTTTCCTATATTATATGTACATATATGCGTGCATATATGCGTACATATATGTACCTATATAGTAATACAGTATATGTGACATATATAAAATTGGCCGTTTTCCTATATTATATGTGCATATATGCGTACATATATGTACCTATATAGTAATACAGTATATGTGACATATATAAAATTGGCCGTTTTCCTATATTATATGTGCATATATGCGTACATATATGTACCTATATAGTAATACAGTATATGTGACATATATAAAATTGGCTGTTTTCCTATATTATATGTGCATATATGCGTACATATATGAACCTATATAGTAATACAGTATATGTGACATATAAAATTGGCCGTTTTCCTATATTATATGTACATATATAGGTACATATATGCATGTATATGTGTGTGCATATATGCACCTATATGTTTACCTAGATTAGTAAAAAAAATCCATAGCTGCTAGACAACATAAATAAAAGCCCAAAATTTAGAAATTAAAATTTTTTATTTTCTTAAGAACAATCAACTAGTAAAAGAACAAAAATATGACAAAAAACTGAACAGGAAGAAAAAAATATATTTTGTGGATCTTCCCAGCTCCGTGAGCTTTGAATTGATATTGAATTGAATTGCCGGCCACTTCTTCAATGTAGCATCTAGAGAAGACAAAAATAATAAGACAGTATAATAATAATAAATGATTATTTATTAAAACTTCAGACGACAACAATTAGTGCCACGAGGTTATTTGCAACACTATATGTTCTACAAAATAGAGGACTACACACCCTACAGCGCAATACCCCAGAAATGTGGCTTTAGAAGAGGAAAGGTAGGATTAAGAAGTGAGCAAGCGATGAATTAGTATTATAGGTACCAAGCAGATACAGTAACAATAATGGGTGCCCTACCTTATGCAGTCTCCATTGATGGCTAATAAACATTGATACAAGTAGGCTATGGTTAAAGTGGTGAACTTATAATGTTTTTTTCCCTTCTCAACGCATTATGCATTTACTCACCAATAATGGCTACCTTTTTAATTTGGTCCAGTCTCCAATGCGAAGGTGCCCAGCAGCAGATTCCGTACCATGGCAGTAGCAGAGGTGGCAAGGCGGGCTGCTCTCCACACTTCTGCCTGGCAAAACACCCCAGAGCCCTTTATAACTTCAATCTGAAAAATAATTTCACATCACAATATTAATTTATTGGCAACTTTTAGAAACTTTTCATGTTTCATACTGATTCTTATGTTTAGCTTCCCAATAGTTAATAGGATTTTATGTATAAATGCAGATTAATGATAAAGATACATGCAGGGTAAAACTGCAACAGGAACAGTACAAAATAAAAACTGAAAAAAGATGGACATTCAGAGTAAAACAGTGCAAGATAAAAAAAATTAAAAAAAAACTGTACAAAACATATATGCAGGGTAAGCATTGGTTGGAGCAATGTCCAAGCAGTGTAGAGAAATAGTTCTGTACGACTTCATTGTTTTGTGCTGTGTAGTATAGTATTGTAATAGCTGATCAGAGGGATCAACTCCCCATGTGGTGGTTGTACGCAGTCACAGGAAATGTCTTTGTAGTCCATGTACCTTGTAATTTCACCCTCATCTTCATCCGCGTCTACTGTATAAGCAGAATGGATGGTACAACATGTAGATACTTCTCGTGTGTCCATCCACTTCACAAATACAAGAGGTCCATCTGAACGGAGCTTGCGTGTCCTGATGTGAGGGGCTGGTGAAGGCAAGGGTGATGCAGACACATTCCTAAAAACAAATAAATAAATAAAATGTTAGCCTATACTGTTCAGAGTAAATGGATGTGCAATTAATATGGATGCATAATATAAACAGAGATGACCAAAAAATGTATCCACACTTCAACATGAAAAATATACACCTCTCTTCTGTAGGTCACATGACAGCATCAATGATGGTGATAGATAATACTACACACTGCTGCCATAATTCAATTTGAGTTTTAAAAAAAGGCCATAGATAACAATTGTGAAAGTGTGTATACATTTTTGTGCCCCTCTGTATTTTTGATGGGCAATAGGCTGGGCAAATATCTGTTGATGGACAACAGACCATGTAGTGGATCTCAAACATTTACAACTGAGACATTAGCAAACACCATCCATTGGACATTACACACATATTGAACACATTCTAAACAATTACATCTTATCAGGCATTTGTAAATACACGCTAAACAAAAGGGATTATATACATTTACACCAAAGAAATATTCATAAGCATCACTTAGCTACATAAGGCAGTATTTTAGCCACCTGGAACTAGCTTGTTTGTGCTAAATAACATTACCGATAGCAGTGTTATAAGCTAACCAAAACAGAGCCAAATATATATTAGCAACCATAATCTAAAGCTATCCAAAACAAGGTGAAATACATTAGAACATTTATAAACATCTGTAAACTCCATAAGGCATTAGCTTAGCCATCGGGAAATATCATGTTTGTGCTACATGAGGCAGCATGTTAGCATGATTTACCTAAACTATATAAATGGCATTGAAAGCCAACATGTCACACAAGCTGACAAGAGCTAGCTGTAGTGAGGAAAATATTTACTAATATTAGTTTAATATTATCAGAATAAGAGTTATACAAGACTTAATAACTTACCCAGTGTAGCATGGGTCTATTCTCTGTTCAAAATGCTCCTGTTCGGCATCGGAGTCACACAGTCTTCTTCTGAGGCAAATGTAAACTCCTCCAACTTTCCAGGAGTTTCCTCGGATGTGTAAGCGCGTGCCATCTTCCAAAACGTGCAGAAACCTCACTGAATCTGAGTGTTTTCAAACCTGTCTCTCTGTGTGTGTGTGTGTGTGTGTGTTGATCAGGCCGGTGTCCGGGGGCGTGGCCTAGTATGTAAATTACCCTGACTGATTTCCGTGTGATTGGCGTGTCCTGCCTCGAGTTATTAGCATATAAGTGCGACAGAAATTCTGTGCCTCTCCTTGGTTTCATACGGATTACATAAACTGAGAATATTTGTTTTCAATGTGACTTGCATCATTTAAAAGTAGACACTTTAAGCTTTATATAGATATATTTCTCATTTCAGTTAATTTTAGTGACGTGTTTCAAAAAGATTTTCACGGAGACTGAGGTTTCATATATGTGCATATATCCTCATATACTGTATGTGGCCAATTAGGATACCAATTTAATGTGTTCGCACATAAGTTTTTATGCATTTGTTTAAAGTTAGTTCTTAGTTATTGCCTTGATAATAGAAAATATAAGCTAGGCATCATGTATGACAGTTGCCAAAGTGAAATATGAGCTAAAATGACCAGATCCTGCCATAGGAGACATATCTTGTATGTACATATAGGGCTTATATGTGGATATAAAGAAGCAATACAGGAGACCTATATGGCCTGTATATGCACATATATGCACCTCAATGTTGCCTATATGTGGCATATATACGCATATATGCAGCATATATATTATCAAATATATGCATATATACTGCATATAGGTTTCATATATGCGCAGATATCCTCATATAGGTGCGGTTATATGCGCATATATACTGCATATAGGTTTCATATATGCGCAGATATCCTCATATAGGTGCGGTTATATGCGCATATATACTGCATATAGGTTTCATATATGTGCATATATCCTCATATAGGTGCGGTTATATGCACATATATACTGCATATAGGTTTCATATATGCGCAGATATCCTCATATAGGTGCGGTTATATGCGCATATATACTGCATATAGGTTTCATATATGTGCATATATCCTCATATAGGTGCGGTTATATGCACATATATACTGCATATAGGTTTTATATATGCGCATATATCCTCATATAGGTTCTTTCCATGTGGGTAAAATTGACAGTATCAAACTTGGAAATGATATAACATCCAATCAAACATCACGTTATTAAAAGTAATGAATTTGTCACTACTCTTCTCTTATGCAGCACGGCTAAAAAGATGAAGCCCAAATGAATGAATGAATGAAACATAGATCCGAAATGAGCCAGACAGGTACACACTAGGGGTTACATATGCAGGATAACATGAGCCTGTCCAATTGAAATACCTAGGTAAGGTCACATATGCGTTTGACCCACACACCCACATTACTATGTTTGTTGACGATAGTTCTATGAATGGACAACTACCATCATTTGGAAAATAATTACCATCTATACTACATTTAGGTGACCTACCTTTTGAACGATTGGTTATACGAACGTAAGTGGTGCACTCAGACCATCCTAAGTCTTATTTCTTAACAGGCAATGGGGAGCAATAGCTCCCTGGCACATCAAAACATAGATTATTGGAATAATTACACCCAGGGACTGCTGAGTTTGGCCTCCCTATTTGTTTGTAGTATGCAGATATCTGTAAGATGGCCATGGTGGTTATCGGTATGATACAAGACGTGTTGTCTGCATTTGCTTCTGCTGCTGTGACATTATTAAGGGGCAATGCTACCCAGTTCGAGGACATGGCATGGCATATCCAGCACGAGCCATTGTGTATATCTGTCATATTATCAGCAATGTCTAATGATAGAGCACATCCCCAATTCCCAACACATCTATTGAGATTAGCGTGTAGCGCGGCCACATAAAGGGACATTTTTATATACAGGCAAATAATTGAAGAGCTAATGCTGCTCACCTGTAGCCTAAGATGTGCCCGAACGTTTTATTATTTTCCCCTTAGACAGTGTTGGTCACCGGGCAAGCTCCCACGCGCATGCGCGATCGCGATGTGAGGGAACCCGGATGCAACTGATCACATGTGACGGCATAAAGCCGGAACCGGCGAGGTAGCCGGCACGGAGAGATTACCCCAGCGCGCTGTTTGTTTTGTTAGAGAGAGAGTCAGTTTGTTGCTTCCATACGGATGATCGTTGTTTGGATTTATCTCGTTGGACACTCACTTTTCACCTCTCGTTCCGTTACTCGAGCTCCCAGTGGTGACATCTATCCTGGTGAGGCCGAGATTAATCTCTCCAATTCATCTTTTCATACCCGCAATACACTACAGCCTGGACTTCCACTCATACACATACACACCCCTGCATACACCATACACTTTGTTTATATCTGTATTATATTTGTATATATATTGGTTTCGGTGCACCGTGTTTGTTTGGTTATTGGTTTGTTTTTGTATAATACACTTTGGTTTATTTCACTACTTGCTCTTGTGTTGCGTCTTATATTGTCCCGCCGCGGTTGCGCAATACCGGAAGTGGTGTTTTCCAGCTCATACCTAGATTCCCGAATCCGTATTTGTGTAACGAAAGGTTTAATAATAATCCTAGCGTTACAAGCGTTATGCCTTTTTATCATGCTGTCTCTTCTCTTTATTCTAGTTAAATGCAGGTGGCTTGGGTTTGTTAAATAGACTTTACCATGGCCATTTCTCTGTGTTCTCAGTAAAGGATATCAGAATAACCATGACTATTATTATTCCTAAGGCCACCCAGATTACTTTGGGGTGTTGATGGAATTGATTTCTCATTTTTATTTTTATTTTTTCTTACCGTCCAGTCCAGTCAATTCAATGTCTGTAATGTGAATACTCTCAGTCACTGATATTTTCTATCCCTTAAATCAGTCTTCTATCCTGTCATTAGTTACAATATACTCTTAACCTTAGGTTACTCTTAAAGTTCCCATATGCTACTACTTAAATTCACCTTGATACCCTACAATTTTCTCACGTGTTGGCTACAGATGTACAGATGTCGCCATTAAAAACGCACGTTTCGAGAAAAGGGATCCCGTGACTTGCCGCGGCTGTGTGCGGCAAGCTGTGAACATGCCCTTCATTACCTGTAGGGGGCAGTCGTGTTTCAGTCTGAAGTATTGTGTGTCTACTGAAGCCCGAAAATGTGTCCAAATTAAACTGCGCATGCGTGTTTGGAGACGCTGTGCCCGCGCTGTGGATCAGTCGGTTGGGAATCATCACGGAGGTACAACACGGCGTGGCTGCAGCTGGAGTTTGTCGTGTTCGAGGTAAGTTTACCTTTCTGTTTTGGATGTGATTCTCGCTTTCATGACTCCCAATTAATGTTCATCTTAATCTCAGGACGTACAATTAGCAATATTTCAGTTTTTAATAGTGTGGAGATTCACAAAACACCGTTTTCGTGTAAAAACCTGAACCTACGGAGCCCTCCAGGGGTGCTGTGGTAAATAAATAAATAAAATAATAACGAACGAAATGTGTATTTCTTACCCCCACACCTCGTGAAAACGGCGTGTTCAGACAAAGGCTCGCCAGTGAGATGCCATTTCTGAACAAACTGAGTTGTGTGTATTAAAGCATTAAATGGTAAAAGAGCACTAGCAATAAAGTTTTTTTCTGAATCCGAATTTTATTAATAAGTTACAAGTTACATTTCAACTGTAAAGAACCTGTACACATGTTCATACAGTATTGACAGCAGCTCTAATTTGCCTAAATCGCATTGCAGACAAGAAAAAGAAGTCGAGTCATCCTGTGACCTTGCATGCTTAATCTTTCCACACATGATTCTTGCTTCTCACTTTTTCCTTAATCTGCGGTTCGGTTCTGGTTTCAGTCTGTTCTCATGAGTTGTGAAGCGAGAGGAACAAAGCATAAATATTGTTCATATGCTAAATTAAGTATCATGAATTTTAATTGAATATCTATCTCTATTTTTTTCACAGCAGTTTGTGACTGAAAGTGTGTCTGCATCTGACTTCAGGAGTTTCCTGACCAACGTATCTAACGGTCATATTTAAAAATCATAAAGTACAAAACGTTTCTGTTAGTGTTTAATTTTGTTTCTATGATTAATACTTATTTGTGGTGTTTTATGTTTTGTACATCTTTTCAAATTGAGACCTCATTTGTAAGTTACTGTTTTCTCGTTTTTCTATAAATTAATCAAATGTTTGCTTGTTATTAAATGTATTTTTTATTTTTAAAAAATAAACGAATCTGTGTTTTATTATTAGCTGAGAGTGTGGTTTATTTATTTATCATATTTGGTCATTGTAACATGCATTAGGGAGCATTATCTCTGCGAAGTGTGTCTGCTATCTGGGAATTAATTACCTTTACTTGGCTATTTTAAATAATTCTAATTTGTGCATTAAATATAATTATGTAACTTTTACTTGATTTCTTTTATTGTTAATTTAATTAAGTAGATTTTACCTGACAATTACGGGTGAGTTTTACTTAATATTGGAGCAATAAAATTTACTTAAAATCTATGTGTGTAAATAGGTGTTAAGAGGATTTTATCAAGTGAATCTTACTAGTTCTTTTTTTCAGTGCATGGGTGAACACGATGATTTAAGAATTTAATTAATATGTGTGTGTTTACCGTATAAACTTTTTTCTATGTACAGGTACAATCAGAAAAATGTAACCAGAAAACAGCATATAACTTTAACCTTGATTAGCAATATAAACAACACACCTATGAGGCTGGACAATGGAATAAACTGTGTGGGTGCCAATAATATTAAATATTTATCTGTTGATTCTTTGACAATACTGCTGCTTTTTGTTGGAAACTGGCAGACATAAAAAATATGAAAAATACTTTAAATAAATATTAAGGGGACGATGGGCTAAAGCACCCCTAAAAATCGCCTAGCGATGCCCGTGTATATATAATGAAAATATTATGTGTAAAGAAAATACAATTTATACATTCGTGTTTAATTACAAAAAACATTTTAATAGTTAGTGATTGTTGCAGACATTCACATTATCTTTTGGGGAAGAGCTTGGCTTGTACAGGCTACTATACGCTCATCAGCAGTCAGCCCCCCGCTGTTACCAGCAGATCAAAGGAGCAGTTATCGGCTGACACGTAGCTTTCTGAGTTTGGAGACCCACAGAACCCCCACTGTATTATAATGCCTCTTCTCACCTTTCATTCATGATTTCGCTGATGGGGGAATTCGTAGAATTGGGGGTTTTAAAAACAATTAACAAGGCCGAGTAGACGTCTCTGCCTAAAATGTTTTTCGCCAGCAAAACACCTCTCTCTCTCTCTCTCTCTCTATATATATATATATATATATATATATATATATATATATATATATATAAATTCACAATCACATTCCAGCTCTTATTCCCAGCCATGGTCAAATAATGGATGAAATAATTATTCAATGCTAGACAGAAACAGCAAAAAATATGAAAAGCCCTAAGCACTTTATTGCTTTTCATCATGTTTTTTGCTGTTTGTGTCCAGTATATATATAGTTAATTCATGTCTATTTATGATCTAAAAAAAATATAATAAAATAATAAGCATATGATCTTTTTGAGTTATGAGTTGTTGTTTTTTATTATTCATAAGACAACCTTTCAGTTTTGTAAATATTCTAGTTATAGTGTGTTAAGTCTTTCTTAAACGGTTTTGAGAATTAGACCATCCAGCTAAGATCAATATTATTAATATTAAGCATTTTATTTCTATTTATTCTATGCTTTGCTGGAGAAATACATTTTAGGCAGAGACGTCGCGGTCTTGTTAAATAGTTTTAAACCCCTGAATTGTGCCAATTCCCCCATCCGAAACCGGTTTGATAACTTCTCACCTATCAAAGGTGAGAAGAGGGACTGAGCTGTAACTGAGCGCGCTTTCACGTTGTATATACTGTAAAGACACACACACACACACACACACACATACAGGCACGTGCAGAGGGGGGAGGGCGGCGGGTTCTTGAGCACCCGCCCCTTGCCTCCAGGATGCCTCAAGTATGGGCGTAAATTTCATTTAACAGTAGGGGGGGACAATAAATATAAAATTTCTCATGAGCAATTTTTGAAGGGGACACATATAATACAGTCAAATTGTACTTATAAAGATATGTCCCCACAGTGAAAAACTTTGCTTCTATCATTATTATTGTAGCACGGAGACTGCACCATTATGGTTATTTTCAAAGTTTTTCTCAGGTTCAATGACAAAGCAGATTTTTCTTCAAAACTATTTATTGCATTGTTTATGTTGTTTACAGTCAAGCCATCAACATACAATAAAATGTAAACATGAGATCTAAACTAAAAACTGTGCTCCCTGTGCTGGTGCTGGCAATATCATCTCTTTGTTCTGCTGTCTCCGGCTCCCTCCCTGGTCCTGAATCTGCCCCTTCCTCTACTCTCACTGTCTCAGAACTGACTGACTCCTGAAGCAGAAAAAAATGCAGGAAAAGATGTTTTCCATACTCATAATAACTAACTTGTTTACATTACACTTGCTAAATTGAAAGATCATACTGTAAATTGGTGAGCCTATTACTTTCTACTAAACAGCCACAACTCAAAAAACATTAAAGAAATTGTTCACCCCCCAAAAATTGTAAAAAATCTGTCATTATCCCTTCAATAAAAGCACCACACACCCAACACTGTACATCTGATTGACCCTGGTCTACCTGTCCCTCAATAATTTCTGTCTCCTTTGCCTGTGATTGATATTGTGACATTAGTATTTTCATAAGCACCCATTTTTAAAGCCAAATTTCCTTAATATGTGAACTTGTACTTACTTGGCGTTTAAGTCACTGAAAAATTATCTTATGTCCATTTATCTAGGACACTGCAAGGCAAGTTTATTTATACTGTAGCACATTTCATACACAATGGTCATTCAAATTGCTTTACATAAAGAAAGTAAAACTATCAAAAAATAATCACAACAATAAAAACAAGGAATAAAAAATGTTCAAAATTGTATTTAAAATTAATTAAGACACTTAGAACAGAATGGATATTGATTATACAAAAATATACAATTCGGACTAGGCACAGTGCTCATTTAGTAAATGTACAGCTAAACAATATGCTAATTGTGGCCGTTAATGTTAAGTTAACATTATGCCAAGTCGTCTCAAATAAAATACTGCATGGGAAACGGTGTTTGTCGTGTTTGTTGCAGTGCACTTTTTTCAGCGGATTTTTCCGCTACCGCGGATCAGTTTATCAACTTGTAATATATACATTTTAGGAATATATTAACATTTGCAGACATCATTATATGTTGAATGGAACTTGTAAGCCTTTGAATGGTGTTAAAAAATACTTGCAAAACAAGTATTGCAGCCATACACATTGGAGGAAACTTCTGAGGTGGTCAGTGATTGATGGCACGGTCGGTCGGAGGGGGTTGTGATCACACCTATAGATCTTTTGTTCTAGGCTATCGGTCAAATATCTCTCCACTTGGAAGCAAAAACATGCAAGGGATTTCAGCATCTCGACGCACATACTAAGCTGTTTATAAAGTAGATACTGTTTGTTTTTTCATTTTGTAATCTTTCCCGTGTTTACTGTGTACTGTATGTATATAAATTTTTTAATGAATTACTGTAAATAAACTACACATTCCGTTACCAGAAATGACTTTTCTGTTTTTTGTGTGTTCTAAACTAAACTTCAGGGTCAAAGTAATATCGGTTTTTATTTGAAAAGTATTATATATTTACAATGCTGATAAGTTCAAGCTTAGATTCATATATAAACTGCTTCAAAGTCTTTCCACCCCGTGACCGCTGAAATCCGACAGACGCAGGGCTCAAGGGAGGTGTGTCTGTGTGTGTATGTGTGCGCGTGTGTATGTGTGTGTGTGCGCGTGTGCTTCAGCCTGTCCTTTTTTCAGCAGATTATTCCGCTACCGCAGATCAGTTTATCAACTTGTAATATATACATTTTAGGAATATATTAACATGTGCAGAAATTTATTTGAGGGTGCGCTGCCCTCTCTTGCCCCTACGTAGAGCCAACACACACACACACCTATCTATCTATCTATCTATCTATCTATCATATAAATACACATTTGAAATCTGCATCTACATTTTCTGTTACAAGTATAGAATTAGGTTCAGCTGAGACTCATGAGCAATGGTGTTAGGGTACTTATGTAGTGATAATTAGTTTCAGCCAAATCATTAAAACTAACAATGGACTATGACACTCTTGAGAGGGGATATGAAGGTGTTATTCATTTATTTATTCTCTACAAGGGTGCGAACTACAATACAGACCAAACTATAACTTTCTCTTACTACTATAAAAATTCTAAATATAAACAAACAAAATACAGCTTTTTTTTCTCAGAGGTAAACGGAAAAGTGAAGTTGTTCAGCTGTTTACTGTCACTGCAGCTTCTTCAAAGTCTTCCCACTCCGTGACCGCTGAAATCCGACACGACACCACGTTAGGCTACGTCTTGACTCATTTGTATACCGACGGTGATTGGATGTTTCCCAAGGGCTCAGGGGAGTGTGTGTGTGTGTGTGTGTGTGTGTGTGTGTGTGTGTGTGCGCGCGCGTACTTCTTCTACTGTTCTAAAAACTCTAAATATAAACAAACAAAATACAGCTTTTTTTTCAGAGGTAAACAGAAAAGTGAAGATGTTCAGTGTCACTATGCAGATGTTACACTCAGTGAAGTTACCGAAATCTTTGGTTTAGTTCTCATCATTTTTATTACTCTTATGTGAGCATAAACAGTGAAACATTCCACAGGTTTATAATACACCGCAGCCAAGTGAACCACGTTCCCGTCGAACGAAACGAGGCACAATCGTGGTGTTTGCTTCGGTTATGACATAGCATAGTTTATTACCTGCTGTGGTAGATCTGATTATTTATTCAAACACAATAATAAAGCTTTATATCCTCAGGAGGGCTCAGTACATTGTTTTAGCGATAGTTTCACGGAAGCGAGTTCAGAACTAATCTAAAAAAAAAAAAAAACATCCGAAGCTTCAAATAGAATGAAAGAACTAATGAATTTTCTTAAAACATTAGAAAATTAAGTAGAGCTAAATCCCTAAATCTCCTTATAAAATATTGCTGATTATCAATGCGAGAATGAATGGCGAATTGTCATATGGCGAGGGATAGGCTTCAGTGAAATTTGTATAATTGATATATATGTAATTGATATACTGTATATACAGACGTGTGTGTCATTTTAATTCAAATGAACATTTTAATGCTTTCTGATACACTTATCAACTTATCCACATACACTTATCAACACAAACTCTCCGTGCACGCACACACAATCTCTAAAAAATTTATATTAATTACATACATATACAAATAAACAAATGTAGGTGTAATAAAAGTAGTCGTGATGTCAGTACTCGCCCAGCAAACCAACCTTTTGCAGCGGCTTAAAACGTATGAATTATCTTCAAATATACAAAAAAAAAGCGAAAAGACACTCGATTATTTTGCATAGGTTATTTGTTTAATTCAAAAAGTTCGTAAAAACACTTTAAAACGAGAGAAAATCTGTTAAAATCCTCATTCGCCTTCTCAGCGTTAGGTTGCGAGTGACGTCATGATTTGAATCTGCGCGCCACCGGGGAAACATAGGGAAACTGACTTTCCCGGACCACCGGCTTTTAGATAAAGTCCTTCCGTGCGCCATTTGGCGGATATTCAGTGAAGCACAACACATTAATTTTAAATTCCCGAATGTTGCCTCCGGCAAGTCGCGGCACGCCGCGAGCTAAATTGCGGCCTCTCGCGGGAAAACACGCGCAGTCTTAAAGGCGACATCTGTAACTGTATACTTGTTCTTATGATGAACTTGAGTGGAGAGTTGTGATTACGCGTTGTTCCTGTCACTCTAGTTGGTTCTTCTGACCCATGCACTTTGCGTGCAGATGAAGGTCTGTTGGGGTTTACAGGAGAGGTTACTAGCACATAACTGTTCACCCTTGTTGACCTCTACGTGCTCTCTCTTCAGATTCTCTGGTTCTGGGACGCGCTTACAGTGGCTGGCGTGTATCCATGTTGCTCTTTCCGCTACCTTAACTGCTGTCTGCGTCACAAGGAGCACCTGGAACGGTCCCAGCCACCTTCTAGCCCTCCAACTCTTTCTCCTGAAGTCTTTTACCACTACCCAGTACCCTGGCTTCAGGTTATGCAGGATTCCCTCTGCTGGTTGTGGCAAGGCCTCTTTCACTTGGGCCTGTACTTGAGATAAAACAGCAGAGAGTTTTGCACAATAACACAACATTTCATCTTCACAATGACCTGTTAGATTTCTAGCGATGGGTTTTGGTCCAATTCCAGTATTGGGTGGTCTGCCAAACAAAATCTCAAAAGGGCTTAAATTTGCTCTCCCCCTTACTCTAGTCCTCATGTACATTAGTACTATGGGAAGTGCTTTGGTCCATGATATTCCCGTTTCATCACAGCATTTTGCAAGTTTGTTCTTTAATGTGGCATTTTCTCTTTCTACTGCACCCCCACTAGCTGGGTGGTATGCACAATGCTGTCTTAAATCTATTCGCAGACGTTCTCCTACTTGGTGGAGAGCCTGGTTTACAAAGGGAGTGCCATTGTCGCTACTTATTTTTTCAGGGTTTCCCCAGCGTGGGATAATCTCAGATAACAATGCTTTTGCTACTGCACTAGCATCTTGTTTGGATGTAGGGAAAGCTTCCACCCATTTAGAAAACATATCAACTAATACCAAACAATTTTTTTTTCCTTCACTTGGTGTTAGCTCTATGAAATCCATTTGTATATGTTCAAAAGGCCTTTGTGGTTATGGGTGTGCGCTTTGACTGATCTTAACTCCTCTCCCTGTTATTAGTAGCGCAAATTACACATTTTTCACAGTATTTTTGGCAGTAATTTGTAACGCCTCTAGTATACCAACACAGAGATATACTATCAGCCATTCCCCCTTTTGAAACATGGTCCTTACCATGTGTCAATTTTGCATAATGAGGAAATAAAGCTTTTGGTAAACAAGGTTTGTTATTGGGGCCGTACCATACCCCATTCCTCACTTTTCCCCCAGCCTTCGACCAGTCTTGCTTTTCTGCTGGGGTAGCTTGTGACTACAAATCCTGTAAATCAGCTGTCGGAACAGAAAATTTAGTCATGCACATCTTAACATTGTCATTAGGTGGTCTCAATGTCGCGGTCTTTGCTGCTGCATCTGCTCTTGAGTTTCTCTGTGAAATTGGATAATTTTTCCTTGTGTGAGCTGCGCATTTACTAACAGCAATCGATTTAGGTAAAAGGATTGCCTTCAGGAGGTCAGAAATCAGGCCGTGATGCGCTATGGGCTTCCCTGATGATGTAAGAAACCCCCTGTGCTTCCACAGTGTTGCAAAATCGTGAGTTACCCCAAAAGCGAACTGACTGTCAGTATATATAGTGACTGTTTTACCCTCAGCAAGTTTACATGCCTCTGTTAAAGCAATGAGCTCTGCTGCTTGTGCAGATAGATGTTTAGGAAGTGGTTCTGATTTTAATATACCATATGCAGTTACCACGGCATACCCTACGCAATTTTGGCCTGTTTGTTTGTTCCTGAATGCTGATCCATCTACAAACACTTCCATTTCTGCATTTTTTAAAGGAATATCTTGTAAATCAGGTCTTGGGCTGCAAATTTCATTAGTTACAGCTACACAGTCATGTGGTTCACCATCGCCTTCTGTAGGAAGAAGAGTAGCAGGATTAAGCACAGTGCATCTTTTTACTGTAACATTTGGCATCTCTAATAAAATTGTGTTATACCTCAACCATCGTGCTGTTGACATGTGTGCCATTTTTTGTTTGAGGAGAAGTAGTGAAACTGCATGTGGAACCAATAAAGTTAAATCACTGTACCCTACTATGTCCCTAGAAGCTGTTACAGCTTTTTCAGCAGCTGCAACGGCTCTTAAACACATTGGTAACCCTGCTGCTACAGGATCTAGTTTTGCTGAAAAACAGGCCACCGGCCTGAGTTTACTCCCATGTTCTTGCAATAGCACAGACGTCATACAACCTCGCTTTTCATCCACTGTCTGCACAAAAGGTTTATTTGGACTGGGGATCCCCAAAGTAGGTGTGGTTTGTAGTGCCAATTTCAAATTAGTGAATGCCTTTTCTGCCTCTTGAGTCCAACTAAGTGCACTGTGGGCCTGTAGGCCCTTCCCATGAGCTATCTCACTCAAGGGAGCCTCGAGGATTGCATAGTTAGGAATGAACGTTCTGCAATATGAACACATGCCCAAAAATGACATAAGTTGTTTTTTTGGTTTTGGTTTTGGAATTTCTTGAATTGCTTTTACTCTGTTTGGACCTAAAGTTTTACCTTGTTCTGATATCAGATTCCCCAAGAATTTTACCTGCTGTTGTACAAACTGTAATTTAGATAGACTTGCCTTGTGACCCTTTTTTGCTAGGTGAGAAAGCAAGGCTATGGTGTCCTTTTCACATTGCTCTTTAGATGGCGCTGCTATCAAGCAATCATCAACATAATTCAATTCAATTCAATTCAATTTTGTTTATATAGCGCTTTTAACAATGGTCATTGTCTCAAAGCAGCTTCACAAAAATTAAAGAAATTTAACAAAAAAAAAAAAAAAAAAAAAAAAAAAAAAAAATATATATATATATATATATATATATATATATTATATATAAAATAATAAATAAATAAATAAAATTATAATAGAAAATAAATAAATAAAAACAAATAATAATAATAATAATTATAGAAAAGAAAATAATTGGAAGTGTGGATGTGTGAGAGAAATGTGCAGATGATAATCAGACGAATGAATGAAATTTCTCTGATGAGCAAGCCAAGGGTGACGGCGACGGTGGCAAGGAAAAACTCCATGAGATGGCATTAGGAAGAAACCTTGAGAGGAACCAGACTCAACAGGGAACCCATCCTCATTTGGGCGATAACAGATAGAAATGATATAACATCTTGTGTGTTGTGCAGGTGAAAATTCAATATGACAGAAATTATTTAAATTGACATGAAGACCAGTTCAGCATAGGGACGAGTCAGTAGGTGCAGAGGGCAGATGAGGTCTGGATCACTGGAAGCACAGGAGCAGCATGTGTAGCTCCAACCATCATAAAGCTGAATCCAGCTGGAGCTGGTCCTTCCCTGGATGCCTCAGGAACCTCGCAGGGTTGGCCTTTGTCTACTGAAGCTGGCAAAATCTCCCGATGCCTCGGGATGGGTAGAGAAATACAGAACAGATGGGGAGAATTAGCGTAGTTGCCATTCGGTATAGGTGTACTGGAGTATGAGTACTGGGATGAGTTATGTGTATGCCAGATTAAAAAGATGCGTCTTGAGTCTACTTTTGAACTGAGAAACCGTGTCTGCTCCCCGAACACTGTCTGGATAATGAAGAAGGCTTGACCCTGGAGACAGGGTCAACGATTCCAGACTTTTTCTTAATGCTTCATTGTAAATTGTGGGTGATTCTGAGTACCCCTGACATAATCTCGTGAACGTATAGGGTATAAATGAAAACGCAAACCAGTACTGGCTGTCAGGGTGAACAGGAACGCTAAAAAATGCATTGGCCAAATCTACAACTGAAAACCACCGGCTGCCCGGTGGGATTTGAGCTAGGATAGTGTATGGATTCGGGACATTTGGAGCTCTTGGTATTATTGCATCATTTACTGCTTGAAGGTCCTGCACAAATCTCCAATCTTCAGGTTCACCTGGAATTTTTGCTTTTTTCACTGGAAAGATTGGTGTTCTAACTGGTGAGTGTTCACATGAGATTATCACTCCAGCTTTTAATAAAGAATTAAACACGGGAGTAATGCCTTCTATCGCCTCAGTTTTCAATGGATTCTGTGTCTTGCAAGGCCTATAATCTGACTTTGGTGTAATTATTACTGGTTCAACATCACATACGAGTCCCACATCATGTTTTCCCTTTGCCCAAAGACTCTCTGGCACTGCTTTTAGCCTTGGGTCGCTTATCTCTATCTGTGGGAAGCTCCAATTCACTCTCTCATGATTCAATGTTGACACCGGAATTATCTCTACAGCTCTCTTAGCTACTACCAACCAGTTCAGACCGACCTTGTATGTGTTATTTGTTTTGCTATACCAAGTCTCTGTGTCTCCCACACGAGCCCAATCATTAATTCTGAGGTTAGTCAACACCCACGGTCCCAATTCTTGCCATTCATTTTTGTTATTTTTGGATAATGACACAATGGTCCCAATATAGATCTTGAACAATAGCATGTCTGGGTTTTGTAGTTCTCTAAACCATTCACTCTCATACTCATTATCAGGCTTTTCAAAATGAATGTGTGCAGTACAGTGCAAATCATGTTCAGACATAAAACTTGTGTTAGTAGGGTTAATGCGGTCATGTGCTGCTTCCACGAGTGTCTGGTTCACTGAACTCGCAATAGTTTGAGCCCATATCCACTCATACACGTACATCAATGGCCTGGTGTCATATTTCACCCCCTGAATTTCTACTTCATCTTTCTCCATTACTTTTAGCCCTCCTGGGGTACTAATCAAACTCAATCCCAATTTGTTTATTAAATCACGCCCCAGGAGATTAATAGGACAACAACTAGAAAGCAAGAATGAAAATTAGAATTTTTCTCCTTTATTAGTTTCACACTTGAGGGGTGTAGAAAATTTTTCTTTTACCATGACACCAGATGCCCCTACTGAGTTCAGGTACCGTCCACTCGTTTTTACTGGCTCACTTAACTGACTAGATCTTATCACAGAGTTTCCTGCTCCAGAATCTACCTGAAACATAATCTTTTCTCCTGCAACATTCATCATATACACAGGCATTTGCTTATATGACTCTTTACACCATACTTTGCGTGAGGGCCAAGATGTCCTTGCACATTTTCTAGTCTTAATATAGTTTGTGAAATAAGTTCAGAAAGGTTAGTTGAAGAGGTTAGCTCTAGCGAATCTTCATTGCAAAGCATTAAAGGTTTTGACTCACCCTCTCCTTCGGGTCTTCTCCCCACTCCCCCGGCCTGTTTCTGTCAATTTCCACCCTGATCCTCACCTCTCCTAATCCATTCCTCTCCTCTGCTCCTTCTCGGACAGTCTCTAATCCAATGGTTTTCACTTCCGCATGCATAACAGCCATTTGTTCTCCCACGACCACGTCCACGGCTTCCTTGTCCTCTTCCACATCTCCAGTACTGTACATCCGCAGTTTGTCTTACCATCTGCAACACTGCCAGCTGTGCATTGTGACTCTGGTCTTCTCTCTTCTTGTTGCGCTTATCTTTTTCTTGTGATACTAGTTTTTCCGCGTGTATTGCATGTTGTTCAATGAGACTAAGTTTTCCAGTGTCCCATCCAACGCATGTGTTTTTCACCTTCTGAGCGATGTCCTCCTGTAATCCATTTATGAAACTGTTCCTCAAATGTGCTTCATACGGTGAAATTGCTGCCACAGACATGTCTGCAGGCCTCTCCAACCCGCTGTTTGCATCATGTACCTCAGTGAGACAGGTGAGATATTGTGACACGCTCTCTCCTGGTTGTTGTTTGCACATTGATATTTTAGTCATATCCATTTTTGCTGGGAACGCTTCTTTACACGCTGCTGTAAGGCACACCACAAAACCGTTAAATGCTTGGTTTTCTTCATGATGAGCCTGAGCTCGCCGTGCGAAAACATTGTCCGTTGGCCAGGAATACTTAATCTTTACAAAGTCCGCACCTAGTTTTCTCCCCAAAAGTCGTCGCATTTCATAAGATGTCGGGCGATACTCTGAGCAAAATCTGCTCATTTCATCACCGAATTTCTATCCTCCCACCTATCTCGGGTCTGGGAGCTGTCCATGTGCATTTTCAATATCCTTTATTGTCCATGGTCGGTGAACAAGCATCGCTGTGCCATCCGCCCCTGCTACTTCCATCATTGGAGCAGTGATTACTTGATGACCACTTCCTGTAGCTCCTAAGAGTTCCTCTCTCTCGTCCTCGCTGTCATCAGGTGGTGGTTGTCGATCAGCCTTTTCTCTTTTCAGCTGAGCCTTGGTTCGAGTATGTGAAGAAATTGGACACAGAGCCGTGCTTGCTGTGCTGGCTGTGCTTGCTGTGCTGGGGCCTTGGGCCTGCCGAGAAGTCTCTTGTCCATGCTGTCTTACTGGATCTGCTGAAAGGGCTATCTGTCTAATAGCTGGGGGTCGCAGGCGGCAGCCGTCCAGGTCGGGATCTGAAACAGACTTAACACACTGAAAAGAATCAATGTTTTGTGCTTGCATTTTAGGTTGTATGTGTCTTTCTCCAAGTTCTGCTTCTGCCTTCCACATATTAAATCCTACCCAATTAATGTTTACTTTGTTTTTTCTTTTTGTTATTGTTGTTATCCATCATCTCTTTTTGTTGCAATCTTGCCTTCAATAATTCTATCTGGCGCCGGCTAAAACTCCCTGCTTCAGGAAAGCCACACTCCCTTATCCACATTTCTACTTGGGTCACAGCCTAAGGCCCTAAATATCTAAACATATATTGGATGTTAGGTTTATCACATCCCCATGGAATCTATTCTTTAGTTTTAGTTTTGCTGTTACCGACGATTTTTACTTGTCAATTTACACGTGCCACTAACTCACAGTGCTCTCACAGTCCCCTTGACTGCTACCGGTGCAGCTTGCACTCTGCCGTAAAGTCCTCTTGACTTTTACCGGTACACTTTACACTCTACCTTAATTTACCTCAACAGTCCCCTTGACTGTTTTTCCTTTTTCCCGTAAAGTCATCTTGACTTTTACGTGTGCACCTTGTAACCCTGCACCGAGAACGTCTGCTGCGGGGCCAAGTTTTCGTAAATGAGGCGACACCAGTATCCTATCTCTCTCTCTTTTGTGCGCCTTTGCACTTTTTTGGGTACTTCACGAATCCCAGACTCGTGTGATAGATCCAAGTTTAAATCTATACCAGCCACTGTGAGAAAGCGCACTTCTTACTCAATTACAACTTACTTTGACTTTGACAAGTACAACTTAAAGAAAAATAATTTCCTTACCACACTATTTTAGTTATTTTAACTCCGGTGTTGAGGTGACATGGTGAATCCCCCGTCCACTCACGCTAGGATGTCAATTAGGCGTTCGAGATGAAGTTGAAAAGCCTCCAAAGCGCCCGCGTGCGCGCCTCCCCGGGATTCTCCAATGCCCTCCTCAAACACGGAGATCTGCCGACAACGCCAAGTTGTGGTGGAAATTCTGAAAACAATATAAAGACAAGTAATTCATACACTGGGTAAGAGCAAAGTAACAAAGGTTTTATTTCAAACTTCTGCAGAAGGACCAGTCTCATACAGCAAAAAGTTGCAGCATAGAGAAAAGGTGATCTCTTTCTCTAGCTGACCTATTTTATACACAAACATCTCTGTTAACATAATCAACGCCCCGTACATGAAGTTCCTACATTCAAACTCATGACTCTTTATCTGCCCCAGACCAGATGTCTATACCTTATCATTTATTCAGGGACAACTACAATCAGGTTGTTTCTATTCTGTTCTCGGCCTTGTGTCTCTAAGCCTCGACAAACAAGTTCAAACTTCTAATGTCTACGTTACACACTTACTACAAGGATCAAATAGGATGAGAACAATATGTTCCCACACGTTGGAGATTCTTTGAGACACTGCTTAAATAAGCGAGACAGTTAACGTGATCCCGAGCAGACTTGTTCGGAGGTGTAAGTTACCATGGCAACTCAGCGGGGATTTATTTAAGACACGTTGATGGAACGGAACTCTCACTTAAATAAGACAGATTCATCAAAATATGACAGACTTTCCCTTAAGCCTGCTTCGTGGAATACCCCCCAGATCTTTGATGGGGGAACGCTATGCTGGTTAAATGACTAAAGACATACTGATCCGTATGGACAGATATTTGTTCCAGATATTATGTGCCATTAATCGATTTGTTATGCCAATTTTTGACTATTTGCGAAAAAAACATCAGCGAAAACATAAAAAAACGAAAAAAAAAACCAAGAGGAAGTTAAATTTTAAGCTTTACTTTGCAGAAAAATATTATCTACAAATGTATTAAACAGAAACAGATCAAATACACCGTAATGTAAAATAGTGTACATAGCCCACACTTGTATTCCGTACCTACAACGACCGGTATAGATAAATTACAGATGTTACACCATGTCTTTAAGGATTGTTAAGAATGTCGTGAAAAATATTGCAATAAGTAGTTAAATTAATTAATTAATTAAAAATAGCATAAGCTTCATGGGTTGTGTATTGAGTGATTTAAATCTGTTTAATTAATAATTTTTCCCCTCTTTTTTACCACATCATCTATTTATGAAACTATGTTGACATAAGTTATATTATATATTTAACATAGTATACGGCTGCTTGGACACTGCAGTTAACTGAAGCAGTTAATGCTCCATTTGGCGGGATTGTACAACATTGCAACCATCTTTTTAGAAAGCGCATGGGGGTGTTTATGGGGCTGGGCATCGTTAACTGCGTCATTGCGGGGGATCACATTCTGTGCACGGATCGTGCATGGTCCTGTCATGGACCTGTCATGCTCCAGGCGGCTGTTTGACGTGGCTCTCACTGCAATTTCTCCTAGTGGAGGGAGCTATGCCTGACTACTTTGGGGTTGGGTTTCCAAAGCCCGTGTGTCACAGCTTGCCTGAACAGCATGTCTGCTCCCATATTCATATGCCCTGGAATGTAAATCGTCCTGAGGGACAGGAACTGGTGTGCTAGCTTTTCCCAGCGGCGCAAGCACTGCCCAGGCAATTATTTACAAGACTACCGAGTGTTGTCCACCCGCACTAGGAACCAGTAGCCACTCAGCTGCTGGAGGGAGTATTACAGGGCCAGAAATAGTGTCATCGTTTCGAGGCAATTGATGTGCCACGCGAGAAGATGACCTCTCCAGATCCCTTCGGCTGGACGGGCATTTAAGACTAGACGCCAGCCCGTAAGAAATGCGTCTGTAAGTGCCATGTCGCACTTTTTATGAATTTGTTGTTGTGTTTATTTTATTTTATTTTACTTGCTGTTATTTCATTTATTCTACCTTGTTCTATTCATTAGTAAAGCATTAAGCATTAAGCATTAAGTTTGTTACATAAGCCATAAGCTTTAAATTTCTTAGTTATGCATCATAAGTTGATAATCGTAGGTTGGTCTGTGATGTCATTCTACTATTACACGCATTTGTGTGACTGTGATATGCTAGAAAGCTCAGTATAGATTTGGAAGGCTACGGAAACACAAGCTTTAGATCGTCAGCTAATGAGAGCTCCCGGTAAGCTAGAAATGCTAAATACAGCAACGAGGTTGTTGTAACCGTCAGCTAGTGAGAGCTCCCGGTAAGCTAGAAATGTAAAATACAGCAACGAGGTTGTTGTAACCGTAAGCTAACGTAAGCTGGGAAAGTAAGAAACAACAAGAGTGTTGTTAGATACCCAAGCCAAGATTGTAATCTACAAGATACAGCAAACAGGTTGTTGTAAAACTCAGAGATTTGCAAGATGCAGCAACTGGTGTCTGTAATAACAGTGGATTTACTCAAGACGACTGTATGAAGTGTTGATTCTTTGATGCTGACAAATAAACGACAAAAGACAAAGAGATCGGACTTCTGTCATGTGAGTGAAACTTTAAGACATTAGCTACGCGTCAAAACTAGTGAAATAAGCCATCCGCATCTACAAAAGTCTAAAGCTTTTCCGCTGTTTGAACGAAAACAAGTGAACACTGAAATGGAAAGTGAAAGAGAATAGCCGTCGAACTTCACCATGCCGAACAATGAGGACAACGCTCCCAGCACTTGGCTGGGGAGCCTAACGGCGCTCCACGAGACGAACAGAAAGAACCTCAACGAGGCGCTGGATGCAAGAAAAGGCAAGCGAATTCGACTGAATGCAACGTCTAATGCATTAAAGACACCTATGAACTATGCACATAAGTTAGACATCCTTGAAACTGAGTACAAACCCAAATACGGGAAGCTGAGAGAGGTCTTTATGAGAAGTAACGTTGATGCGCTTGTGTACAATCATAAAGACGAACACAGACGCGATCAGGTCGCTTGCGGCGCACCTGAGGCTCGAGGCCGCACAGAATTCATATCTACGGTGGGTCGCTGGAAAGCGGACACCAAGGACACTAAGAGCCACTCTGTGACGTCGCGACTACGCGAAGGTGTCTCGCCGGACGTCAGCGTGTCACAGACAACGGCAGCATCCAAAAGGTCTGTAACTTCTACATCATCCTCAGCCCTAATAAAGAAAGCGGAAGCCAACAGAGCAGCCTTGTTGATTAAAGCAGCAGCCTTAGCAGAACGGCGGGCGTTAGAACAGAAGGAAGCACAATTAAAGGCAAAAGAAGCAGAACTAAAAGCTGATAAAGAAAAGTTGGAATTAGAAACTGCGCTCGCAATTGTCGACGCTGAATTACAGGTTTATCAGAGTTGTAAAAAACGACAGCCTGCATCAAAGAGCGGAGTCATCGACCCGAGCTGCACACGCTCGAGCAGCCCGCCTTGGACGGGCCACAAACCTGAATACGACAGCCGCCGAAAGCCGGTAAGAGAGAGCACCTTCAACGAACCAAGTGGCGCACGCGCTCCCAAACTGGAATACAACGAACTTTACGAGAGCAGCGCGTCGATAGAAGATCTTGGACTGCCATCACGTCATAGGACAGCCCATCCAAGTGTACCAGTAAGTTTTGAACCAAAATTGAAAAGTACTTTAAATGAAGGGTCTACCCAAGACAATAAATACACCCGCCATGACATTGATACTTTAGAATTACAGAGCATGATGCAACAGCAGGCTGACATCACAGCAATGCTCATGAAATGCCAAAGGCAATCCCTTTTACCTCAGCGCAATGTTCCTGTGTTTCATGGTGACCCTCTTGAGTTTACGTCCTTCATGAAAGCATTCAAACATGTTATTGTTGACAAAACAGATAGTGATGCTGATAAGCTGTTTTATCTTGAGCAGTTCACTAAGGGAGAGGCTAGAGACCTCGTTATGAGCTGTCAGCTTATGCCAGATCAGTGTGGTTATGCAGAGGCAATGAGACTGTTGCAGGATAGATTTGGAAATAAACGTCAAGATCGCAAACACGACAGCCGATCGCCCAAGAGCAAGAGCGCACTCATTGAATCGAGCAGCGCGTGCCCGAGCAGCGCGCACTATCACCTCTCCAACTCAACATGCAACAGCCGAGCGCAGCCTGAGAACGAGAGCGCGGTCACTGAATTGAGCAACGCGCACCTGAGCAGCGCACACTCTACGGACTTGGACGCCGCAATCAGCGAAGGAAAACCCAGGGTCAGCGTCGCAACCGAGGACGGACAGGTTGGTAAAATTCACAAAGAATTGATTACAATGAAGAATGCCGGTACATCACCTGTCAGCGCTTTTACTAACCCGTGCGCACACTGCAAAGGGGAGCATATCTTAGACAATTGCTTCCAATTTAATGATAAGACACACAAAGACAAAGTAGAATTCTTAAAAAGAAACGGATTCTGTTTCGGATGTTTAAGAAAGGGTCATTTGTGGAAAGACTGTACCAGAAAAATTGTATGTTCATTGTGTTCAAAGTCACATCCAAGCATGTTACACAGCGCAGTGCAAGTCACGGCGCAGCCAGGTACACGCGCTGACGAGAACGAAACCGAAAGTGACACAAAAAACACACCACCGGCAGAGAGTCACGAATCAAATGCGCTCACTGGGGCTGGAGGTAATTGCATCCTCCCCATTGTGCCCGTTAAAATAAAGTCCAAGAAAAAGGACACAGTAGAAGCCATGTACTATCACGTGAAAGTCCCCGAGAAGGACACTGATCTGCTGCGCTTCCTATGGTGGCCGAATGGAGATGTGAACCAAGACTTAGTTGAAAATAAAATGGTAGTTCATCTGTTCGGTGTAAAATTGTTGCCTAGTGGTGCTAACTTCGCCCTCAGAAAGACAGCAGAAGAAAACCGCAGCAATGCATCTGCTGTGGCAGTTAACACAGTGCTTAAAAACTTTCATGTAGACGACTGCCTGAAATCTGTTTCGAGTCATGACCAAGCAGTCGCCCTATACAATGATCTCACAAGTCTCTGTACAAGTGGAGGGTCTAACCTCACTAAATGGGCAAGCAACAGCCGTGCCCTACTGACTGTCATTCCCGAGAGTGAAAGGATCAAAGACATGAGAGACTTAGACTTGAGTAACGATGCACTGCCCATAGAGAGAGCTCTGGGGGTGCTGTGGTGCATTAACTCAGACATGTTCAAGTTTAAGATTAGCTTAAAGGAACGACCTGTGACAAGAAGAGGAATTCTGTCAATCACTAACTCAACATACGACCCGTTAGGCTTTCTCCCACCTGCCATACTGCCAGCTACAATCCTAATGCAACAGTTATGTAAAGAAAAACTTGCCTGGGATGATGACATTCCCGAGCAGTTTGCAACGGCGTGGAAAACCTGGCTGCAAGTGCTGTACAGACTGTCCGAGTTCAGCATAGCAAGGTCCATAAAACCAGCCGACTTCGGAGTTACAGCTACAGCACAACTCCATCACTTCTCGGATGCAAGTGAAATGGGATACGGAGCTGTCTCATACCTCAGGTTAGTAAACGCTGATGGACTTACACATTGTGCATTCATGATGGGGAATTCCCATGTAGCACCCCTGAAACAAACCACCATTCCACGAATGGAACTGACTGCGGCAGTGGTCGCTGTAAAAAATGACAAAATGTTGAAAGAACAGCTAGAATTGAAATTGCTGGACTCTATGTTCTGGACTGACAGTACAACTGTTTTGAGATACATTGATAACGAAACACTTCGTTTTAAAACCTTCGTGGCCAACAGAATCGCCATTATAAGAGAGTCAACCAAGTCACAGCAATGGAGGTACGTTAATACCTCACAAAACCCAGCTGATTCTGCCTCCAGGGGGGTATCCTGTGAAAAGTTCATGAAAAATGTCAACTGGATCCAAGGTCCCTCCCTCCTCAAAGAAGCAGAGTGCAAATGGCCTAAAAATATTCATGACACATCAATAAAAGAAAATTTTGATGAAAATGCTGATGAAGTTAAGCTCTCAGCTTTAGTGAATATTGTGAGCATTACAAAATGCACAGACACAGACGCAGTGAGTAAACTGATTAATCATCACTCTGACTGGCACAAGTTAAAAAGATCCACTGCCTGGATCCTTCGCATCAGAGACATGCTGAAACAAAAAACAACAAGGGTTAAAACACAAGTAGATGACCCAAAGACAGAAAATCACAAGTCTCTAAAAGCGCAAGAAAACGACATCATTAAGTTCACTCAAAGACAGAATTTTAAGGAAGAACTTCTCACGTTGCAAAAGGGTAAAGCAGCAGCAGAATTCAAACAGGGAATTCGCACACAGCCAAAACGAAAGGCATCTGTGAAAAGAAACAGCTGCTCGCCCAAACTGAAACCTCTGACACCAAACTACCCGCTGCTGATGAAAAAACAGCCAAACCTGCCCTCTGGATTCTTCAAAAAGGAAGACATCTATGCACGTCTCAGGGAGAAGCAGATCCAGCATCGATCAGACCTGCTCTGGAAGCGATGGGTACGTGAATACTTGCCCTTGCTCCAGGGGCGGCAAAAGTGGTTTCAAAACAAAAAAAACCTTTCGATTGGAGACATAGTTTTAATAACTGATGAGTCTTCTCCAAGAAATTCATGGGTCATGAGAAGAATCACGAAAGTGTTCCCCAACAAAGGGGGACTGGTGAAACGTGTGTTAGTTAAAACCAAGACCAACACTCTGGAAAGACCCATCGACAAGCTGTGCCTCACATGTGAAATGGACTGTTAAATGTGTGGTAATATGTTATGAAATTTGATATGCAAATGTAAACACCTGAGATAAATATTACACACTTAAAAGATTTAAAACGTTTTAGAAGGTTAAGAATGTTTGATTTCATTGCTTTATCAAAAAAAAAAAAAAAACAACACAAAATTGTAATTGTCAGTCTCCATGCCTGTCAATTAGGGGCTGGAATGTAAGTGCCATGTCGCACTTTTTATGAATTTGTTGTTGTGTTTATTTTATTTTATTTTACTTGCTGTTATTTCATTTATTCTACCTTGTTCTATTCATTAGTAAAGCATTAAGCATTAAGCATTAAGTTTGTTACATAAGCCATAAGCTTTAAATTTCTTAGTTATGCATCATAAGTTGATAATCGTAGGTTGGTCTGTGATGTCATTCTACTATTACATGCATTTGTGTGACTGTGATATGCTAGAAAGCTCAGTATAGATTTGGAAGGCTACGGAAACACAAGCTTTAGATCGTCAGCTAATGAGAGCTCCCGGTAAGCTAGAAATGCTAAATACAGCAACGAGGTTGTTGTAACCGTCAGCTAGTGAGAGCTCCCGGTAAGCTAGAAATGTAAAATACAGCAACGAGGTTGTTGTAACCGTAAGCTAACGTAAGCTGGGAAAGTAAGAAACAACAAGAGTGTTGTTAGATACCCAAGCCAAGATTGTAATCTACAAGATACAGCAAACAGGTTGTTGTAAAACTCAGAGATTTGCAAGATGCAGCAACTGGTGTCTGTAATAACAGTGGATTTACTCAAGACGACTGTATGAAGTGTTGATTCTTTGATGCTGACAAATAAACGACAAAAGACAAAGAGATCGGACTTCTGTCATGTGAGTGAAACTTTAAGACATTAGCTACGCGTCAAAACTAGTGAAATAAGCCATCCGCATCTACAGCGTCTGTCGGTAGCAGTTTGTGACGACAACACGAACCTAAAGTGGAACCCAGAGTCAAACCGGGGTCTGAACCACATAAAAAGAGTTCGAAGCGCTCGGCGCATAACCCTTATTGCCTCTGGGGATTGGCCCTTGGATGAAATCTCCTGGCTTGATCTCCTTGAGGGTATTGAGAAATGATTCAACATGCGCAGGAGACAGCTGTGCCCGCATTGCTGAGAATGCTTTCCATGGCGTTGAATCTCAATCCTAAGAATTGAACTTAGCTAGGATGACATCTCGATGTCGAAGCGCTAGCTGCTATTGAGCCGCGGCCTCCTGAGGGTGCCAGAAACTTCTAGAGGATGAGCTCCCAGAACAGAGATAGCCCACAAGCGTCTCTCTAATCTGGGGCATCATCATATAAAACCGCGCTTTTTCGCATAAACGACATTCGAACAAATTAATGTCGATAGCACAAAACACGGGATGAATACGGCTTATTCCACGAAAGAGTTAACTCATCATGGAAGTTGCCAAGAAGGGGAGGGGCCATCATTGAGGCCCCTCCTCAGGCCGCCCGACAGAAACCTGTCGTCGAACTTTGAGCGTTTGGGGGATTTTATTTTTAATTGTTTTTTACGGCGAATCGAGGTCTATATGTTAGACCGCGCATGTTACCACCTCTAACAACAACCGATACGCTCGCTCATCAGCGAGAGAGAAAGTTCTTCCCGTCTTCACAAGAAGCACTGAAGCGGGCTTGAGAAGTGGACGATAAAAGGCTCATGATCCGGCGAGAGAGCAAGAGAAAAATTAGCGATACTCACGTGCTCCCTCAAGCCCGAGGATAGCGTGCTCTTCCCCCAAACACTGAAAACAGAAAGTGTGGAGATCACCCTCAGGGAGATATTCTTTTACTCTGAGGGACGGACTCCTGTCTAACACTGCCATCTTCCTGGTGAGTAATAAGACACTTTCTATTTTCGCTTTCCTTTTGAAAAAGTGCTTGCACAAACGCACAACAATGCAGTCCTTGAAGATAAAGAGCTGAGGATGTTTCCGGTTCATGCCTATTTATAACCTCCAGGTGTACCTACTCAAATGACGTCACCTGATCGAGGTTATATATGCCAAAATCTTCGGTTGTTGAAGCATGTGTGTCAAAAACGCCAGTCACGCGGAGAGCGTTCCCATAGCATTTTCACGCAGAATCTCATTCCCGCTTTTTCAGGGAAAAGGATTACAGCAAAGTAACCCGAGAAGTTTAGTTTTAATCAGATATAAATTTCTTTACATAAAAAGGCAGTCGAATTGTGCCTCCTCAAAAAAAAAGAAAAAGATAAATAAATGAATGAATGCACGCCTCTGCAATGTGTCATTTTTGCTCACATGTACCTTGCTTAACTATGTATACTACAGATCTGGCCTTTAAAAATGCATGTTTTCAGAAAAGGATCGAGTATAGTTTTTGAAAGGGAACTGGTGACTGGATCATGAGCATGCACCCATGCCTGCAGCGACAAGAACACTGACTTTGACTGAATGACTTTGGAGGTGTGGATTAGAGCTACTGATAAAAACAACTTTGTGAGTCACACACAGGGCCCAGCAGACAGAGAGCCCAAGGCTACCAACATGGCCTTTCCAGATCCCCGTCCAACTGAGCATCCATGTGCTGGGCGATTCATAGAAACCCCACCTGCAACCCACAGCACTTAAAGAATTTGCTGCCAATCTACTGTTGCCAGACAACACAGCATATCTCAAGGAGTCATGCTCTAAGGGGCCAGAGCTAGGAAAAATGGGAACCTATAAAATGCTGTCCATAAAATAAAGAAATATATAATATTTTACTGGATATCTGAGCTTGGGCCATATATTGGAGTGTGAATTATATCTGTCTGTCTGAGCTGCATTCTCTGAAGTTGTTTTTCTTGTCATGTTTCTCATGACCTTTAACAATATTTGTTATTAAAAACTTTAGTGTACACCAAAACTTAATAGTTTTCTAATTGTTTCAATTTGCTGCCAGTGATTTAGTGATCGGTGGCTCTTTTCAAACTTTTGTATCTTTTCCGATTGTGAAGCACGTGTGTGTCAAACACGCCAAATATTTTGGCATGTATAACCTCGGTCAGGTGACGTCAACCGATGAGGTGCACCTGGAGGTTATAAATAGGCATGAACCGAAAAATTCTCAGATCTTTTTATCTTCAGGATCCATGTTGTGTGTGTGTGTGTGTGTGTGTGTGTGTGCATGTGTATAAGAACCTTTTTAAAAAAAAAAACGAAAATAGAAAGTGTCTTAAAACTCCCCAGTGTCTTAAAACTCTTACCATCCATTTCTCAAGCGCTCTTCGGCGCTTCTTGTGAAGGGGGGAAGAACCTTCTCTCTCGCTTCCGCGGAGATGGAAACTATCACTTCAGAGTGCTCCTCTAGTGATGAGCCAGGTGGTAGCACGTACACCTCGATTTGCCGTAAAAATAAATAAATAAAATAAGTGCCCCAAACGCTCAAGGTCAAACGACAGGTGCCTGTCAGGTGGCCGGATGAGGGGCCTCAATAATGGCCCCTCGCCTCCTCCTGGCAACCTCCATGAGTTAACTCTTTCATGGAATAAGCTGTATTTGTCCCCTGTTTTTGTGCTATTGACATCGATTTGTTCCAATGTCATTGATGAAAGCGGGACCTTTATGATGATGTCCCAGATCAGAGAGACACTTGCGGAATATCTCTGCCAGGTATGTCTCTTTAGGTACGAAGCACTGTGGAAGACCAGCACCCTCAGGTGCTATTCAATTCCCGCCGCCACTGCTGTTTCTGGAGACAGCGGTTTCCGACAAAGTGTTAGGTGCTCGGTTCCCTCCTGTCGTGTTTCAGGACACTGAACACCTACCTGCCACCACCATCACCACCACTCCTCTGCCTAGCTAAACGACAAAGCTACCGCTCCTTCAGAGAAGCTGGCAGTGTGTAAGCTACTGCCAAGCATGTCTCCCTGGCTACAGGATTCAATCATTGTGTTTCAACGGCATGGGTTTTCCACTTCCGTGAAACCACAGTGAGCACCTCCGTTAATTCAAATCCCAGGCTTGCTGGGAAAAGGGGCCATAGCACATGTTCCCCTCCCAGACGGAGCCATTCGGCGTCAACACATCGACCTAGCTCACCTCATTTTCGCAAATCCCCAGAGGCAATAAGGGTTACGCACCGAGAGCTTCGTACCCTTTCTATGTGGTTCAGACACTCGTCCTCTGTCCTCCGCCCTTAGCTCCGGAGCAGTAAGACTTCATTTGCTGTGTCCAGCTCATGCTCTTCAATTTACAGCTCACCTCCGCATTAGCCAGGGCCGTAAATTAGAGCAGGGTTTCATACGTCGTGGGGCCGCAGCCGAAGGGTAGCCGCCATTAGACGAGTCGGGTGAGAGATGCTAGTGCCCTATCTTATGAGGCGCGTGGCACATTTCACCTCTAGTGATCAGGGCCCATTGGACCAGGAAGCTTGCCTCATCAATTGCTCTGGCAAGAGGGGCTTCCAGTATGTCATGCGGCAGGTTGCCTTTCCCCGAAAGACATCTGCCAGGCTTCATAGTTGGATACCAGGCTCGCAGGTCCTCAAATCAGCATCCCAGAATTATGTCTAAGACTCCTTGGGAGTACTGTGCGCACACTACATAACCCTGGGGGTCCAGACACTTGCAGTGCGGCGGAGTGGGTATTCTCGTTCCCATAGCGCTTTCGCACAGCATCGAGTGTAGCCTTTGAAAGGGACCATCTCGGGTTAGTTTACTGTAACCCTGTTCCCTGAAAAGGCGGGAACAAGATGCTGCGTTCCAATGCCGCACTGCTTGCATGACTGGACATCCTTCAGACAAAATTGACCTGAGGATGTTTCCGGTTCATGCCTATTCATAACCTCCAGGCGCACCTCATCGGTTGACGTCACCTGACCGAGGTTATACATGCCAAAATATTTGGTGTGTTTGACACACACGTGCTACACAACCGGTCACGAGGAATCGTTCCCATATCGCTTTTGCGTATCATCTCGTTCCCGCCTTTTCAGGGTACAGGGTTACAGTAAATAAACCTGAGATGTTTTTTTTATTCATAAGACAACCTTTCAGTTTTTAAATATTCTAGTTACAGTGTGATAATGTCTTACTTTGGGTTAAACGTTTTTGAGAATTAGAACATCCAGCCGCTTACAGGTCTGGCAGATATGAGGTTTTGTTCCCTGTACATCTGCCAATTTGACACTGCCTCCTTTTCGCTGATGGAGAAGGAGTATCAGGTAAAGGTCGCTTGCATGCCGTTGCCCCTGCTGCCTTTGCCGTTTTCTGGTACACACATACCTCTTTTACCAACTCCAAAATAAATCTCCTCCTGCTTATGGTCACATTCATGCACTGTTTATATAGAATATGTGCATTAAAACCCTTAGTAGTCGGCGGACCACCAGCGGGCACACGTGCATTTTTTTTGGTAACCGTGAAAGGAACTTAAAATGCTCCGTCATGTTTGATCATACACATAAGTGTAGTACATCATTTGAATCTGTAAATGGTCTAGTTTTATTTATGGATACTCACAATATCTGCACAACATTGTGCTTATGTAAAATAAAGAAAATAAACATGGTGCGCTTTCAGCCGTCTCCGTCTTCGCGAAAACCTTTTTGAATGGCACTAAAATGAACTGAAACTCTACAAATACTGCACATACCGACATGAGAAATATATCTATAGAAAGATTAAAGTGTCTACTTTTAAATGATGCATGTCACAGTGAAGACCAATATTCTCAGTTTATGTAATCTGTATGAAACCAAGGAGAGCAGGCTGAGCCTTGAAGATGGCGGGGCGGGAGTAGCACACAGCGGCCACTCCGGAGCCAAAATGGTACTATGTTATTTACGTTTTGTGTGTAGCGCATTTATTTTACTCTGAGTATGGATATCGTCGCGACTAGTGTCCGTACATACAACCAACAGACACTTTTGTACCTAAATAACCTGGTTAACGACGTCCATGATGAGCTGCGGGAAATGCTACGCAAACTCGGCTTGCTGCGCGAAACAGGCCTCGAAGCCTTGGCGTTGCCTGAGGAGGAAGAGGAGGGGACATCGGAAGCAGAAGCGGTGCGTGAGTAAGCGGAAGCGCGGAAAGCGGGCGGGAGTCTGTGCTAGGCTAAAAACAAACCCTAGCCGGCCGGCTCTCCCGTCCATCATCCTATCAAACGTCTGCTCCCTGGACAATAAACTGGACTACATCCGACTCCAGCAGGCTACACAGCGTGAGGTTAGAGACTGCTGTGTCTTTGTTTTCACAGAGACATGGCTCAGCGACATAGTACCGAACGCCGCTATTCAGCTAGACGGGCTAGCCTCATTTCGCTCCGACAGAAATGCAGCTCTGTGCGGTAAGACTCGCGGTGGCGGCATGTGTGCTAGAACTCTGTGCTAGTTTCTAGTTATTGCTCATCACTGGTGGAGTTTGTGACTGTTAGATGCAGATCTTTTTAATTACCACGAGAATTCACCACTGTATTCATTATCGGAGTGTACATTCCACCTACATTCTCACGCTATGGGAACTGTATGCAAAGATCAGTGAACTGCAAAATACACACCCGGATGGACTGTTTATTGTTGCTGGAGATTTCAACCATGCAAATCTCAAGTCAGTGCTTCCTAGATTACATCAATATGTGGACTTCGCAACGAAAGGGCAAAACACGCTGGATCTTGTTTACACAAACATCCCCGGCACATATCGGGCAGAGCCCCGCCCCCACCTCGGCTACTCAGACCACATCTCTGTTATGCTAATTCCAGCATACAGACCACTCGTCAGGCGTTCAAAACCGGTTCTGAAGCAGGTGAAAACCTGGCCAGCAGGAGCCATCTCTGCTCTTCAGAGAGCACTGACTGGAACAAGTGCACCGATGACGTCACTGTCTCCAAGAGCATCATCTCACGACCCAACCAGAAACCGTGGATTACTGCAGAAGTGCGTGCACTTCTGAAGACCCGTGACTCTGCCTTCAAAGCGGGAGACAAGGTGGCCCTTAGAAGAGCAAGGGCCGAACATTCCTCGGGCCATCAGAGAGGTGAAGCGCGAAGCGCGCACATGCCCACAGAATCCACAACCACTTCAAGGACAGCGGCGACACATGGCACATGTGGCAGGGCTTACAAGCCATCACAAACTACAGGACGACACCACCTGCCTGTGACGGTGACTGCTCCCTCCCAGATGCGCTGAACTACTTCTACGCTCGGTTCGACAGGCAGAACGACCAGGTGCTGTGTCTAACTACAGCTGATGTGAGGAAAACTCTACTCAGAGTGAACCCAAGTAAAGCTGCTGGGCCAGACAACATCCGGAATGTACGGAACAGCTGGCAGATGTTCTTACCGACATCTTCAACATCTCTCTGAGCAGCACTGTCGTTCCCATGTGCTTCAAGGCCACCACCATCGTAGGCGTGCCCAAGAAGTCTACTGTGTCCTGTCTCAATGACTACCGTCCCGTTGCACTTACACCCACCATCATGAAGTGCTTTGAGCGGCTCATCATGAGACACATCAAAACCCTGCTGCCCCCCTCACTGGACCCACTGCAATTTGCATACCGTCCTAACCGCTCAACGGAGGACGCCATCTCCACTACACTCCATCTTGCCCTCACACACTTGGACAAGAAGGACACATACGTTCTAATGCTGTACATAGATTTCAGCTCAGCATTCAACATTATCATCCCGCAACAACTGATCGGGAAGCTGAATCTGTTGGGCCTGAACACCTCCCTCTGCAACTGGATCCTAGACTTTCTGACCGAAAGGCCTCAGTCAGTATGGATCAGGAACTGAACCTCCAGCACCACCACACTGAGCACTGGGGCCCCACAAGGCTGTGTGCTCAGTCCCCTGCTGTTCACACTGCTGACTCACGACTGTGTAGCAACACACAGCTCGAATCACATCATCAAGTTCACTGATGACGCGACCGTGGTGGGTCTCATTAGCAAGAACGACGAGTCAGCGTACAGAGAGGAAGTGCAGAGGCTAACGGACTGGTGTAAAGACAACAACCTGTCTCTGAATGTTGACAAGACAAAGAAGATGGTTGTTGACTTTAGGAGGACATGAGGCAACCACTCTCCTCTGAGCATCGACGGGTCCTCTGTGGAGATCGTCGAAAGCACCAAATTCCTGGGCGTCCACCTGGAGAAGAACCTCAGCTGGTCCCTCAACACCAGCTCCCTGCACAAGAAAGCCCAACAGCATCTCTTCTTTCTGAGAAGACTGAGGAAGGCCCAGCTTCCACCACCGATCCTGACCACAAAAAGAATACAGTTTTATTGCCCCCTTAAGTGCTTTTTTGACCTTTAGATGACCTTTAGGAGTTTTTATGGCCGGGAGGTTTCTTGATAAAAAGGGAGGGGTTTATGCATTAATTCATTCATTCATTTATTTATATACGTATTTATTTATTTATATACGTATTTATTTATATACGTATTTATTCATTTATATACGTATTTATTCATTTATATACGTATTTATTTGTATATGTATTTATTTCATTTATTTATTGTAAGAATTTGTTCAGTGTGTTTTTTTTTGTTTGTTTTATTTGAAAAATATGCTTGGTGAGGGACTCATTTCAAGGTGTTTGTGCGTAACTATTAAGACAGGGAGAATGTATTTATTACCAAGGGGGTAAACAGTGAAACATTTATTCACTTTGGTAAAAACTTGGAGCATTTTTTTTTTTTAATGACTGAGGACTAGCGAAGTTTTTAAGTTACTTTTTAAAGAGAAGAAGAATAAACGTTACCAGAATCATTGAAAAAGAAGAAACGAGTAAAACGTTGCTGCGGGAAAAAATAAATTACAAGAGACATAAGCGAGGTCCGAGCGTGCGTATGAGTTTGTCCGATGTCAAGAGCGTGTAGCGCATGAGTAGCAAAGTCTTGTCTGGAGCGGGAGGCGCGCTGAGTTTGAGTTTGTGAAAGGGGAATCGAATGGGGTTCCTCCCGGGCCTTGTGATTGGCCGGATCTGCGCGTGACGAAACCCCGCCTCCGCCTTTTCAGCTTAGTCATAAAATGTGTTTATTTTTTGAGTGCTCATCTAAATCTGTTGTTTTATCCACATTATTTTTTTTTAGGTAGGACTGTGCTTATTTTGTCTTTTTAAAAAGTTCCCTAAGACTAGAGCTGGGGTGACCGTGTGTGTAGTGATTAGTAATAATGTAATGGAAGAAAACAAAAAAAGCTGCTCCGTGACTCATCAGTTCACTGTGTGCCATGATCATTTAGTTAGGAATTACATGCTGAACTGATCCAACAGATCGGTTAAAAGTCTAGCCGGTTTTACATATGCTTATATATACGAGTACCATGTGTTAAAAACCTGGTCCTTTACTTTTCTTGAAAAGAAAGAAAATCTGTTTTTCTGGTTGTTATAGCAGGCCTTGTAATGGCACAGGGGTGTTAGTTAACATCTATTATCAGATTAGGATGTAATAAACGTTTGACCAGATATTTTTCCATGGGGAGATGGGGCTAATGTTTAATAGCTTTGTTTAGAAAATGTTTACGCCAGGTGAGTGTGTGTGTGTGTGTGTGTGTGTGTGTGCATATGTGTTTACGTCCATGCATGTGTAGCAGATACTATATTTACATTTATTTTAACTCAAAATCTGTCTTTTTTGGTTATTATTTCTTTCATATTTTTGATATTTTATACTTTGGAAATCATTATTTTATTGCTAATTTATTTTTATTTATTGTTTTGCACTAGTGTTAAAATATTCGGTTATGCTTGTGACTGCTAAAAAAAAAATGGGACACGGCCCCTTTTAGAGTTCCCGCTTCTTCTTCCGGTTTCGGCTGGTCTCCTTCAGTGCGCGCGCGGTAAGCGTAGCTGGAGAGAGGTGAGTTCTGACGGAGCTCTAGCTTAAAAATAAATAAAATGTTTAGTTAAAGTTGGTTTATTGCGAGTAAGATGTATGTTTGGTGATAAAAATGCAGTTTATTTGTAAGGAAGCACAAATAGAGGTTGTTTAACGCATGTTTTCTTTGGAAGTGACACTATGTATGTATGTTTGAACTCCATGGCTAAAATTATCTGTTTTAACTCGCAAACACAGAGTTATAAGCAAACATGAAGTTTTTTATTCATTTGGTTTTTATTTCATTCATAATAATAAAAGTGGCTTGTGGAATATTTGTTGTCCGGCCTCGTTAAATTCACAACACAGCACAGAGTTTGGGACAAACCGGTCACACATGGGGTTTGTATTATTATCTCTGTAGGGAAACATTCACACAGGGGTAGGAATAAACCCTTACAGTTTTATTCTGGATGTTTCAAAACACCCTAACATATAAGTTGAGTTAGCTCTGAATGCTCTCAAAATAACCGGTAATGTGAGTTACACAAAGTATTTTCTTCAAAATCTTAACAAAAACTGATCTGAAGTAAACAGCTCAGTAAATGTTCTTGGGTTGTTCTTGAGGGTTTGAGTCTTTTCTTTTTCTTTCGGTCACTAAACCTTCACGCTGGAAAGTTCAGTTAGCTGCCACTGCTAGGTGTAAATATAATGTCATTTTAGAAACGTTTCAGAAAACTCTTACAAAAACATCTGAGCTAAAAAGTTGTTTTTCTTCTCTTTCTCATAAGTTTTGTCTTCCATTACAATATTTCTTCACCTAAGTTAAAAGTAATTAGACTGGAAACTTCGTTACACAAAAAAAATTTTGTCGTCGTCAAAATCTAACAACATACTGTATCAGAGTTAGAAGTTGATACTGTGGAATGATTAGACTTGTTTCATCGGCATTAACCTTACACATGACATTTCTTTTAGGTTCTATTAGTAAATGTTGTGAGCAATACGTTTTATTTTAGAAACTCAAAAAAATTTTACAAAATGTTAAAGTAGAAGTTCTTGATTGTTTGGAAATGGTTCCTCTGGCACTAAACCTTCACGCTTTAAAGATCTGTTGCATCAAGGCTATGTGTAAGTATAATATCATTTTTAGAAACCTTTCAGAAAAACTAACACATCTTGGGCAATAGTTTCTGTTCTCAAAGGTTTTGTCTTCCATTACAACATTTCTCCACCTATGAAAGTTAATTACTTACACAAATTATTATTTTTAAACAACGTATCTGAGTTAAGAAGTTGATACTGTTGAATGATTAGACTTGTTTCATCGGTCATTAAACTTACACATATGAAATTTCTTTTAGTAAATGTTGTGAGCAATACTTTATTTTAGAAACTCAAAAAAAAAAAAAAATCTAACAAAATGTAAAAGTAGAAGTTCTTGATTGTTTAGACATGGTTCCTGCGTCACTAAACCTTCACGCTTTAAAAGATCTGTTAAGCATCAGGGCTATGTGTAAGTATAATATCATTTTAGAACTTTTCAGAAAACTCTAACACATCATAGGCAATAGTTGTTGTCTTTGATTACAATATTACTTCACCCATGAAAGTTAATAGTTATTGCACCAGAATTTTAGCCGTGCAATTCAATTTTTCATTCATAAAAATCAAACAACATATCAGAATAAAAGCTGAAAGCATCAAAGTGTTATTTATAATGTCGTTTAACAAACTTTTTCAGAAAAACTAACATCTTGGGCAATAGGTTTTTGTCTTCCATTACAATATTTCTCCACCTATGAAATTTAATTACTTACACAATTTTTTAAACAACGTATTTGAGTTAAGAAGTTGATAATTGTTAAAGGATTAGACTTGATTCCTTGGTAATTAAACTTACATGTATGAAATTTTAATTTTTTTCTTGTATGTGGGTGTTTGTAACGATGTAACAAGAGGATGGATTTAAAAAAAACAATGCACAAGGAGTTGTTAAACTTCTGTTACAAACCTAATTTAAAGTCAACGTTCTTTATGGTTTTGCCCTGTGTCGCTACGCCTTACCTTTTTGAAAGTTTGGGTAACTAATTGTGAATATTAAATCTTTATATACGTTGCAATTTTGACTACATAGTCTTTTTTTTTTTTATAAATATTTAGCAAAATACTTAATTAGAGGGAATTGTTCATGTTTTTTCATGTTTCCTCTGTCACTAATGCCTGAAAGTTCTGTCAGGGGTCATGGGGTGATAGTTAATAGAAGATAAGGGTTGAGGAGCTTTTATGACTGGTGAGTGTCCTTGTGCCAGATGTCGCAAACGCTTGGCCGGACAACGTTCAGTTCAAAGGAGATGCTAAATTTCTGTTAGAAACTCTTCTCAAAAAAAAAACCTAAGGTAAAAGTCAGCATTCTTTAGGTATTTGTCTTGTTTTTCCCTGCACCACCATGCCTTCACTTGTGAAAGTTAGGGTAGCTAAATGCGATTAATAAAGTTTATATGCATTGTAATTTTGAATACAGTCTTTTTTTTCCCATAAACTTTTAGCAACATAGTGTATTTGATGGAATTGTTTTTTACGGTGTCTATCGCCAAACCTTCATGTATGAAAGATCTGTTAAACGTCAAGTCTATGTGTTATTTATAATGTCGTTTTAGAAACTTTTTCAGGAAACTCTAAACACATCCTAGGCAACAGTTGTTGTTTTTGATGTTTTTTTATTTTTTATTCCATGACATTATTGCTTCACATATGAAAGTTGAAAGTTAATGCACCGGAATTTTAGCTACACAAATTATTATTTTTTAAAAATCAAACAACGTATCTGGAAAAAAAAAACTATTATCCTTTATATTTTTTTGTCTTGTTTTAGAGTAGTTGTGTCTGTGTACCCGTGTTTTTGGGGATGTAACAAGAGGATGGATTAAAAAATGCACATTGAGGTGTTAAACTTCTGTTACAAACTTTTCCTAAAATCTGGACAAGCCTGGACAGGCAACTATCAGTTCAAAGGAGATGCTAAACTTTTCATTACATCACAATGAATGTAAAATATATGAAAGTCTAATGTTTATCAGTACATTACAGAAAATAATGAACTTCATCACAATATGCAAATTTTTTTTGAGAAGGACCTGTATTATGTTATTTTGACCTGCAGGGCCCATTCACTCCATCCGACAGGAAAGACATAATATACCTTAAAATAAAGAAATCTTTTCATAGGTGAAATATTTTAATGGAAGACATACTGTATGTTGCCTCTGATGTGTTAAGAGTTTTTTCTGAAAAAAGTTTCTAAACTGATGTCGTACTTACCCCTAGCGTTAACAAGATCTTTCATGCATGAAGGTTTAGCGACAGACATCGTAAACAATTCCCTCAAATACAGTATGATGCTAAAAGTTTATGAAAAAAGACTGTGTAATCAAAATTGCAATGCCTATAAACTTTAATATTCACATTTAGCTATCAGAACTTTCACAAGTGAAGGCATAGTGATGCAGGGAAAACAAGACAAAACCCTAAAGAATGTTGACTTTTACCTTAGATTTTTTTTGAGAAAAGTTTAGCATCTCCTTTGAACTGATAGTTGCCTGTCCAGGCTTTTAGTACATCTGGCACAAGGACAGTCACCTGTCGTAAATGCTCCTAAACCCTTATCTTCTATTAACTATGACCTCTATGACCCCTGAGAGAACTTAAATGCACTAGTGACCGTGGAAACATGAAGAAATGTTTATGAAAAAAAAAGACTGTGTTGTCAAAATTGCAATGCATATAAAGATTTAATATTCACAATTAATTACCCGAACTTTCAAAAGTAAAGGCATAGCGACACAGGGCAAAACCATAAAGAACGTTGACTTTAAATTAGGTTTGTAACAGGAGTTTAACAACTCATTGTGCATTGTTTTTTGTTTTAAATCCATCCTCTTGGTACATCCTTACAAACACCCGCCCATACATATACAAGAAAAAAAAAAAGACAACAACGTAAAAGACATCGGCTTTTTTTTCCGATACGTTGTTTGATTTTTATGAATTTAATTTGCATAGTTTGCATAATTTGAATGAATTTATTTGCATAGCTAAAATTCTGGTGCAATAACTTAACTTTCATAGGTGAAGTAATATTGTAATCAAAGACGAAACCGTCAAGAACAACAACGAATGCCCATGATGTGTTAAGAGTTTTCTGAAAAGTTCTAAAATGATGATATACTTACATACACATAGCCTTGATGCTTAACAGATCTTTCAAGTGTGAAGGTTTAGTGACCGAGTAACCAAGTCTAAACAATCAAGAACTTCTATTTTTACATTGTTAATGTTTTTTTTTTTTTAAGTTTCTGAAATAAAATTATTACTCACAACAATTACTAAAAGAAACTTCATACATGTAAGTTTAATGACAGAGGAATCAAGTCTAATCATTCAACAGTTATCAACTTCTTAACTCAAATACGTTGTTTTAAAAAATTATCTGTGTAACTAACTTTCATAGGTGAAGAAATATTGTAATGGAAGACAAAACCTTTGAGAACAAAAACTATTGCCCAAGATGTTAGTTTTTCTGAAAACGTTTCTAAAACGACATTATACTAGACTTAGCCTTGCCACTTAACAGATCTTTCAAACATGAAGGTTTAGGGGTAGACAACACGAACAATTCCCTCAGATAAAGTATGCTGGTAAAAGTTTATGAAAAAAAAAAGAAAGACTATGTAGGCAAAATTGCACTGCATATAAACTTTAATATTCACATTAAGCTATCTGGGCTTTCACGAGTGAAGGCTTAGTGACACTGGGAAAACATGGCAAAAGCATAAAGAATGTTGACTTTAACTTAGATTTTAGGAAAAGTTTGTAACAGAAGTTTAACACCTCAATGTGCATTTTTTAATCCATCCTCTTGTTACATCCCCAAAAACACGGGTACACAGACACAACTACTCTAAAACAAGACAAAAAATATAAAGGATAATAGTTTTTTTTTTCCAGATACGTTGTTTGATTTTTAAAAAATAATAATTTGTGTAGCTAAAATTCCGGTGCATTAACTTTCAACTTTCATATGTGAAGCAATAATGTCATGGAATAAAAAAAAAAAAAAAACATCAAAAACAACAACTGTTGCCTAGGATGTGTTTAGAGTTTTCTGAAAAAGTTTCTAAAACGACATTATAAATAACACATAGACTTGACGTTTAACAGATCTTTCATACATGAAGGTTTGGCGATAGACACCGTAAAAAACAATTCCATCAAATACACTATGTTGCTAAAAGTTTATGGGAAAAAAAAGACTGTATTCAAAATTACAATGCATATAAACTTTATTAATCGCATTTAGCTACCCTAACTTTCACAAGTGAAGGCATGGTGGTGCAGGGAAAAACAAGACAAATACCTAAAGAATGCTGACTTTTACCTTAGGTTTTTTTTTTGAGAAGAGTTTCTAACAGAAATTTAGCATCTCCTTTGAACTGAACGTTGTCCGGCCAAGCGTTTGCGACATCTGGCACAAGGACACTCACCAGTCATAAAAGCTCCTCAACCCTTATCTTCTATTAACTATCACCCCATGACCCCTGACAGAACTTTCAGGCATTAGTGACAGAGGAAACATGAAAAAACATGAACAATTCCCTCTAATTAAGTATTTTGCTAAATATTTATAAAAAAAAAAAAGACTATGTAGTCAAAATTGCAACGTATATAAAGATTTAATATTCACAATTAGTTACCCAAACTTTCAAAAAGGTAAGGCGTAGCAACACAGGGCAAAACCATAAAGAACGTTGACTTTAAATTAGGTTTGTAACAGAAGTTTAACAACTCCTTGTGCATTGTTTTTTTTAAATCCATCCTCTTGTTACATCGTTACAAACACCCACATACAAGAAAAAAATTAAAATTTCATACATGTAAGTTTAATTACCAAGGAATCAAGTCTAATCCTTTAACAATTATCAACTTCTTAACTCAAATACGTTGTTTAAAAAATTGTGTAAGTAATTAAATTTCATAGGTGGAGAAATATTGTAATGGAAGACAAAAACCTATTGCCCAAGATGTTATTTTTCTGAAAAAGTTTGTTAAACGACATTATAAATAACACTTTGATGCTTTCAGCTTTTATTCTGATATGTTGTTTGATTTTTATGAATGAAAAATTTAATTGCACGGCTAAAATTCTGGTGCAATAACTATTAACTTTCATGGGTGAAGTAATATTGTAATCAAAGACAACAACTATTGCCTATGATGTGTTAGAGTTTTCTGAAAAGTTCTAAAATGATATTATACTTACACATAGCCCTGATGCTTAACAGATCTTTTAAAGCGTGAAGGTTTAGTGACGCAGGAACCATGTCTAAACAATCAAGAACTTCTACTTTTACATTTTGTTAGATTTTTTTTTTTTTTTGAGTTTCTAAAATAAAGTATTGCTCACAACATTTACTAAAAGAAATTTCATATGTGTAAGTTTAATGACCGATGAAACAAGTCTAATCATTCAACAGTATCAACTTCTTAACTCAGATACGTTGTTTAAAAATAATAATTTGTGTAAGTAATTAACTTTCATAGGTGGAGAAATGTTGTAATGGAAGACAAAACCTTTGAGAACAGAAACTATTGCCCAAGATGTGTTAGTTTTTCTGAAAGGTTTCTAAAAATGATATTATACTTACACATAGCCTTGATGCAACAGATCTTTAAAGCGTGAAGGTTTAGTGCCAGAGGAACCATGTCCAAACAATCAAGAACTTCTATTTTAACATTTTGTAAAATTTTTTTGAGTTTCTAAAATAAAACGTATTGCTCACAACATTTACTAATAGAACCTAAAAGAAATGTCATGTGTAAGGTTAATGCCGATGAAACAAGTCTAATCATTCCACAGTATCAACTTCTAACTCTGATACAGTATGTTGTTAGATTTTGACGACGACAAAATTTTTTTTGTGTAACGAAGTTTCCAGTCTAATTACTTTTAACTTAGGTGAAGAAATATTGTAATGGAAGACAAAACTTATGAGAAAGAGAAGAAAAACAACTTTTTAGCTCAGATGTTTTTGTAAGAGTTTTCTGAAACGTTTCTAAAATGACATTATATTTACACCTAGCAGTGGCAGCTAACTGAACTTTCCAGCGTGAAGGTTTAGTGACCGAAAGAAAAAGAAAAGACTCAAACCCTCAAGAACAACCCAAGAACATTTACTGAGCTGTTTACTTCAGATCAGTTTTTGTTAAGATTTTGAAGAAAATACTTTGTGTAACTCACATTACCGGTTATTTTGAGAGCATTCAGAGCTAACTCAACTTATATGTTAGGGTGTTTTGAAACATCCAGAATAAAACTGTAAGGGTTTATTCCTACCCCTGTGTGAATGTTTCCCTACAGAGATAATAATACAAACCCCATGTGTGACCGGTTTGTCCCAAACTCTGTGCTGTGTTGTGAATTTAACGAGGCCGGACAACAAATATTCCACAAGCCACTTTTATTATTATGAATGAAATAAAAACCAAATGAATAAAAAACTTCATGTTTGCTTATAACCCTGTGTTTGCGAGTTAAAACAGATAATTTTAGCCATGGAGTTCAAACATACATACATAGTGTCACTTCCAAAGAAAACATGCATTAAACAACCTCTATTTGTGCTTCCTTACAAATAAACTGCATTTTTATCACCAAACATACATCTTACTCGCAATAAAATAATAAAACTTTAACTAAACATTTTATTTATTTTTAAGCTAGAGCTCCGTCAGAACTCACCTCTCTCCAGCTACGCTTACCGCGCGCGCACTGAAGGAGACCAGCCGAAACCGGAAGAAGAAGCGGGAACTCTAAAAGGGGCCGTGTCCCATTTTTTTTTTAGCAGTCACAAGCATAACCGAATATTTTAACACTAGTGCAAAACAATAAATAAAAATAAATTAGCAATAAAATAATGATTTCCAAAGTATAAAATATCAAAAATATGAAAGAAATAATAACCAAAAAAGACAGATTTTGAGTTAAAATAAATGTAAATATAGTATCTGCTACACATGCATGGACGTAAACACATATGCACACACACACACACACACACACACACACACTCACCTGGTGTAAACATTTTCTAAACAAAGCTATTAAACATTAGCCCCATCTCCCCATGGAAAAATATCTGGTCAAACGTTTATTACATCCTAATCTGATAATAGATGTTAACTAACACCCCTGTGCCATTACAAGGCCTGCTATAACAACCAGAAAAACAGATTTTTTTTCTTTTCAAGAAAAGTAAAGGACCAGGTTTTTAACACATGGTACTCGTATATATAAGCATATGTAAAACCGGCTAGACTTTTAACCGATCTGTTGGATCAGTTCAGCATGCAATTCCTAACTAAATGATCATGGCACACAGTGAACTGATGAGTCACGGAGCAGCTTTTTTTGTTTTCTTCCATTACATTATTACTAATCACTACACACACGGTCACCCCAGCTCTAGTCTTAGGGAACTTTTTAAAAAGACAAAATAAGCACAGTCCTACCTAAAAAAAAAATAATGTGGATAAAACAACAGATTTAGATGAGCACTCAAAAAATAAACACATTTTATGACTAAGCTGAAAAGGCGGAGGCGGGGTTTCGTCACGCGCAGATCCGGCCAATCACAAGGCCCGGGAGGAACCCCATTCGATTCCCCTTTCACAAACTCAAACTCAGCGCGCCTCCCGCTCCAGACAAGACTTTGCTACTCATGCGCTACACGCTCTTGACATCGGACAAACTCATACGCACGCTCGGACCTCGCTTATGTCTCTTGTAATTTATTTTTTCCCGCAGCAACGTTTTACTCGTTTCTTCTTTTTCAATGATTCTGGTAACGTTTATTCTTCTTCTCTTTAAAAAGTAACTTAAAAACTTCGCTAGTCCTCAGTCATTAAAAAAAAAAAATGCTCCAAGTTTTTACCAAAGTGAATAAATGTTTCACTGTTTACCCCCTTGGTAATAAATACATTCTCCCTGTCTTAATAGTTACGCACAAACACCTTGAAATGAGTCCCTCACCAAGCATATTTTTCAAATAAAACAAAAAAAAAAAAAACACACTGAACAAATTCTTACAATAAATAAATGAAATAAATACATATACAAATAAATATGTATATAAATGAATAAATACGTATATAAATGAATAAATACGTATATAAATAAATAAATACGTATATAAATAAATGAATGAATGAATTAATGCATAAACCCCTCCCTTTTTATCAAGAAACCTCCCGGCCATAAAAACTCCTAAAGGTCATCTAAAGGTCAAAAAAGCACTTAAGGGGGCAATAAAACTGTCAAAATCGAGTTTGACGAAAGCTGGCTAAGTATTCTTTTGACCACCTTCTATAGAGGAACTATCGAGAGCATCCTGAGCGGCTGCATCACTGTCTGGTTTGGGAATTGTGCCATAACAGACCGCAAGACCCTACAGCGGATAGTGAGAACAGCAGAGATCATCATCGGGGTCTGTCTCCCCTCTATTGAAGACATCTACACCACACGCTGCATCCACAAAGCCACCAGCATTGTGGCTGATCGGACACACCCGTCTCACACACACTTCACACTCCTGCCATCTGGAAAAAGGTACAGAAGCATTCGGGCACACACATCCAGACTGTGCAACAGCTTTTTTCCACAAGCGATCCGTCTCCTCAACAAAAAGGGACTGGACTGATAAACTCTCTCTCACACACACACACAAACATTATCACTCAGCTGAACTCAACTACCTCAAAACATTGAGACTGGACTGACTAATCAACACAATGCGCAAACACACTGACCTATACCACCAAACTATCATACACACCAACCTGTAAATGCTCTTTTGCTAAATATTCATTACTGGACTACTTTTTTGCACTAACTTCTTAACTTCTCAATTCTTGCTGCTACGCTAAGTTAAGGAATGTTTACTGTTTCTCCACAACCTCAACTCATCATCTCAACACCTTATTATTATGTTATGTTGTCGCACTGTCACTTTGTTGGTTTTGTTTGCACATTTGCATGTGCACTTTGTTGTCTGTTGTCTGAAAAAACCCTGTAGCTAGTCTTCCTTAGCTAGTTAGTTTTTTTTAGTTAATTTATGTTGTAATTTATGTTACGTCTATCTGTCTTGTCTTTGCTAGCCAGCTAACTAGGCCTCTTAGTTAGCTAGTTTAGTTTTCTGTTATTTTATGTTGTAAATTTATGTTGCATGTAGCACCTTGGTCCTGGAGGAACGTTGTTTCGTTTCACTGTGTACTAACTGTATATGGTTGAAATGACAATAAAGCCTACTTGAACTTGAGAGGCACAGAATTTCTGTCTCACTTCTTTATCAGCTAATGACCCGAGGCAGGACACGCCCACACGCCATTCACACAGAAAACAGTCACAGGGTACTCTACATACAAGGCCACACCCACCCCTACACTGTTGACTGTGTACAACCAGCACATGGGGGACGTTGATCTCTCTGATCAGCTATTACAGTACTACACTGCACAGCACAATAATGAAGTGGTACAGAAAGATTTTTCTACACTTCTTGAACATTGCTGCCACCAGTGCTTACCCTGTGTAGATGCGGATGGCTTATTTCACTAGTTTTGACGCGTAGCTAATGTCTTAAAGTTTCACTCACATGACAGAAGTCCGATCTCTTTGTCTTTTGTCGTTTATTTGTCAGCATCAAAGAATCAACACTTCATACAGTCGTCTTGAGTAAATCCACTGTTATTACAGACACCAGTTGCTGCATCTTGCAAATCTCTGAGTTTTACAACAACCTGTTTGCTGTATCTTGTAGATTACAATCTTGGCTTGGGTATCTAACAACACTCTTGTTGTTTCTTACTTTCCCAGCTTACGTTAGCTTACGGTTACAACAACCTCGTTGCTGTATTTTACATTTCTAGCTTACCGGGAGCTCTCACTAGCTGACGGTTACAACAACCTCGTTGCTGTATTTAGCATTTCTAGCTTACCGGGAGCTCTCATTAGCTGACGGTCTAAAGCTTGTGTTTCCGTAGCCTTCCAAATCTATACTGAGCTTTCTAGCATATCACAGTCACACAAATGCATGTAATAGTAGAATGACATCACAGACCAACCTACGATTATCAACTTATGATGCATAACTAAGAAATTTAAAGCTTATGGCTTATGTAACAAACTTAATGCTTAATGCTTAACTAATGAATAGAACAAGGTAGAATAAATGAAATAACAGCAAGTAAAATAAAATAAAATAAACACAACAACAAATTCATAAAAAGTGCGATATGGCACTTACATTCCAGCCCCTAATTGACAGGCATGGAGACTGACAATTACAATTTTGTGTTTTTTTTTTTTTTTTTGATAAAGCAATGAAATCAAACATTCTTAACCTTCTAAAACGTTTTAAATCCTTTAAGTGTGTATTATTTATCTCAGATGTTTACATTTGCATATCAAATTTCATAACATATTACCACACATTTAACAGTCCATTTCATATATGAGGCACAGCTTGTCGATGGGTCTTTCCACAGTGTTGGTCTTAGTTTTAACTAACACACGTTTCACCAGTCCCCCTTTGTCGGGGAACACTTTCGTGATTCTTCCCATGACCCATGAATTTCTTGGAGATGACTCATCAGTTATTGAAACTATGTCTCCAATCGAAAGATTTTTTTTGTTTTGAAACCACTTTTGCCGCCCCTGGAGCACGGGCAAGTATTCACGTACCCATCGCTTCCAGAGCAGGTCTGATCGATGCTGGATCTGCTTCTCCCTGCGACGTGCATAGATGACGAATCCAGGTGGCAGGTTTGGCTGTTTTTTCATCAGCAGCAGGTAGTTTGGTGTCAGAGGTTCCATTTTAGGCGAGCAGCTGTTTCTTTTCACAGATGCCTTTCGTTTTTGCTGTGTGCGAATTCCCTGTTTGAATTCTGCTGCTGCTTTACCCTTTTGCAACGTGAGAAGTTCTTCCTTAAAATTTTGTCTTTGAGTGAACTTAATGATGTCGTTTTCTGCTCTTGTTAGGTCTTGCGCTTTTAGAGACTTGTGATTTTCTGTCTTTGGGTCATCTACTTGTGTTTTAACCCTTTTTGTTTTTTGTTTCAGCATGTCTCTGGTGCGAAGGATCCAGGCAACGGATCTTTTTAACTTGTGCCAGTCAGAGTGATGATTAATCAGTTTACTCACTGTGTCTGTGTCTGTGCATTTTGTAATGCTCACAATATTCACTAAAGCTGAGAGCTTAACTTCATCAGCATTTTCATCAAAATTTTCTTTTATTGATGTGTCATGAATATTTTCAGGCCATTTGCACTCTGCTTCTTTGAGGAGGGAGGGACCTTGGATCCAGTTGACATTTTTCATGAACTTTTCACAGGATGCCCCCCTGGAGGCAGAATCAGCTGGGTTTTGTGAGGTATTAACGTACCTCCAATGCTGTGACTTGGTTGACTCTCTTATAAAGGCGATTCTGTTGGCCACGAAGGTTTTAAAACGAAGTGTTTCGTTATCAATGTATCTCAAAACAGTTGTACTGTCAGTCCAGAACATAGAGTCCAGCAATTTCAATTCTAGCTGTTCTTTCAACATTTTGTCATTTTTTACAGCGACCACTGCCGCAGTCAGTTCCATTCGTGGCATGGTGGTTTGTTTCAGGGGTGCTACACGGGAATTCCCCATCATGAATGCACAATGTGTAAGTCCATCAGCGTTTACTAACCTGAGGTATGAGACAGCTCCGTATCCCATTTCACTTGCATCCGAGAAGTGATGGAGTTGTGCTGTAGCTGTAACTCCGAAGTCGGCTGGTTTTATGGACCTTGCTATGCTGAGCTTGGACAGTCTGTGCAGCTCTTGCAGCCAGGTTTTCCACGCCGTTGCAAACTGCTCGGGAATGTCATCGTCCCAGGCAAGTTTTTCTTTACATAACTGTTGCATTAGGATTGTAGCTGGCAGTATGGCAGGTGGGAGAAAGCCTAACGGGTCGTATGTTGAGCTAGTGATTGACAGAATTCCTCTTCTTGTCACAGGTCGTTCCTTTAAGCTAATCGTAAACTTGAACATGTCTGAGTTAATGCACCACAGCACCCCCAGAGCTCTCTCTATGGGCAGTGCATCGTTACTCAAGTCTAAGTCTCTCATGTCTTTGATCCTTTCACTCTCGGGAATGACAGTCAGTAGGGCACGGCTGTTGCTTGCCCATTTAGTGAGGTTAGACCCTCCACTTGTACAGAGACTTGTGAGATCATTGTATAGGGCGACTGCTTGGTCATGACTCGAAACAGATTTCAGGCAGTCGTCTACATGAAAGTTTTTAAGCACTGTGTTAACTGCCACAGCAGATGCATTGCTGCGGTTTTCTTCTGCTGTCTTTCTGAGGGCGAAGTTAGCACCACTAGGCAACAATTTTACACCGAACAGATGAACTACCATTTTATTTTCAACTAAGTCTTGGTTCACATCTCCATTCGGCCACCATAGGAAGCGCAGCAGATCAGTGTCCTTCTCTGGGACTTTCACGTGATAGTACATGGCTTCTACTGTGTCCTTTTTCTTGGACTTTATTTTAACGGGCACAATGGGGAGGATGCAATTCCCTCCAGCCCCAGTGAGCGCATTTGATTTGTAACTCTCTGCCGGTGGTGTATTTTTTGTGTCACTTTCGGTTTCATTCTCGTCAGCGCGTGTACCTGGCTGCGCCGTGACTTGCACTGCGCTGTGTAACATGCTTGGATGTGACTTTGAACACAATGAACATACAATTTTTCTGGTACAGTCTTTCCACAAATGACCCGTTCTTAAACATCCGAAACAGAATCCGTTTCTTTTTAAGAATTCTACTTTGTCTTTGTGTGTCTTATCATTAAATTGGAAGCAATCGTCTAAGATATGCTCCCCTTTGCAGTGTGCGCACGGGTTAGTAAAAGCGCTGACAGGTGATGTACCGGCATTCTTCATTGTAATCAATTCTTTGTGAATTTTACCAACCTGTCCGTCCTCGGTTGCGACGCTGACCTTGGGTTTTCCTTGGCCCGTTTGTTTGGGTCCTTGAAGGGATGTGTGACAGGGTTTTCCGTCGCTGATTGCGGCGTCCAAGTCCGTAGAGTGTGCGCTGCTCAGGTGCGCGTTGCTCAATTCAGTGACCGCGCTCTCGTTCGCAGGCTGCGCTCGGCTGTTGCATGTTGAGTTGGAGAGGTGAAAGTGCGCGCTGCTCGGGCGCGCGCTGCTCGATTCAATGAGTGCACTCTTGCCCTTGGGCGATCGGCTGTCGTATTTGCGATCTTGACGTTGAAGCACTCTTAATTTGGCATCATGCATAGCAAGCACCGTTTTGGTTTCCAGTCTGGGAGCGCATGCGCTACTTGGTTCGTTGAAGGTGCTCTCTCTTACCGGCTTTCGGCGGCTGTCGTATTCAGGTTTGTGGCCCGTCCAAGGCGGGCTGCTCGAGCGTGTGCAGCTCGGGTCGATGACTCCGCTCTTTGATGCAGGCTGTCGTTTTTTACAACTCTGATAAACCTGTAATTCAGCGTCGACAATTGCGAGCGCAGTTTCTAATTCCAACTTTTCTTTATCAGCTTTTAGTTGCTCTGCCTCAGCCTTTAATTCTGCTTCTTTTGCCTTTAATTGTGCTTCCTTCTGTTCTAACGCCCGCCGTTCTGCTAAGGCTGCTGCTTTAATCAACAAGGCTGCTCTGTTGGCTTCCGCTTTCTTTATTAGGGCTGAGGATGATGTAGAAGTTACAGACCTTTTGGATGCTGCCGTTGTCTGTGACACGCTGACGCCCGGCGAGACACCTTCGCGTAGTCGCGACGTCACAGAGTGGCCCTTAGTGTCCTTGGTGTCCGCTTTCCAGCGACCCACTGTAGATATGAATTCTGTGCGGCCTTGAGCCTCAGGTGCGCCGCAAGCGACCTGATCGCGTCTGTGTTCGTCTTTACGAGTGTACCCAAGCACATCAACGTTACTTCTCATGAAGTTCTCTCTTCTGCACTCAGTTTCAACGATGTCTAACTTACGTGCATAGTTCATAGGTGTCTTTAATGCATTAGACGTTGCATTCAGTCGAATTCGCTTGCCTTTTCTTGCATCCAGCGCCTCGTTGAGGTTCTTTCTGTTCATCTCGTGGAGCGCCGTTAGGCTCCCCAGCCAAGTGCTGGGAGCGTTGTCCTCATTGTTCGGCATGGTGAAGTTCGACGGCTATTCTCTTTCACTTTCCATTTCAGTGTTCACTTGTTTTCGTTCAAACAGCGGAAAAGCTTTAGACTTTTGTAGATGCGGATGGCTTATTTCACTAGTTTTGACGCGTAGCTAATGTCTTAAAGTTTCACTCACATGACAGAAGTCCGATCTCTTTGTCTTTTGTCGTTTATTTGTCAGCATCAAAGAATCAACACTTCATACAGTCGTCTTGAGTAAATCCACTGTTATTACAGACACCAGTTGCTGCATCTTGCAAATCTCTGAGTTTTACAACAACCTGTTTGCTGTATCTTGTAGATTACAATCTTGGCTTGGGTATCTAACAACACTCTTGTTGTTTCTTACTTTCCCAGCTTACGTTAGCTTACGGTTACAACAACCTCGTTGCTGTATTTTACATTTCTAGCTTACCGGGAGCTCTCACTAGCTGACGGTTACAACAACCTCGTTGCTGTATTTAGCATTTCTAGCTTACCGGGAGCTCTCATTAGCTGACGGTCTAAAGCTTGTGTTTCCGTAGCCTTCCAAATCTATACTGAGCTTTCTAGCATATCACAGTCACACAAATGCATGTAATAGTAGAATGACATCACAGACCAACCTACGATTATCAACTTATGATGCATAACTAAGAAATTTAAAGCTTATGGCTTATGTAACAAACTTAATGCTTAATGCTTAACTAATGAATAGAACAAGGTAGAATAAATGAAATAACAGCAAGTAAAATAAAATAAAATAAACACAACAACAAATTCATAAAAAGTGCGATATGGCACTTACACCCTGCATGTATGTTTTTGCAGTTTTTTTTAATCTTGCACTGTTTTACCCTGAATGCCCGTCTTTTTTTTTTCAGTTTTTATTTTGTATTGTTCCTGTTGCAGTCTTACCCTGCATGTATGTTTTTGCACAGTTTATATTCTACACTGTTTTTGGTTTGCACCATTTTTTTAAATTTATTTTTGCATTTATTTTTAACTGTTCCTGGAATTTTTGCAAATGGATCTTAAGTTAATAATATACACCACAAACAAGCCATAATAAACCACAAATAAAAGAAATATGTTTGTCATCAAATAATTTTTTTGTAACACTTTCCTCTGTCCCATACCTGACTGAAAGGGGTCATTAAGATCATTATGCGGGACTTTGTCTTCTCTGGTGTGAATTACAGCATTATTCATAATCGTTCACGCCTCCTCGCATACGGCCTTTCTAAACAAAAAGTGTCTTAGTGTAACGGGGTGCTCGTGTGGGGTTTGGAGAAGACATGGAGGCGGAGGTGATAGAGTGAAAAAGGGTCTTTTAATAAAGGAACCAAAATGTGAACATGTACAACAGGACTCAAACTGAACTAACACACAGAGCTGCACTGAACACACGGACTAAACCAAACATTGAGCTAAACCAGACATGGAGCTAAACTAGACAAGGAGCTAACCTAAACACAGAGCTATACAAAACACCGAGTGAATTAAACAAAGAGTTAACAAACAAGGAGTTAACTAAACAAAGAGCTAGACTAGACACTGAACTAAGACACAGAATCACAAACTAAGAACAAGGGGAAATGGCATGACACCTAGAATAAGAACAGAACACCCACTTAACACAACCGTAGCAAAACAGATGCCCGACCCAGAACAACGGAAACAAAAGGCTATTTATCTTAGCACTGATTTGGATGCTAACCTCGATCAGGTGTGCTCCCATTACCTGACCGAGGTGCACTCTGGGAAACGGAGTTCAAAAACCAAACTAAACATAACAGCAAACAGAATGGAGTACTGAAGTATGGCGCCATCTGGTGTTCGACCGTGACATTACCCCCCCTCCAAAGGGCGCAACTCCGGAGCGCCCAAAATGGTGGTCCAGGGCAACCCCCCCAAGGTCCAATGTCGGTCCTCCCAACCGAGAGGCTGCAGCACAGGTTCCCTGGGCAGGGTGGGCACAGTAGCTGGGTCGTCGCCGAGTCCTGTCGGCGGAGCGAGGAGCACTGGAGCGGGGTCGTCGGCGAAGCCGGGCGGCGGAGCGAGGAGCACTGGCGCGGGGTCGTCGGCGAAGCCGGGCGGCGGAGCGAGGAGCACTGGCGCGGGGTCGTCGCCGAAGCCGGGCGGCGGAGCGAGGAGCACTGGCGCGGGGTCGTCGGCGAAGCCGGGCGGCGGAGCGAGGAGCACTGGCGCTGGATCGCAGGGCAGAGACGGCGCTGGATCGCAGGGCAGAGACGGCGCTGGATCGCAGGGCAGAGACGGCGCTGGATCGCAGGGCAGAGACGGAGCTGGCTCGCAGGGCAGAGACGGAGCTGGCTCGCAGGGCAGAGACGGAGCTGGATCACCGCCAAATCTGGCCGACGGCTCGACTTCGTTGCCAAGGCATGGCCATGGTGGAGGAGGCAGTTCGAAGTCCTCGAAGGCGGACGTAGGCAGCTCGTCGTCGAGGCATGGCGGAGGCGGCGGCGGTAGTTCGGTGTCGTCGTCGATGACGCCAAACAGCGGTTGAGGCACAAAGTCATTGACGAGGCAGGGCTGTCGCTGAGCTGGGTCATGCCCTTTGGGGCTGTCGGAGCCCTCCACTGGGCTGTCTGGGAGATCGGAGCCTTCAATTGGGCTGACTGGGAGATCGGAGCCCTCCACTGGGCTGACTGGGAGATCGGAGCCCTCCACTGGGCTGACTGGGAGATCGGAGCCCTCCACTGGGCTGACTGGGAGATCGGAGCCCTCCACTGGGCTGACTGGGAGATCGGAGCCCTCCACTGGGCAGACTGGGAGATCGGAGCCCTCCACTGGGCAGACTGGGAGATCGGAGCCCTCCACTGGGCTCTCTGGGAGATCGGGGGCCCATCACGGGGCTCTCTGGAACGACTGGGCCCATCACGGGGCTCTCTGGAACGACTGGGCCCATCACGGGGCTCTCTGGAACGAATGGGCCCATCACGGGGCTCTCTGGAACGACTGGGCCCATCACGGGGCTCTCTGGAACGACTGGGCCCATCACGGGGCTCTCTGGAACGACTGGGCCCATCACGGGGCTCTCTGGAACGACTGGGCCCATCACGGGGCTCTCTGGAACGACTGGGCCCATCACGGGGCTCTCTGGAACGACTGGGCCCATCACGGGGCTCTCTGGAACGACTGGGCCCATCACGGGGCTCTCTGGAACGACTGGGCCCATCACGGGGCTCTCTGGAACGACTGGGCCCATCACCGGGCTCTCTGGAACGACTGGGCCCATCACGGGGCTCTCTGGAACGACTGGGCCCATCACGGGGCTCTCTGGAACGACTGGGCCCATCACGGGGCTCTCTGGAACGACTGGGCCCATCACGGGGCTCTCTGGAACGACTGGGCACTTTCGTTCCAGCTGAACGGGCTGATCCTGGAGTCGTGCCCCCAACTCCAGCAGGGTTTGCATGCGTTCTAGATGCGTTCAGCTGTTGGAGTACTCGCCTCTGCTGCTGGTGCTCCACGTCGTGCCCCGTCTGTCGACACTCCGACTGGGGTTTTTCCCTACCCCTGGTTCCGTCGTCCTGTGTCCTTGGAGGCACGCGTCGTATCGCCAGCCGCGACCCTCTCCAATCTGGCTGCGTTACTAGTTCGCCCTCTTGCTCCAGCTTGTTCCGCCGAATGGCAAGCCTGCTGCCCTGAAAGCCTTGGAAAGTTTGGATTATTGGGTGAAAATAGTTTTGTGGCATGTATGTGCTTGTTTTTTTTCAACATAATTAAACATTTGAATGAACATCTTCTGAGAGGGGTGATTCCATAATTTTTGCCAGGGGTTGTAAATTTCTTCCTTTCCCCAGGAAAGTGTCTAATAACCGCTGACCAGCCACCCTACTGTTATCTTTCCCTAGATAGGGAATTGCGTTCAATATGTATTTTGTTTCAACATCAGCGGCCACCCGGAATTTGATACCAAACTTGTCTCGTTTATTGGCCATGTACTGCGTGAAACAGCAGTGCGCTTTAGTAGGGAACAGTTGCTCATCGACTGTTATGTTCACACCAGGTTGTAACGTTTGGATTTGTTTAAACCACTAGTTACTTTGCTACAAGGTCGAGTATCAAAATATGGGTTTATAAACAACACTTCCGGTAGTGCGCAACCGAGGCGGGACAATATAAGACGCGACACAAAAACTATTACTAAGCCAATCCAGGGTGTATTATACAAAACAAATAAATAAATAAACAAACGAGGTGCACCACAAACCAATATACAGTGGTGTGAAAAACTATTTGCCCCCCTCCTGATTTCTTATTCTTTTGCATGTTTGTCACACAAAATGTTTCTGATCATCAAACACATTTAACTATAAGTCAAAGATAACACAAGTAAACTCAAAATGCAGTTTTTAAATGAGGGGTTTTATTATTTAGGAAGAAAAAAAATACAAACCTACATGGCCCTGTGTGAAAAAGTAATTGCCCCCTGAACCTAATAACTGGTTGGGCCACCCTTAGCAGCAATAACTGCAATCAAGCGTTTGCGGTAACTTACAATGAGCCTTCTACAGCGCTCTGGAGGAATTTTGGCCCACTCATCCTTGCAGAATTGTTGTAATTCAGCTTTATTTGAGGGTTTTCTAACATGAACCGCCTTTTTAAGCTCATGCCACAACATCTCAATAGGATTCAGGTCAGGACTTTGACTAGGCCACTCCAAAGTCTTCATTTTGTTTTTCTTCAGCCGTTCAGAGGTGGATTTGCTGGTGTGTTTTGGGTCATTGTCCTGCTGCAGCACCCAAGATCGCTTCAGCTTGAGTTGACGAACAGATGGCCGGACATTCTCCTTCAGGATTTTTTGGTAGACAGTAGAATTCATGGTTCCATCTATCACAGCAAGCCTTCCAGGTCCTGAAGCAGCAACACAACCCCAGACCATCACACTACCACCACCATATTTTACTGTTGGTATGATGTTCTTTTTTCTGAAATGCTGTGTTACTTTTACACCAGATGTAACGGGACACGCACCTTCCAAAAAGTTAAACTTTTGTCTAGTCGGTCCACAAGGTATTTTACCAAAAGTCTTGGCAATCATTGAGATGTTTTTTAGCTAAATTGAGACGAGCCTTAATGTTCTTTTTGCTTAAAAGTGGTTTGCGCCTTGGAAATCTGCCATGCAGGCCGTTTTTGCCCAGTCTCTTTCTTATGGTGGAGTCGTGAACACTGACCTTAATTGAGGCAAGTGAGGCCTGCAGTTCTTTAGATGTTGTCCTGGGGTCTTTTGTGGCCTCTCGGATGAGTCGTCTCTGCGCTCTTGGGGTAATTTTGGTCGGCCGGCCACTCCTGGGGAGGTTCACCACTGTTCCATGTTTTTGCCATTTGTGGATAATGGCTCTCACTGTGGTTCGCTGGAGTCCCAAAGCTTTAGAAATGGCTTTATAACCTTTACCAGACTGATAGATCTCAATTACTTTTGTTCTCATTTGTTCCTGAATTTCTTTGGATCTTGGCATGATGTCTAGCTTTTGAGATGTTTTTGGTCTACTTCTCTGTGTCAGGTAGCTCCTATTTAAGTGATTTCTTGATTGAAACAGGTGTGGCAGTAATCAGGCCTGGGGGTGACTACAGAAATTGAACTCAGGTGTGATAAACCACAGTTAAGTTATTTTTTAACAAGGGGGGCAATCACTTTTTCACACAGGGCCATGTAGATTTGTAGATTTTTTTCTCCCTTAATAACGTAAACCTTCATTTAAAAACTGCATTTTGTGTTCAATTATGTTATCTTTGACTAATAGTTAACGGTTTTTGATGAGCAGAAACATTTAAGTGTGACAAACATGCAAAAGAATAAGAAATCAGGAAGGGGCAAATAGTTTTTCACACCACTGTATACAAAATATATACAAATATAAACAGTGTGTGCGATGTATGCGGGTGTGTAAGTGTATGTATGGAAGTCCAGAGTCAATGATATTGTTGTGTATGAAATGATGAGCGGGAGAGATGGCTCGGTCTCACCGGGTTAAGATGAAAGATCAGTTCCTCCAGGGAAAAGTAATCCTTCCTCTCTCACAAAGCAGCGCGCTGTCTCTCATCTCTCCGTGTTGAGTGCTATGCTGGTTCCGGTTTTATACCGGCGCACGTGACCCGACACGGCTTCCCTCGCAGCATACCTGCGCATGCGCGCGCGAGCTTACCCTTGTGGACCAACACTGTCTATGGGTGCAAGTAAAACCAAATCTGGCTCATTTCCATGTGCAGGTGAGCAGCATTAGCTCCTTAATTAATTCTCTTCTATTTTAAAATGACCCTTTATGTGGCCGCGCTACAAGGTGTGTAAGAGGCCTTTTTTTCAACCTATACTATGCCATCTCTTGACTCTTGAAATGAGTCCCCTGCACATTCAATGTCAGAGTCTGATTCTGGATCAGATTCAATTCACATTCGCCCTCTTGCTCATCTGCTCCATCTGACACCTCACATTGCTCGCCTTCCAATTCCATATCATCAATATTCCACAGAATGTCCAGGACTGTAGGGTATATCACACTCTGAGTCATTGTTAATAATGCACCGCGCAATTGCCCAAACTCTGTAGTGAATTGTAGATGTACCTGTTGACATATTTATAGGTCTCGATGTATAAGAAATGCTATTGATCATAATAGCTCCACCCTATAGCTCAGCATATATAGAAGGGCACTTCTGAGGTGGTCGTTCGGAGGGGGTTGTGATCACACCTATACACTGGACTATGGAAGGTGTTATTTATTCTCTACAAGGGCACTAACTGCACAGACCAAACTGTTATCTTCTTGTTGGTTATAAAAATTCTAAATATAAACAAACAAAATACAGCTTTTTTTTCTCAGAGGTAAATGGAAAAGTGAAGTTGTTCAGCTGTTTAGTGTCAAAAAGTGAAACAAATAAAATATCCTTAATCCAGATTTTATCAAATCAACAACATTTATCTTAGCTGGATGTTCTAATTCTCAAAATCGTTTAACCTAAAGTAAGACTTATCTTATGAATAATAAAAAAACTAAGTTAAAGCAGATGGGCTATAGAACAGATTATATGTTAAAAAATAAATAAATAAATAAAAATATGTCGGCTCACTAAGGAAGCGAACGCAGATGCAGGGTAAATTTTAATAATTTTATTTGACTGTCACAAGTCCAAAAGAATAGAAAAGAGCAAAAAAAAAACCACACACGCTGGTTACTTCACCAGACAGGGTCTGCAGGCGGGCTACCAAAATAAAACCAACAAAATAGACGTCTTTAATCTTGAGACAAACTTGGAGCTGATATTCTTTCAGCGTCTCCTGAGACCTTGGAAAAGGTCTTCCACTCTAAGAGCCCTCGCCTGCAGACACCAATCAGTCCTGGGAAGGAAGTAAGCACAAACAGTTTAGAGCAACAAACATGAATGTGCACAACAGACTTGCATGTACCTAGTGCCTTGGGACATGTTTCTAAGTTAGAGTACAGGTTAAAGGGAAACGATATAATAAGCAAAATATAACTAAACCAAAATACAAAACAAAGTGCCGACATTGATGACAGTCAGTTACTAACAAACATTCAATACTCGACCCAATTTCCCAGACTAACGAGCTATTTATAAATGATTTAGTGACATGCCTCGGTTCAGGTGACCTCCCGCATCACCTGACCGAGGTGCCTTCTGGGAAACTGAGTCGGCCAAACTAAAACTACAAAAACTAAACAGTGCCCTCTAGTGGCGATTCCTTACAGTAAACCACCCACTTAAACCACTCCACCGGAGCACTATTGGAGGTCTCTGGCAACCTCCCCATTGCCCTGGGTCCCTTCACCCAACTGGCGACACCTACGAGCTGGCTCTTCCAGCAGACTGGAAGGCTGAGGCAGCACTGGATCGTTGGTGTAGGCCGGGCAGTAGAGGCCGCTCTGTGTCTTTCTCGCAGGTCGAGCATTCTGTCACATTGGGGTTATAATGGCTGTTGGTGTTGCCGTGGGCATAAAAAGCAGGCAAAGGCGCAGAGTGGTGTTTCAACCAAAAAAATATATGTCTAATAAAACATGTAACAAATTCAATAAAATTTTATTTGTATAGTACTTTTAACAATTGACATTGTCTCAAAACAGCTTCACACAATCAAAATAATTATTTAAGTTTGTATGGAATGTGAATGTCTATGAATCAAAATGGTCAGATAGTCCCTGGTGAGCAAGCCGCGGGCGACAGTGGCAAGGAAAAACTCCTTGAGATGGTAATAGGAAGAAACCTTGAGAGGAACAAGACTCAACAGGGAACACATCCTCATCTGGCTGAAACAGATAGCAGGAAATGATCTGCATTTATACAGTGTGTTATGTGGCAGGGAGTTCAGCTATAATAGTTGATGTTGATTGATGTTAAAATGGAGTCCAGGTAGTTATTGGAGACTCAGATAGACTTGTAGAAAGTTCCAGTCCTGAACTATCGAATTGTCAAGTCCTCAGAGAAACAGCTGCTAACACCAGTCGAGGCCAGAACCGTCTTCTAAGTAGAGAGAATCATCCCCAGACACCAGACGCATCCCAAAGAGACACACGGGGCATCCTTGTGACGAGATCTCCAACCAGAAACGGGGCACCAGGATGGATCAGACAGGTCCGGAGTGCAGAGGGAGTCTGGATCACTGGCAGCTCAGGAATGACATGTGTAGCTCGACAGAGAGAGAGAGAGAGAGAGAAAGAGTGAAAGGGGGAGAGAGGGGGAGAGAGGAAAGAGAAAGAGGGGGAGAAAGAGAAGAGGAGAGATGGCAGTTAGGTATGGTCAAAGTCACATAATGTATAATGTGAATGTATATTTACTGTAGAGTGCAAGCAGAGACTCCGGCAGGACTAACTATGACAGCATAACTAAAAGGGAGAGCCAGAAGGAAACACAAACATGAGGGCTCCCTGAGATGTAAAGCAAACAATCACCTCACCGTCAACAAACCTGAGTGACAAATTAGAGTGAGGAAGACAGCATCTAAACATACCAGTTCACCATAATACTCTACGTCCATGAGTCCCCCAGATCTGCTCCTTTTCCTAAGGCAAATCTATTTATAAAAATGCTTGGCTAAATAAATAGGTTTTTAGCCTAGACTTAAATACGGAGACTGTGTCTGAGACCCGAACACTATTTGGAAGACTATGCCATAATTTTGGAGCTTTGTAAGAAAAAGCTCTGCCCCCAGCTGTAGTTTTCATAATACGCGGTACTGACAAGCAGCCTGCATCCCTTGATCAAAGTAGGCGTGGCAGATCGTAAGATACTAGCAGTTCGCTTATATACTTCACCGCGAGACCATTTAATGCTTTACATGTCAAGAGTACTATTTTAAAATCAATGCGAAATTTCACAGGGAGCCAATGCAGTGAAGATAGGATAGGGGTGATGTGCTCATATCTTCTGGTTCTAGTGAAGACTCTCGCTGCTGCATTCTGGACTAGCTGAAGCTTGTTTATGCACCTAGCTGAACAACCAGACAGTAAGGCATTACTACAATAGTCCAACCTAGAAGTGATAAAAGCATGAACTAGTTTTTCTGCATCGTTTAGCGACAATATATTTCTTATCTTGGCAATATTTCTGAGGTGAAAGAATGCTATCCTGGTGATATTATCTACATGAGCTTCAAATGAAAGGCTGGAATCTATAATTAGACCGAGGTCTTTTACTGTTGCACTTGATGGAACAGAAAGGCCATCTAATGTTACAGTGTGATCTAAGATTTTACTCCTAGTTGTATGCGGGCCTATGACTAGAACTTCTGTCTAATCCGGATTAAGCAGAAGGAAGTTAATTAGCATCCAATTTCTTATGTCCTGCACACATTGCTCAACTTTACAAGCTGGTTCATAGACATATAACTATGTCGTCAGCATAACAAAGAAAACTAATACCATGCTTACGGATTATGTTGCCCAGAGGAAGCATGTAAAGGGAAAAAAGCAGTGGGCCTAAAACTGAACCCTGCGGAATGCCAAACTTCACTAGAGAACATGCAGAATAATCACCATTTAAGTCCATATACTGATAACGATCGGTCAAGTAGGATCTGAGCCAGGAGAGGGCTGTACCCTTAATTCCTACTACATTTTCTAATCTGTGAAGAAGAATAGCATGATCAATGGTGTCAAAAGCTGCACTGAGGTCGAGTAATACAAGCATAGTTACACAACCCTGATCAGAGGCCAATTGGAGGTCATTTACTACTTTAACGAGTGCTGTTTCTATGCTGTGATGAGGCCTAAATCCTGACTGATACAGTTCATGTATGCCATTTCTATGTAGATATGAGCATAGCTGCTCCGCTACTATCTTTTCCAGAATCTTAGAGATAAAGGGGAGGCTTGATATTGGCCTGTAATTGGACAGCTGACAGGGGTCGAGGTCGGGTTTCTTAATTATTGGTAAACTGCTAATTTAAAAGATTTTGGAACATAACCAATGCTGAGTGAGGAATTAATTATTCTCAACAGCGGTTCTGTTATTACTGGTACTATCCGTTTAAGACAATGTGGATCTAATATACAGTACAGGTTGATGAATTTAGAGAAGAGATGAGTGAAATTAGTTCATTCTCTTCAAGAGGAGTAAAGTATTCTAGGTTCTGATCTGACATGGCTAGGTTAACATCTGCATCAATTACACTGTTTGGTTTCAAAGGCTCAATTTTATGCCTGATATTTACAATTTTATTATAAAAAAAGTTCAAGAAGTCCTCACTATTGCATGATGTTGTTGTGGAGATTTCTGTAGTGGTCTTATTTCGGGTTAATTTTGCTACGGTATTAAATAAAAATCTAGGATTATTTTTATTTTATTCTATAAGAGTGGAGAGATACGTTGATCTAGCTACACTAAGAGCTTTCCTATAGTTCAGGATGCTCCCTTTCCATGCTATTTGAAATACTAACAATTTAGTTTGACGCCATTCATGCTCTAATTTCCGAGCGGTCTGTTTTAATGTGCGCGTGTGATCATTATACCAGGGAGCGAGTTTCTTATCTCTAATAATTTTTCTTTTAGCTGGAGCTACATTATCTAGGGTACAACGAAATGTCGACTCTAAATATTCAGTCGCCTGATCGAGTTCTGTGGGGTCAGACGGTGATCTAATCGAAGTTGGTAACTCTGGGAGATTACTGATAAAACTCTGTGTGGTAGTTGATGTGAATGTATGTTTAATACGGTAGCGCGGTGCTGTGCGTACAGTGGTTACAAAATTGGAATGGCGATCTCGCCGCGTATACCACCGTTTAAAGGCAACAGCGGCCAAAATAAATCAGTTGCATTTCAAAGTCATTCGTAAAATGGCCGCCAGGTGGCGCAAAGTGACATTTTCATTCATCGCAGTAAATACAACAGTGATGGTAATTTCCACAACAAACATGAAAAATCTGAACCAGAGCTATTAATGTGTACTGTACAATAATGAGTAAAAAAAAATTATAGTAGATTTATTAACTGAAATAAATGACCATATTTTTCAAGAGAATTTTCAAGCCCCACTCATCAAACAAAATTATAACGAAATCGGCCAAGTTTACTATTTATTTAAATATAAATTTATAAACCAATAAGATCAAATAACACCAAGGTATTATTATAACAGGTTTACTTCGTCACTTATCAAAGAAGTACGCTTGCTTTCAAAGAAGTCGAGTGGCTTATTAACGTCTCTGGTGTGCATTGTCTCTAAGTGGCCGCTTGGTGTAGCGGTTAGAACGCTCGGCCAGAGATCTGCAAAGCCCCGGTTCAAATCCCGAGTGATGATGTTTTAAAATTGTTTTATTTTAAAACTAAATAAAATGTTTTAAGTGCGCTAAAGATAGAGTCTTATAAAGGCTATGTAGACTTATATAGTTTTATTATATATTTTTTGCACATTAATCTGAGTCCTCATCTCTTAGATCTGTTCAGTTTTTTTTTGCCGGCTTTGCGCGGCTGCGTGCGGGAAGCTGTGAAAATGCCCTTCATTACCTGTAGGGGGCAGTCGTGTTTCAGTCTGAAGTATTGAGTGTCTACTGAAGCCGAAAATGTGTCCAAATTAAACCGCGCATGCGTGTTTGGAGACGCTGTGCCCGCGCTGTGTATCAGTCGGTTGTGGATCATCACGGAGCTACAACACAGCGTGGCTGCAGCTGGAGTTTGTCGTGTTCGAGGTAAGTTTAGCTTTCTTTTTTGGATGTGATTCTCGCTTTCATGACTCCCAATTAATGTTCATCTTAATCTCAGGACTTACAATTAGCAATATTTCAGTTTTTAATAGTGTGGAGATTCATAAATAAATAAATAACGAACCGAGCACGCGGATTAATACACCGAGATTTGTTTCTTACCCCCACAAGTCGTGAAAACGGCGTGTTAATAAGTTACAAGTTAAATTTCAACTGTAAAGAACCTGTACATATGTTCATACAGTATTGACAGCAGCTCTAATTTGTCTAAATCGCATTGCAGACAATAAAAATAAGTCGAGTCATCCTGTGACCCTGCATGCTTAATTTTTCCACACATGATTCTTACTTCTCACTTTTTCCTTAATCCCTCGCTGTTCTATCTTGTATTTTTCTAACGGTGTTAGTAGCACTGCTTGACATGCTTGATGCCTTCCTCTTTTGTAATTTGCTTTGGATAAAGGCAAAACTTACAAAAGATAAAGAAATGCCTAAATGTAGTTGTACGAATAAAAGATTATGTAATGATACAATGTAAATATTTTCACAGAAACAAAGCGAAAAGATGAGACATGAGACATTTCTTATTAATTATACAATTTATTAATACCTTGAATATAGTGTTTGTTGCATTGGACAGAAGCATATAAATGCAAATGAATATATAAATCTGAGTAATTATTGAACGAATTTTCATGTTTGGACTAACCCTTTAAATACAAACTCAGCATTCATCATAGGATTTCCTGACACTGTAAAGGTGCAGAGTAATCTATGGAGTGTAGCCATCTCATGCCATGTTTTACAATGTTTTAGTGATGCAAGATTATTGCTAAAGCAATTTAACCCAAGTTTATGAAGTATATGAAGTGATGGTTATTTTTTATCAATTATTTTTATTTTTTTCTCTGTGAAATGAAGTCAGCACAGGTTGAAGCAATTCAGATTTTTTTTTTGTTTCTCAAAATAAATTATTTCTTGTAAATTTTATGCAGGGGGACAGACGAAGTGATGCCAGTATGCACCTTCTTAAAATCCTTGTCGTCTGTGCTGTTGAAGGGGAAGGACCAGTTGGTGTATCCATAATCCTTGAAGGAGAGGAAATTTTGCAAGAATGTGGCAATAGCTCCGAGCACTGCGCTACACATTTGAGCTATTTTCAGAAAGTGCTTCTAGAACTTGATGGGATTAAGCTATCACCAAAAGTGCAAGCTTTAAAGATGAAGTTATCATCTTAAAACATTTGATATGGCTTGACTACAAGTCTTTACATGTTGTGTTTACATGTTCAGCTTAAAATGTTTTAATGCGTTATGGTTTCAATGGCATACTTTGAAGTGCACTAGTCCAGAGTGCTAATTTGAATGTTGCAACTTCACTGCTTCAGAGGGCTATTAAGTTTTAACGTTTATTCTACAGTTTGTTTAATGTATTTTCTGCTGTATTTTATTTCTAAATGAATGCTGTATTTTATTTATTTATTATTATTATTATTATTTTACACAATTTTGTTTAAAACAAGTATTTCAGGCCCTGGTGCCGTGGAGTTGTTTCTATGGATGCAAAATTTAGCTGAATGCCCTTTTATTAAAAAGACAACTTGTATCTAGACTGTGAATGTCACAAATATTTGGTAATGTTGGTGAATAAACTGTTTAATTATATTTTAGTTGTGTGATTTATGAAAGATGTTCCTAATGTTACGTCAGAGGACATGCCGATGTTTATCACACATTCCAATAAGAGAGAGATTACTCAGTCCCAAAGTTTTTTTTGCGCCGTATTTCGATTTTTAAAAAAGTTGCTCATTTTCACCACGAACACGGATGAGCCTTCGGGTTTCCTCAGCCGTACCTATAATATAAATTACAAAACTGTGGTCACATTGCAATAAGTAAGAATAGTGTAAGCACCGTTCATTTACATGTACACATATGGCCGTAAGCAAAACAAACAATGCGTTATCAAATTCTCGGCAAACAGCCGTGCTAGTGAACTTTCATATTTGTTTGTAGCATGCAGTAAAGTGTATGTGACATAAAATATATATTTGTAATATCGTGCAATCTGTACTATCCGCTAGCAAACTTTAGCGAGTTTTTTGCAAACGTTTTTTTATAGAACATCACCACAAACACAAGACTAGAGGTCATATACATATAATGAAAACTTGTCATAAAAATCTTTATTAATGGTAAACATTAACATTTATGTCTCTGCTTGCTCGAGTGAGCAGCCATGTTGAAAATTTCGCTTAGCCCTTCGTTTGATGTGAGGTCCCGAAAAATCTTCGTTTGGAGGGCTATCTGGCCCTTCCCCCTCCCCCTACACCTCCAACCAAAAGAGAAATGAGACACCTCTACCCCTGCACGTGAACGCGCCAAGTGGAATGGTAGGGGGAAGGGGTTGAAATGGGATTCAACCTTAATATTGGAGCAATAAAATTTACTTAAAATCTATGTGTCCAAATTGTTACGAGGATTTTATCAAGTAAATCTTACAAGTTCTTTTTTTCAGTGAATGGTGAACACGATGATTTAAGAATTTAATTAAACACGAATATATTTATTGTGTGTGTGTGTGTGTGTGGTCGGTGCAAGGGCCATTGAACTATTAAGTTCTCCTTCAATGTGTCATAGCCGATAACTGTCTTTTTGAGTTATGAGGTTTTTTTATTATACATAAGACAACCTTTCAGTTTTGTAAATATTCTAGTTATAGTGTGTTAAGTTTTTCTTTAGGTTAAACGGTTTTGAGAATTAAACCATCCAGCTAAGATCAATATTATGTCGTTGATTGATAAAATCTGGATTAAGGATATTTTATTTTGTTTTATTTATTTAATTTGTATTTTTCATCTTCCCCCCTGATGGATTGCCACCTTATTGTGGTCAGGGGATTTGCGTGCCTCAGTGCTTGGATGTTTACCGAGGGCTCAAGGGAGGTGTGTCTGTGTGTGTGTGTGTGTCTGTGTGTGTGTGTGCGCTGTAGCCTGTCCTTTTTTTAGCTGATTTTTCCGCTACCGCAGATCAGTTTATCAACTTGTAATATATAAATTTTAGGAATATATTAACATGTGGAGACATCATTATATGTTGAATGGAACTTGTAAGCCTTTGAATGGTGTTAAAAATACTTGCAAAACAAGTATTGCAGCCATACATTGGAGAGAACTTCTGAGGTGGTCAGTGATTGATGGCACGGTCGGTCGGAGGGGGTTGTGATCACACCTATAGATCTTTTGTTCTAGGCTATCGGTCAAATATCTCTCCACTTGGAAGCAAAAACATGCAAGGGATTTCAGCATCTCGACGCACATACTAAGCTGTTCATAAAGTAGATACTGTTTATTTTTTCATTTTGTAATCTTTCCCGTGTTTACCGTGTACTGTACAATGTATATTCATTTTTTAATGAATTACTGTAAATACTACACATTCCGTTGATTTACCAGAAATGACTTTTCTGTTTTTTGTGTGTGCTAAACTAAACTTCAGGGTCAAAGTAATAGCGATTTTATTTGAAAAGTATTATATATTTACAATGCTGATAAGTTCAAGCTTAGATTCATATATAAACTGCTTCAAAGTCTTTCCACCCCGTGACCGCTGAAATCCGACAGACGCAGGGCTCAAGGGAGGTGTGTCTGTGTGTGTGTGTGTGCGCGCGTGTGTATGTGTGTGTGTGTGCGCGTGCGCTGCAGCCTGTCCTACTGTATTTTCAGCGGATTTTTCCGCTACCGCAGATCAGTTTATCAACTTGTAATATATACATTTTAGGAATATATTAACATGTGCAGACTTTTAAGGGTGCGCTGCCCTCTCTTGCCCCTGCGTAGAGCCTACACACACACACACACACACACACATCTATCTATCTATCTATCTATCTATCTATCTATCTATCTATCTATCTATCTATCTATTATATAAATACACATTTGGAATCTGCATCTACATTTTCTGTTACAAGTATAGAATTAGGTTCAGCTGAGACTCATGATCAATGGTGTTAGGGTACTTATGTAGTGATAATTAGTTTCAGCCAGATCATTAAAACTAACAATGGACTATGACACTCTTGAGAGGGGATATGAAGGTGTTATTCATTTATTTATTCTCTACAAGGGTGCGAACTACAGTACACAGACCAAACTGTAACTTTCTCTTATACTACTATAAAAATTCTAAATATAAACAAACAAAATACAGCTTTTTTTCCTCAGAGGTAAATGGAAAAGTGAAGTTGTTCAGCTGTTTACTGTCACTGCAGCTTCTTCAAAGTCTTCCCGCTCCGTGACCACTGAAATCCGACACGACACCACGTTAGGCTGCGTCTTGACTCATTTGTATACCGACGGTGATTGGATGTTTCCCGAGGGCTCAGGGGAGTGTGTGTGTCTGTCTGTGTGTGTGTGTGTGTGTGTGTGTGTGTCTATGTGTGTGCGTGCGCACGCGTACTTCTTCTACTGTTCTAAAAACTCTAAATATAAACAAACAAAATACAGCTTTTTTTTCAGAGGTAAACGGAAAAGTGAAGATGTTCAGTGTCACTATGCAGATGTTACACTCAGTGGAGTTACCGAAATCATTGGTTTAGTCCTCATTGAGTTGCCACACATCATTTCCACATTTCACTCGCTTTTTTTACTCTTATGTGAGCATAAACAGTGAAACATTCCACAGGTTTATAATACACCGCGGCCAAGTGAACCACGTTCCTGTCAAACGAAACGAGGCATAATCGTGGTGTTTGCTTCGGTTATGACACACCATAGTTTATTATCTGCTGTGGTAGATCTGATTATTTATCCAAACACAATAATAAAGCTTTATATCCTCAGGAGGGCTCAGTACATTGTTTTAGCGATAGTTTCACGGAAGCGAGTTCAGAACTAAACTAACCAAACCAAAAAAAAAAAAAACATCCGAAGCTTCAAATAGAATGAACGAGTTGGACGCACACCAATCGATTCGACTATGGTTAATCGCTCACTCCGTAGGCTCCCTGAATAGGCGGGAAAGGGATGGAACCGCGCATTCGTCCCGGCAGGAAAAAAAAAACTAAACAGATCTAACAGATGGTGACTCAGATTAATGTGCAAAAAATATATAATAAAACTATATAAGTCTACATAGCCTTTATAAGACTCTATCTTAAGCGCACTTAAAACATTTTATTTAGTTTTAAAATAAAACAATTTTAAAACATCACTCGTGATTCGAACTGGCGCTTTATAGATCACTGGTCGAGCGTTCTAACCGCTACACCAAGCGGCCACTTAGAGACAATGCACACCAGAGACGTTAATAAGCCACTCGACTTCTTTGAAAGCAAGTGTACTTCTTCGTGTTATTTGATCTTATTGGTTTAGAAATTTATATTTAAATAAAACCCTACACACTTCTTTTCTAATTACACGTGATAAAATCTAAAGTCTCACTGTGTTTATATTTATTCTGCTTAAATTTGATCTTAATAAGATTTGATTTAATTTGAATTCTAAATTTGTACTGTAATTATAGTACTGTGATTATGAATTCGGTCAACTACAGTGTTTCACTTGATGTTATCTTGATGTTATCGGCAACTACGTGTATTATTGAGGCAGAGAATGAACTAAGGCATGAGGCGTCAGTCTGTAGTTATATAGCGCCACTCAGTGGTAAAAGCCAGCAAATGCACAGCAAATGCACATCCCGTAATGCGGCGGCGACGTTACATACGACGCTCCGATTTTGTAACCACTGTACATTATCACTGTGACACACTTGATTTGAGACAAGATAGTGATCTGAGATAATTTCAGACAGTGGAATTGTGAATACATTTCTTATACTTAATCCGAAGAATATTATTAATTCTAAAGTGTGACCTGCTTTATGAGTGGGTCCTACTACACACTGATTTACGCCTACAGTCCAGTATGGACATAAATGCTGTTCTCAGAGGGTCTTCTGGATTCTCAAAATGAATATTAAAATCTCCAGCAATTATCACTTTGTCTACAGAAACGACTAGGTTTGAGATTAAATCTGCAAATTCACTAAGAAATTCAGAATACGGCCCTGGAGGTCTGTAATTTATAATTAGTGGAATCGACTGAGCTGACTTAATATACTTAAATACACTTATGTTACTATAAACAATTTCAAATTAATTAAATTTGTGTCCATGTTTTTGTACGATAGACAGATTAGCATTGTAAATAACTGCGACGCCTCCTCCTCTACCAGTTAACCGAGGCTGGTGTATGTAGCTGTATCCAGGAGGACTAGCTTCATTTAGAGCTACATACTTGTCCTGTTTAACCCATGTTTCAGTTAAACAGAGTATATCAAACGCCTGATCTGTGATAATTTAATTAACAATAATCGCTTTTGATGCGAGAGATCTAATATTTAACAGTCCTAGCTTCAGATCAGAGGTGCCAGCGGCGCATTCAAGTATGATCCGAGTTTGTGGACTTTATGTTAATTAAATTATTGAAACAGACTTTGAGTATTTCTACATTTTTCCTTAGCTCGGGGAACAGACACAGTCTGAATATGGTGAACCCTGAGTGACGATTCAATGCAGCTAGCAGACGTTTTTTTTAGCCTGTCTGTCTGCTCCCTGGCCTGGGCTCTGGATTGTCACCGATTAACTAGACCTCTACTGATACTACGAGCTATACTACAGGAAATGAGAGCAGCACCTTCCCGAGTGGGATGGACACCGTCCCGCCCTAACAGGCTTTGCTCTCAAAGGTCTTCCAATTGTCTATGTAGCCCACATTATTTTCGGAACACCACCTGGACAAATAAAACACTTGCACATCTTATCCTGCTTTAAAGATCACCAAGGCACTATGACGAGACATACAGTAGGACATTTGCTTGATGGTGAGACACTCTTAAAGACAAACACACAGGCTCTAATACCTGGTACACAGAAGCTAAGCCATATGGCGAAACACAGGCTTACAGACGAACACACGGGACATTGTAGACTGAAAGGGGACATGAACAAGCTCAAAGACACAGCGAAGCTAGGGAGACCAGATACAGGGAAACGAGACCCAAAGAGGTTAATGAGACACAGAGGCTAGAGACAAGGTGGGAACGAGAATCTGGACTAGAGACAGGACTAGGGCTAAAGCCATGGCAATTAGCTAAACATTCATTTAGCCAAACAGGTCTTTAGCCTGACTAACACTTAGATACACCTACCCGATAGCTAAGCATCCAAGGGACTATGGTTACATGAGACTAGCATAGAGGCTAGAGACATATGGAAACTAGGGTAACCAAAGAGAGACTAGGATGACCAAAGAGAGACTATAATAATACACTATAATAATACTGGTTTATAATACACCACAGCCAAGTGAACCACGTTCCCACTGATTAGGTGCATGGTCTGTTGCCTAGCAACACTGAACGAAATGAGGCACAATCGTGCTTCGGTTATGACTAGGGTTGTGTACCGAAACCCGGTGCCAATACGGCACCGGTACCTATAGAACCGGTATGTACCGGACCGAAACAGAACGCGAATTTCGGTGCCTCATTTCGGTGCCACTTAAATGCCTGAACTGTCGATTGAAATATTTGTTCTCTAGATTCATATATTTTTGTAGATTAATCGTTTATTAGATTAAATAAAAAAATTTAAAGCACAAATCATCCGGAAATGAGAGACCATCCGACATGCGCGTGAATGCAGTAACTAACGTTACACTCGCTCTGACGGCAGCAGGCGGTCTACCGATAGCTTAGCATGCTAAATTAAACAACTTTCGTTAGAATGCCTAAAACTAAACCGTCGAAAGTGTGGCTGTATTTCACAAGAAAGGATTCCGACACCGCAACGTGCAGCAAATGTCTTACAGCAATTGCGTGTATTTTTTAATAAAGTTAAAAGCAGAGGGAGGCACCGTGTTTAACAGCTTGTGGACAACAGCAGGCGCTATCAGTGTGGACGACCCTCAGTCCCAGTCACACCAACTGTAGCAAAAAGGAGTCACTGATTATGATGACGTCAGCAGCCTTTCCGCAGGTTAGTAGTAGGATAATGTAATGTTAATAGCAAAATGCAAATCTTGCATTCATGCTAACAAATAGTCAAACGATTTGTAAAAAACTAATGTAACATGGATTCTGTTTATAATTATGGCTTTCCAGCCTGTACTAGTAGTACTACAACAGTGACCACATTTACCATTGCAAAGAAGGCTGTGCATGTCCTGTGCAGGGCAATAAGTCAGGAAAGGAGTCGTATTTTGACAGAAAAGGCAAATATGGTGAAGTTTCTGCAAAAGAATTGCTAAAATTTGAAGCTTACATATTCATATATACTTTAAACTTTTAATATATTGTTAAATTTTAAGCATAAAATTTTTTGTTCAATAAAAATTCATTCTTGAGTCATCCACTATAATTTTTTGGCTTAAAAGTATCGGTTCAGGCACCGTTTTGGCACCGGTACCGTTTTCAAAGTATCGATTTGGCACCGGTATCGAAAAAAACCCAAACGATACCCAACCCTAGTTATGACATAGCATAGTTTATTATCTGCTGTGGTAGATCTGCGATAGTAGTTCTTAGCGATAATTTCACCAAATGTAATTTTTTCCCATTCAAAATAATGGAAACTCCAATTATTCGTTCTACAGCCCAAAAAACTAAATACGTAAAAAAAAATTACACAAAATAGAAAGTAAAAATAAAACTAATTACCCTGCACTTTACCTTAAAAAAAGTAAAAATAAATCCTGATAGATAAGTGTTTCACGCTGTGTGTGTGTGTGTGTGTGTGTGTGTGTGTGTGTGTGTGTGTGTGTGTGTGTGTGTGTGTAAAAGAGAGGCTGAGGGAGAAAATGGATTTTTAACTTTCTAATGAGACTTTCTTACACAGTAAATCTTTCTCCTTTGTTATTTTACATAAACACACATTAATGGAAAGACTGTTTTGTTCCGAAAATTAGCAAGGAACATCGCTAATGATACTCGTGTGAGCGCATACTAATGGAATCACTGCGGTAAAGTAAAACAAACAAACAAATGAACCGCACTTTCCCTCTGAAAAGAATCGCGAGAGAGCAGAATTTCTGTGTAGAGCAGAGTGTGTGTGTGTGTGTGAGAAGTGCTTCTCACACACACACACACAAAATGCGAGCGCGAGAGAGAGTGTGTGTGTGTACCCGGCACGGTGTCAAATTACGCGCGCGCACACACATTAGAGAGGCTGAAACAGAGAGGGAGAGAGAAAATGAATTTTTAACCTTCTGATGAGACTTTCCTTTGCTTTACACGCGCGCACACACGTGTGTTATAAGAAACAGTACACACGCGCTTACAAACACAAAATATGCGCACACACGTGGTCACAGTGTTATAGTAAACAGTACACGCGTGCACGGACGTTGATTATACCAGTAAGAGACGAGTATAAGACCCAGCAGGGGAGAAGATTATTTACAATTCCGCAGGGCAAGAGAGAGAAAAACCGTTGGCTCAGTTATGATCATGTGACGCTCGGCGTCAAAACAAGAAGCGCATTCAAATTCAAATTCAGATTCAAATTTTATTTGTCACATACACAGTCATACACAGTATAATATGCAGTGAAATGCTTATACGACCGCCAGTGACCTTAAAAAGAAAATAAAAGCTTGTACGTGAAATAAATAATCAATAAAAAGGAAATACTAAAGAAATAATTTTAACTAGTAAAATTAACTGTACAATAAGGGCATAATAAAATATTGCAAATAGAGTATATATGTATATAGAATTAAAGTGTCATTGGTTGTGCAAATATGCATGAAAAGTGACGTGCAATTGTCCAGATGTATAAATATTTAGTGCAAGTGTGTATGAATGTGTCCATGATTGTCCAGTCAGTGTTGTGAGCTTAAAAGATGTTATTAGTCCTGTGTGGAGGTGTGATTAAGAGACCTTATCGCCTGCGTGAAGAAGCTCCTCCTCAGCCTCTCTGTGTTGGCCTTTACGGAGCGGAATCGCTTCCCAGACCGCAATAAAGAGAACAGTCCATTACTGGGGTGACTGAGGTCCTTCATGATCTTCCTGGCCTTAGTCCAGCACCGCTTGCTTTAGATCTAGTGCAGGTCAGGGAGCTCAGTGCGGATGATGCGCTCGGCTGATCGGACCACCCTCTGTAGAGCTCGTCTGTCCTGCATGGTGCTGTTCCCGAACCAGGTCGTGATGTTTCCCGTCAGGATGCTCTCTATGGTGCAGGAGTAGAAGTTCCTGAGCACCTTGGAGGGCAGTCTAAAGTCTCTCAAGCGTCTGAGGTGGTAGAGACGCTGCCGGGCTTTTTTCACCACGGTGTTGATGTGACAGGACCATGACAGGTCCTGCGTGATGTGAACACCGAGGTATCTGAAGCTGTCCACTCTCTCCACTGGGCTCCTGTTGATGACGGGGGTCTGGTAGTTCCTCTCCTGCTTTGTACTAAAGTCCACTATCAGCTCCTTTGTCTTACTGACGTTCAGGAGGAGATTGTTCCTCTGGCACCAGTTCTCCAGATTTCCAATCTCCTCTAGGTAGTCCGACTCATCATTGTTGGTGATCAGTCCGACCACGACGGTGTCGTCAGCAAACTTGATGATGGAGGTGGAGTTGGTAGTGGCCACGCAGTCGTGGGTGTACAAAGAGTACAGCAGGGGGCTCAGAACACAACCCTGGGGGGCTCCAGTGCTGAGAGTGAGTGTAGCTGAGACATGTCTGCCCATCCTTACTGCCTGTGGTCTGCCAGTCAGAAAATTGGAGATCCACTGACATATAGATGAGCTGAGTCCCAGGTGCTCCAGCTTGGTGGTGAGTGTGGAGGGAATTATGGTATTAAAAGCAGAGCTGTAGTCGATGAAGAGCATTTTAACATAATTCCCTTTCCTAGTGTCCAGGTGAGTGAGTGATGTGTGGAGGAGATGAGAGATTGCATCGTCTGTGGAGCGGTTCTGACGGTATGCAAACTGTAGTGGGTCCAGTGTGTCGGGTAGTGAAGAAATGATGAAGTCTCTGATAAGGCGTTCAAAGCACTTCATCACTACTGAGGTGAGGGCTACACGGCGATAGTCATTGAGGGAAGCAGGATGTGGTTTCTTCGGGACAGGAACAATGAATATCTCAGTGAACACAGGTGCTAGCTGGTCTGCGCAGGTTCTGAGGATACGGCCTGAGATGCCGTCTGGTCCTGCTGCTTTCCTGGTGTTCAATCTCCTGAAGGCTCTCCTCACGTCGTGCTCGGAGATGATGAGCGCGTTCCCGGTGCTGGCAGTGTCTTCCTGTCTGCAGCCGTTAGCGCCGCTAGCATTAGCGCCGTTAGCATTAGTGCCGTTAGCATTAGCGGCGTTAGCATTGGCGCCGTTAGCATCGTTAGCGTTAGCATCGCTAGCGTCTTTAGCTGCAGCCTCGAAGCGAGCATAGAAGGTGTTGAGCTCGTCTGCCAGAGTCGCGTCCGCGTTCGTCATACCGGATGTTGGTGCTTTATAATCCGTTATTGTTCTCAGTCCCTGCCACAGGCTCCTAGAGTCACTCTGTTGAAGCTGTGACTCTAGTTTCCTCCCGTAGCGCTGCTTCACCTCTTTCACCGCCTTCCGGACGTTATATGACGCAGCCTTGTACGGTTCCATGTCCCCCGACGCAAGTCCCGTGTTGTAGGCAGCTGTGCGAGATCTCAGAGCGTCGCGGATGGTTTTATCCACCCACGGCTTCTGGTTGGGAAACGTTCTGATAGTCTTTTTCTCCACCGTATCGTCTACTAGCTTCCCAATAAATCCCACAACCGCTTCCGTAAACACGCTGACGTCATCATCGGAGCTGTTTCTGAACATGTCCCAGTCTGCGTCATCGAGTGCGTCCTGTAACGCGGCCACCGATTGGTCCGTCCAGCGCGCGACCTCCCTCTGAACCGGAACTTCCTGTTTCAGCCTTTGTTTATATTTTGGCATGAGGAACATGGCGGCGTGGTCGGATTTACCAAACGCTGGACGAGATTGTGCCTTGTAACCGTCTTTGACCGTAGTATAACAATGGTCCAGTGTCCTTTCGCCCCTGGTGGGGCAGGTGATGTGCTGATAAAAGTTCGGCGCTGCGCGTTTGAGGTTGGCACTATTAAAATCCCCCGCCACAATGAGCGCAGCGTCCCGGTGTTGTGTCTGGTGCTGTGTGAGTGCCTCATGCAGCTCGCATAAGGCAGTGTCAGTGTCTGCTTGTGGTGGGATGTAAACGGCACTGATTATGACCGATGTGAACTCCCGTAGAAGATAAAATGGACGACACATGATGGACAGTACTTCCAGGTTTGGTGTGCAGGAGCGTGTAAGAGGAACAACGCTCGCGCTGTTCACCATTAAGCACACGCCGCCTCCCCTTGACTTCCCCGAGTCCCGCGTCCTGTCCATGCGGTGAAGAACTCGGCTGGTTGTATGGCGTGGTCTGGCACCGCTGGGTTCAGCCATGTCTCGGTGAAGCAGAGAAGGTTGCAGTCCCGGATGTCTCTCTGGAACTTTATCCTGGCCCTGAGGTCATCGAGTTTGTTCTCCAGTGACTGGACGTTGGCGAGCAGGATGCTAGGCAGAGGTGTGCGGTGTGCACGAGTTCTCAGCCGGTTCCTCACAGCAGCTCGTCGCCCTCGAGGCCTCCGCTTCGCGTCGCGTCCATTGTTCTCCCTCAGGATCTCACTCGGACAGCTCGGATCCGGAGTTAAAAACGTCGAATTGTGAGTACATGTATACCAATAGAAACAAGAGTGTCTCTATCATACCTAATGTACTCAATGGTGATGATTTTGCCGATTTTAAAACACTGAAAACTAACTTAAAGAACAAAAACAAAGAAAAGGTGGTCGGAGCAGTCGTGACGGCAGCCGACCTCACCGGCACCATCTTGATGATATGATGCATTCATGATGCATGATACTCGGTACTCGTAAACCAAGACTTGTTTGTTTTCCAAGTCTAAATTTATTAAAAATCTTTGCTCGTCATTTTTTTCTCAACGCGCATGTATTTAAATCTGCATCTGTCTCTGTCGCACTACACTTGTGTCTGGAGTGTCTGCCCTCCCTCCTTCTTTTACATAATGGCATGACCTTAGTCTCCCCTTGCATGTGATTGACTGCATGGTGTGCCCATCATAATAAAGTCCTGCTGAAGATTCAGCTCTTTCTGATGGGACTTGGCTCTTCTCGTATGCTTCAAAGAATCGGCTTTTAGAGCCATCAGTGGCTCAAAACAAAAACAAAGTAGGGTTTTCAATGTCTGAGCAATATCACACAACAAAGGAGTGCTGGTATGCTCAATATCAGCTTTGCTCGAATGTGGCTGAAGACACAAGGGTGCAACCCAAGTGCACAACAGTGTGACCTCCAGTGTGATATTGCTTTCATACAACACAAACAACAGATTAAAGTGTTTATTTATTTAACCTGTAATTTTTGCTCGACCACCACATATCCTTCCTTGACTGGCGGAACTAACTAACCATAACTGGCATAGCTGGTGATGAAGAGTGTCATTACCAATTAAAATTCTTACTGTTACTATGTAACTCTTTTGAGAAAAAAAAAACATTAAGGTGGTTGACTGTCCAGTAAAAATAAAGATTGTCTTTATTTTTGCACTTACTCAGCTTTAGCATATCATCTACGTTTATTTCTGGGTTTTGGTTTTAAATAGTATTAAATGGAAAACTAGTGCAGTAAGGAGTACAATCACTTGTTCCACACTTTAAGCAGTGCACTTGATTAGGAGTTATACACTTAACTGGGACTCAGCCTTGTGTTAGAAACTTGTTAGCTTTATAGCTCACGTTAGGTAAAAAAATAAAACATCAGAGCAAGGCAAAACAACTCGTAAGCAATTTTTACTAAAGAAAAAAATATCACACTTTTGACTTCATAGAAAATATCAAGAATAAATAAATAAAAGGAAATAAAGAAAAAAAGGAAATAAACATGGCTCTGAACAGTGTACTGTAGATAGGTCATCACTCTATTTAAATGTTTTTCACTGTATTTAAACTTTTCCATAGATAATTATTTTAATTTTCAAAAAATTTGCGTGATCAATATCTGATTGTTTGCACATTTTACTTTTTATAGCCTTAACCCTATTCCAAAACTAACACAGAATGTAAACTTAGCAGTCACTGTAAAATTGTCCAGGGTAGGGTCAGTTAGCAAACAATTAAATCTGCCTTTATATTTGTATTTTAAATGTATTATTTAATGTACTTATTTAATATTTTAAACATTTTACACCTATATTTATACAGAACATTTACATTTACAAATAGTCATTAATATTTTTAATACTGTACTAGATTTTTATTTAAATTTTTATTACATAAATAGAAATTTTTACTTATTTAATAAGTTACTATCTTAAAGGGGACATACAGTCTCAATTTTGCATAGGTTAATATGATTCTTTAGGGTCCTAATGAAAAGTTTGTAATATACTTTAATAAAAAATTCTCAATTGTTGTGTAAAAAAAACATTACTTTTACCTGGTAAAAGTACCTCTGTTCTCAGCAACCTATTTCAGTACATGCTCCTTTAAATGTTAATGACCTCTACTGAACCCGCCCCCCAGTTCTGTGGGGCGTGTCTTCACAATACAAGTACAAAATAAACTGTACAAATGAGGGCATATATATATATATATATATATATATATATATATATATATATATATATATATATATATATATATATATATATACACACAAACCGGATTCCAAAAAAGTTGGGACACTAAACAAACTGTGAATAAAAACTGAATGCAATGATGTGGAGATGGCAAATGTCAATATTTTATTCAGAATAGAACATAGATGACAGGTCAAAAGTTTAATCCGAGAGAATGTATCATTTTAAAGGAAAAATATGTTGATTCCAAATTTCACGGTGTCTACAAATCCCAAAAAAGTTGGGACTTTTATATATACATGTGAATCTGGTTGTAAAACTTTTTTGACTTCCCAAACCGGGAATCAAACTCGAGCCGCTGCGCTGAGAGCACCGTATCCTAACCACTAGGGATTAATGGCTACCTCATGGAAATGCCGGGTATTCAACCCCCGACCTTATACACGAGAAGCATTGTTTTTTCGGGATCTCATCAGGACATTTACAATGGTTCATTTGTAGTAACATATGTCTATAGCACAGGCGTTTGGTCAAACATATATAAACCGATCTTTTGCTGTTAATAAACAGAGACTTTTCTGACAGACAACGTTTGTGTGTGTGTGTGTGACTGAGTCATGGAGATGCCGGGTATTCAACCTAGGACATCATACACGCGAAGCATTGTGTGTGTGTGTGTGTGTGTGTGTGTGTGTGTGTGTGTGTGTGTGTGTGTGTGTGTTTGACTGAGTCTCTCCTGGTGTCAGAAAAGCTTACCGAAGCATAGCGCACTCGCTATATTTTAGAAAAACTTTATAAATATGTAGTGCAAAAAAGCATGTACCTTGAGTGGGAATCGGACCCGGGTCTCCCATGTGAGAGCGCCGAATCCTAACCACTAGACCACCGCACTACACCATAAAACTGCACACCACACACAGTGTAGGCGCCATTTTGCTCCAGCGTAGAAAAACAATGGCCGACGGCTTTCTTTTCACTCGGGGCAGGTCTTTGCTAAAACACCAGTGTCAATCAACTATAGTGGGAGCGGCCTCTGTCGGTGTGACATCACACAGACAGGCTTTTGAAAACGGCCTGATTTCAGAAGGGGCATCTTATTTTATTAAATTAAAAGAAAATCGCTGGGCGGCTCTTTATCATTGTATAGTGGTTGTGTACACACTCTCCTAACACACAATTCAGTCCAAACAGGTTGAAAAAGTCCATGTAGCACTGTATGTCCCCTTTAATGTAACAGAACATTATTTTGAACTTTTCTTTTTGTTTATGTTTTTGTCACTAGGTTGGATTATTGACACAACCTACTGTCTAGACATACAGTATTGTGGTGAACATCTTGGGTTACTTTGCTGTAAAGTAAAGTTACCCTGGGTTGGGTTACCCTGTCCCCTGAAAAAGCGGGAACGAGATGCTGCATGAAAACGCTGCATGAAAACGCTATGGGAACATCTTTCTGTGATGTCTTGCACGGTTGTGAAGCATGTCTCAAACATGTGTATCAAACAGGACAAATTTTGGCATATATAACCTCGGTCAGGTGATGTCATCTGATGAAGCGCACCTGTAGGTTATAAATAGGAGTGAAGCGGAAACATTCCTCAGATCAAATTTGTCTGAAAGGACGTCCAGTCATGCAAGCAGTGCGGCATTGGAGCGCAGCATCTCGTTCCCACTTTTTCAGGGAACAGGGTTACAGCCAAGTTCCCCGAGACGTTCCCTTTCAAAAGCTACGCTCGATGCTGCGTGAAAACGCTATGGGAATGAGAATACCAACGCCGCTGCACTGCAAGTGTCTGGACCCACAAGGTTGTGTAGCGTGCGTGCACAAAGGCCAAGGAGGTCTCAGAGCTAGCTCTGGGAGGCTGACTCGAGGACCTGTGAGCCTGGAGTAGGATGAACATCCAGATTATAAAATCTGACAAATGTGTTCAGAGAGGACCAACCTGCCGCGTCACACTTGCTGCAGGGGAATACCTCTTGCGAGCACCATTGATGAGGTGATCCCCCTGGTTGAATGAGTTTTGATTCCTAGAGGCGAAGTGAGCCCATGCACCTCATAGGAGAGGGCAATAGCATCTCTTGCCCAGTGTGACAGGGTCTGTGTAGTGGCGGCCGCCCCCCGGTTGCGGCCTCCATAGCATATAAAAAGCTGCTCTATCTTACGCCACTGGCTGGTGCGGTGGACGTAAATCTGAAGAGCACATACTGGACACAGTAAGTGAAGTCTTTTCTGCTCCGGGGCTGTAAAAGGTGGAGGACAGAAGGCTTCAAGAACAACAGGGTGCATGGTTGAGAATGGAACTTATGGAAGATAGTTCTGGTGAGGATGCAAAATGGCCTTGACTAGCCCAGGGGCAAAGTCTAGGCAGGATGGGGAGACTGACAAGGCATGCAGATCTCCAATCCTCTTCAGAGAGGTAATGGCCATCAGAAAAACCATCTTAAGGGTCAGAAACCTCTAGTGGTTCCAAAGTGGTGTCAATTAGACCTTCGAGCACGATAGATAAATCTCACAAAGGGACAATAGCTCTAGTGGGTGGCCTCAACCGTTTATATCGACGAATGAAACGGGCAACTGATGGGTGCTTTCCCACAGTAACCCCATCAATCAGAACGTGGCAGGCTGAAATAGCGGCTATGTCCTGAGAGTACTAGGGCACAAGCCCGAGGACAACTTTTCCTGCAGAAATTCCAGCACTGAAACAATTCGGCAGTGGACTGGGTCTACCTGCTTCGCCATGCACCAACTTTCAAATACATTCCATTTGAGGGCATAAGCTCTCCTAGTGGAGGGCTCCCTATAACTTAGAATATTGTCAATTACGCTGGCTGGAAGACCAGCTTGACTTTGACTGGTCCCGTACAGGGGCCAAACATGAAGGCTCCAAAAGCTCGGGCCTGGGATGAAATATTGTCCCCTGCGCCTGAGACAGAAGATCCCTCCTCACTGGAATCACCCATGGTGAGCTGTCGAGGAGAGATATTAGATCCGAGAACCACACTCTGGTCAGCAAACAGGTGCTATCAATAAGAGGCACAAACGCTGTTGACGGACCTTCGCCAGGACTCCCGGGAGCAGAGCTATCGGGGAAAAGAAGAAGAAGAATATTCAATTATTGTCACATGTACTTTTTACAGCACAGCGAAATTTCTTCTTCGCATATCCCAATTAGGAAACTGGGGTCAGAGCGCAGGGTCAGCCAGATTACAGCGCCCCTGGAGCAGATAGGGTTAAGGGCCTTGCTCAAGGGCTCAACAGTGGCAACTTGGCGATGCTGGGGTTCGAACCCCCGACCTTCCGATCAGTAACCCACAGCCGACTGAGCCACCACTGCCCTAAAATGCATAAAGACGTAATCTGGGTCACATACTGCATAAAAGGGGAGCTGGAAGAGTTAGAGAGTAGTAAAGAGGACATTTGCTGTTTCTTGCGAGGCAAAGAGGTCCATGAAATCTCTCCCAGATTGAATCACTACTTCGGGGTGGGGTTTCCATTCCCTGTGTGTCAGAGCTTGACTGGACAGCACATCTGCTCCCACATTCATATGCCCTGGAATGTGACTCGCCCTGAGGGACAGGAACTTGTCCTGTGCCCAAAGCAGAACCTGGTGCACTAGCTTATTTAAGCGGCGCGAGCACAGTCCACCCTGGCGATAATATATGAGACTACCGTAGTGTTGTCCACCCACACTAGGACATGATAGCCTCTCAACTGCTGGAGCAAGTGCTTTAGGGACAGAAATAGAGCCATCATTTTGAGGCTATTGTTGTGCCGCGCGAGAAGATGACCTCTCCAGCTCCCTTGGGCCTAAGACCGCACCCCAGCCCGTGAGGGAAGCATCTGTCATTAGCATCTTGCGACAACAAGATGGACTTAGAGTGGGTCCCAGAGACAGAAACTGGGGTCTGAACCACATAGAAAGGGTACGAAGCCCCTGGCGCTTAAACCTTATTGGGGATTGGCCCTCGAGTGAAATCCCCTGGTTCTTAGCCACAACTGAAATGCTCTCATGTGCAGAAGGCCCAAAGGTGTCAGCGTGGATGCAGCTGCCATGAGAGCTAAAGATCTCTGAAAGTGATGAACAGTCACTTTCTGGTCTTGCTTGATTTCCTTGAGGGTGTTGAGAATTGATTCGACACGAGCGGGAGACAGCTGTGCCTGCCTTATGATTGAATCCCCATTTGACACCAAAATATGTATGATTGTGTAAAGCTGTTTTGAGACAATGTCAATTGTTAAAAGCGCTATACAAATAAAACTGAATTGAATTGTCCTCTGAACAGGAAAGAGCACGCAATCCTAAGAAACAAAGATGAGCTAGGACGACATCCTGATGTCGAAGCGCTAGCTACTGAGACTGGGCCAGCCAGTCGTCTATGTAATTCAAAATACGGATGCCCTGGAGTTAGAAACTGAGTCAGAAACTGCATCCATGCATTTTGTGTATGTGCCGGTGAGAGAACTAGACCAAATGGAAGGACCCGATATTGGTAAGCTTCGCCCCCGAAAGCGAACCTCAGGAACCTCCTGTGTTGTGGCAATATTTCTATATGAAAGTATGCGTCCTTCAGATCGAGTGTCACAAATCAATCGCTTGGTAGGATTTGAGAACAATCCCTTTGACAGTCAGCATTTTGAAGCTGTATTTATTTATTTTTAGATAGCAGTTCAGGCCGCAAAAATAAAAAAATTGGACGCAGCCCCCCGTTCCTCTTGGAAACAAAGAAATACTGATTGTAGTAGCCTGACTCTCTGTCTGGTAGGGGAACATGTTCTATGGCCCCTTTTCCCAGCAAATTCTGTCAGCAGATGCACCCTTTCCGGTTTCACCACGCCGTTGAAATGCGGAGGGTGGTGTGAGAACTGAATCCTGTAGCTTCTCTGTATAGTGCTTAGTACCCAAGGAGATATACTTGCCAGTAGCTTCCACACTGCCAGTTTCTCCGAAAGTGGCAAAAGACTTGGTTTGAGGGGGGGGGGGGGGGGGGTAGTGTTAGATGTTGGGCATCCTGAAACATGGCAGGAAAAGACAGAAGACCTAACATTTTATGGAAGACTGGTGTTGCTCTGAAACACCAGTGGTGGCGGAGCATGAACACCGACCTCCTGGGGGTGCCAGGGAGAACACTTTTTTCTCGAAAGCAATTCTACGTGCCACCCCCACGGTCCTGGGTACATGACCCTCAGGACTTCTTTGTGAAGATGACAGTATGCCGATCCGACTTCTTTGAGGCGGATTGCGAAGAGTGGCGCGCCGCACCCCAATCTTTACTAGGGGATTCCCGGCTCAAAACACTCTCCTTGTGTGCTTCATGCCTCGTGAGAGTCAGACCCGGTCGAGATTGGGTGGCCGACAGTCCCGACTCTTGAGCATGGCGGGGAAGGAATTTCCCGAAGGCTTTTCCATATAACTTTGCCTCACAAACCTAGTGGCGACTGAGTTAACGGCGTCGCCAATCATGTAACGCTTGGATTTGTTTAAACCACTAGTTACTTTGCTACGGGGTCGAGAATCAAAATATGGGCTTGCAAACAGCACTTCCGGTACTGCGCAACCAAGGCGGAACAATATAAGACGCGACACAATAGCTGGTAGTAAACTAAACCAAAGTGTATTGTACAAAATAACCCAACAAATAAACAAACAAGGTCCACCCAAAACCAATATATACAAAATATATAGAAATATAAACAAGATGTGTGATATGTATGCGTGTGTGTGTGTGTGAGTGTGTATGGAAGTCCAGTGTCTGTGTTATTGCAGTGTGTGTAATGATGCACGGGAGATATTGTCTCGGCGTCACCGGGATAGATGACAAATCCGGGAGCTCGAGTAACGGAACGAGAGGTGAATTGTTAGTGTCCTCGTGGAATAATCCGACCAGGGAAAAGTACTCCTTCAGACTCATCAAACAAACTCACTCTCTATAAGCAGCGTGCTGTGGTAAATCTCTCCGTGCCGAGTCCTTTGAAGGTTCCGGCTTTATGCCGGTACACGTGATCAGACTCACTTCCGGGTTCCCTCGCGTTGCGATCGCGCTTGTTCGCGAGAGCTTACCCTGTGACAAACACTGTCTATGGGGACAAGTAAAACCAGATAGGGCACATTTCCTTGCACAGGTGAGCAGCATTAGCTCTTTAATCATTTACCTGCTATTTAAAATGCCCCTTTATGTGGCCGCGCTACAATCAGGCTGGAAGGCGAGATGGGGGCATCAAGGAGGAATGGATGATCCTTATCCTTGATGGCCGTGAGATTCAGCCACAAGTGCGTCTGCGTGCAAACCATCGCAGCCATAAAACGGCCAATAGCACGAGCTGTCTGCTTTGTTTCACGAAGAGACATGTCTGTGGCCCGGCGTAATTCCAGAACGCCCAATCTTCAAGAGCCCCGCCAGTACTCAAGTCTCTAAGCAGGTCAGCCTGGTAGGCTTGCAAAACCGTCATGGTGTGCAGTGGAGCACCAACCTGACCAGCTGCCTGAAAAGCTTTTCCCTCCAGGGAAGACGAAAGTCTACACAGCTTGGAAGGAAGTGTTAGCTTTTCAGGGAGGATGATGTCCCAGGAGAGAGATAGCCTGCAAGCATCTCTTCTATCTGGGGCGTCATCATATAACCCCGTGCTTCCACATCAACTATATTTAAATAAATATCAATGGCACGAAAACACAGGATGAATAAAGCTTACTCCATGAAACTCATAGTGGAGGTTGCTAAGGAAAGGGAGAGAGCGTCATTGAGGCTCCTTCCCCCCGGCCACCCAACAGAAACCTGTCGTCTAATTTTTTTCAAGTGCTTGGAGTCTATTTCCATCTCCGCGGAAGCGAGAGAGAATGTCTATCCTGCCCATTTCACAAGAAGCACCAGGGCGTGCTTGAAAAGCGGACGGAGGAATTTCCCGATCCAATGAGAACGCGAAAGAAAGGAGGAGAATCCGTCTCTCGCAGCTCTGCCAGATGCATGTCGTTTTAAGCCCCAGGAATGCGCTGCGGCCGGTAGCTTCTCTGTAAAGAATGCAAGCCGCATGCAAAGCACTTTAATCGAAACAGTAAGTGTGGAGATCGCCCTCCGCGATGGATTTATCACACGGAAACCGTGCTCCGAAAGTGCGGAGGTACAGTGGGAGCCACGTCAAACAGCCGCCTGGAGCATGACTGCTCCGTGGCAGTTCCATGAAGGGTTAATGCAGGCTTCGTGCATGGAATGTGATCCCCCGCGATGACGCAGTTAACGATGCCCCGCCCCATAAACGCCCCCATGCGCTTTCTAAAAAGATGGTTGCAATGCCGTATAATTCCGCCAGATGGAGCATTGACTGGCACAGTTAACTGCAGTGTCCAGGAAGCCCAATACCGTATCTTTAATATACAGACAGTTCTTGTATTGTCAACATAGTTTCATAAATAGATGAAAAAACAACAACAACAAACCGATTAATAAAACAGATTTGTTAAATCACTCAATACACAACCCATGATGATTATGCTATTTATTATTTAATAATGAATTAATAAAATTAGTTAGTGAAATATTTTTAAGACATCCTGAAATGATCCTTAAAGACACGGTAGCGGCTGTAATTTGTCTATACCGATCATTGTAGGTACGGAATAAAAACGCAGGCTACGTACAGTATTTTATATTACTGTGTATTTTACCTAGTTCCATTTAATATACTGATAGATAATATTTTGCTGCAAAGTAAAGCTCAAAATGTAACGTCTGCTTGGGTTTGTTTTCGTTATATTTTTGATGATGTTTTCGCTGATTTTTTCACTGATAGTCTACAAGTGGCATAAGAGGCAATTAATGGCGCATGCAACCTGGAATAAATATCTGCCCATATGGATCAGTATTTCTTTAGTCATTTAATCATGCATAATGCTCCCCCGTCAAAAGATCTGATGGGACATTAATCACTTATCACAACTGTGAATGGATGCAGCAGCAGAGACACATTAAATCCCCATAAACACTTGGAGACAATAGTAAAAAAAAATTCCAGAGGGTTAGCGCCTGTTATACTAATGTATTTTTACTGATTTTTTTTTTTACTGCTTATATTTCGTTGGTTTTTACGCAATTTCATGTGTTGTGTGTGCGCACGAGAGAGAGGATACTCTGACAAGACCAACTTCCGTGTGGCTCCCGTGGCGCAATCGGTTAGCGCGTGACACTTATAAAGCAGTCCAGGTGAAGCAGTGCCGAGTTCGAGCCTCGCCTAAAGCACCCAAAGCATTTTACTGCATATCGCGCTGTGTATGTGACAAATCAAATTTGAATTTGAAAGTAAAGCTTAAAATGTAACTTCTGCTTTGGTTTGTTTTCGTTATATTTTTGATGTTTTCGCTGAAAGTCAAATTGGCATAACAAATTGATTAATGGCACATAATATCTGGAACAAATATCTGTCCATACGGATCAGTATTTCTTTAGTAATTTAACCAGCATAATGTCCCACATTAAAGATCTGATGGGGCATCTATCACTTTTCACAACGGTGTATAGATGCAGCAGCAGAGACAGATTTAATCCCCATAAACATTCACACTTGAAAACAAAAACAAAACTAACAGAAGTAAACAGTTCTAGAGTGTTAGTGCCTGTTATCACAGGACAGGAATCACCTACAGGATACTACTGTATTTTACTGCTCATATTTTTTACCCTAGTTTCATTTGGTTTTATGCGATTTCATGTATTATTTGTGTGTGTCTGTGTGTGCACAGTGTGTGTGTGTGTGTGTGAGTGCGAGAGATAGCGTGAGAGCGCGTGCGCGAGAGAGGGCTTTCATGCTGATTTATCCAAGGTTACTAAAACCTGGCTTACTACCTATAAAAAATATTTCAATTTAACTCAGGGGTCTCAATCACAGATGACACGACAAATTATATACTCTGAAACGTTCATTTGAACATTTAAAAATATATACAAAAACATGAATACTAATGTTATCATGGTGTAAATTATTAACATTAGGTTAGGTCCTGCCCTTAATTAATTCATATTATAATTACTTTTACATAGTATAGTTACTGGACTGACATGACCAAAAACTAGCTATTTCATTTAGCCTTTCTAAAATCAACCCATCTATCATTTATAATCAGAAAACATAAAACATATTATGATCTGTTCAATAGCCCATCTGTTTTAATTTAGTTTGTATTTTTTATTATTCATAAGACAACCTTTCAGTTTTGTAAATATTTTAGTTATAGTGTGTTAAGTCTTACTTTAGGTTAAACGTTTTTGAGAATTTTACCATCCAGCTTAGATAAATGTTATGTCATTGATTGATAAAATCTGGATTAAGGATATTTTATTATATAATTATATATATATATAATTTATTTTAATATATAATATATTCAGTTTCCCCCTGAGGGATTGCCACCTTATTGTGGTCAGGGGGTTTGCGTGCCTCAACACAATTCAGCAAATACAATACTGTTACTATACAGTAAGGCCAGGTAAAAACAGTGCTTGAACATGATGTGCCCCTCCCCCCACCCCGTGTTGTCTGGTCTAGAACGGCGCTGCCTCTGACCGTCTTTTGTCTTGTAAATGAGTATTCTCACTCACCTTCCAATCCCCCCAGCGCACACACTCTGTACTGTAAACTGTACTGTAACTGTGTTTGCTAGGGCACTTGGTTATACACAGTACTTTAATGTATGGAACACTTACTTAACTTACTGGTTTGGTTTAAACATCGCTTATTACCTTATTCAGCAAAATAAATTCATTATTAACGTATTGAAGTATTTTAGTTAAGGACAAAAACTGTGCTTGTGTTTAGAACTGCTGAACAGCCGAAAACACACGCACACCCAACCCCCCGCCAAAAACACACACACACAGAGCAATTAACACCATGTCATACTCAGGAGTGGAAGGTGAGAAACCTCAATGGAGAATACCAAGTTTGTCGTTGCTCTTTTGGAGTTCTTAAAACCCAAAACATTTATTTATACTGAGAAAAAATTATTATGGGTCACAATCACAAACACAAATACATATAATCAAGTGTTTAACTGGTTTCATTTGTTTCTATGATCAATAATTATTATTATTATTATTATTTTCAGCCCAACTCTTTGACTATTTAAAACAAAGTTGTGTCCCATTTTTTGCCCATTGAAGTTGTTGGTTCAACTAAACAATTTTTAAATACCCAAACAATCCCCCAAAATTAAAACACGCAAAACATGACTTTAACAATTCAATTTATTCTTCAAAAACTAGTCAAAGTTAAAACAGTAATTTATATAAAACAGATGAATACATGTTGTCTTTTTGCTTAAAGTTCATTAAACTACCCGGATACACCAGCTGCTTATAAGTCTCTATCTATAGTCCTTTTACATTAAAATATTAATTTTTCAAATATCAAAACTATTAAACATGGAACAGTTGAAGTCTTTGTTCCCCCCAAAGTACTGTATCAGACATTTTGCAGTTCTATGTTCAGAATATACAGTAGACCTGATCAAACATCATTCTAAAGCTGTCGGACTGTGACGTCATCCCTCCTACAGCTCCCTCAACAGCTTGTTCAGGCTCCTCCAGTCCTGTAGCTCCAAAAGTCCAGCCGTCAGCCGTCTGACCCCCCAATCCTCCACAGCGGAGCTCTGCTTAAAGACAACAGGAGAATTTAGTCAAGACAAAGACAAATAAACTTCACAGAACATATAGTTCTAATAAAATAAAATATATTAATAAACCTATTTACCACAGAGTGTGTAAAATACTGTTTTGGGGATTCTGTAATGTAAATAAACTGCCTGTGCTAATGTTAACCAGTGAACAGTGTTAGTGTTAACCAGTGACTGTCTGTATTATCGTCTGCATTAAATTAACCCAGACTTTACTTAATGCGCTTCTCATACAAATAAGTTAAGCGATATAACACTCGTATATGAGCATTAGTTCATCCCTGAAGCCAAACTATAACTTACTGAAGCCCCACACACACCTCCCCCCTCCTCCTCCTAACTGATAAACACTTCTGTGTTGTTATTCAGCTCTTTAACTAAGCGCTCGCGCTACTGCGGAAAGTCCCGGACAAAGTGTATAAAATATAAACCGGGTTATGAGCGTTACTAGCTCCTGTACAGCTCCCCTCAGTCTGTGTCCCTCATCAACTGCATCACATTATATTACAGTCACAGAAATAACCTGCAGATTAACTCTTAACCAGAGAATAAATAACCGCTGAATTTATCCAGACAACACGCGGTGAGATTCTCTCAGTATTTACAGAGAACACAAACACTCTTCATCGGGTAGTGCAGCTCTTGTAATAGGGACATTAATAGTATTGTCGAAGCTTGAGCATGTTTTTGAGTTAAAGTGGAGTGACATTGTGAGTGTGTGACACTGACAGTAAGCTGTAATATTAACTCCAGACTTGGTAAACAGAACATTAAGTTCTCTAAAGTCACATCTGACCGCTGCTGCTGCTGCTGCTGCCAGTGATATTTAAAACGGCCAATAAAAAACTAAACTGGGAAATAAACTGTAAACTACCCCAAACACATTTTATAAAATAAAATATCACTTACCACGAATAGTCCGTTAAGCCGCCATCTTCATCTCTGTAGTTTGGTAGCGTCAGTTCGGCGGGGGTGGAGGCGGGTTGTTAAAATCATGTGATTGCAACTCAGCGCAGCTGGCTTGTTTTAATGTGTTCTTGAGAACGAAGTGCCATCTAGTGGTGGCACCAGGTAAATGAATAAATAGGGCTTGAATGGGCGTGTTTACTGTGAAATCTTGACACGCCTTTCGGCCAGAAAAGGGAGGGGGGATTACGGCGTGCAAAGGCCATTCACACGCCATTCACACTTCAGCCACACTGTCGCGGCTATTTGGTGTGGCTCCCACTGTACAGATCTCCTAACAAACTCCACCATATCGGTGAGTCAATACTTTTAAATTCGCTTGTACACATCACACACAATCACAATGCGGTCCTGAAGACAAAAAGATCTGAGGAATGTTTCCAGTTCACTCCTATTTATAACCTGCAGGTGCGCTTCATCAGATGATGTCACCTGATACACACATGTTGATACACACATCGTCTCTGTGTGCATGGAGTTTGCATGTTCTCACCGTGCTTGGTGGGTTTCCTCCGGGTACTCCGGTTTCCTCCCACAGTCCAAAGACGTGCAGATTAGGCTAATTGGCGTTTCCAAATTGACCATAGTGTGTGAATGAGTGTGTGTGTGTGTGTGTGTGTGTGTGTGCTCTGCGATGGATTGGCACACTGTCCAGGGTGTACCCTGCCTCGTGCCCAGAGTCTCCTGGGATAGGCTCCAGGTCCCCGCGACCATAAATACAGGATAAAGAGGTATAGAAGATGAATGAATAAATGAATGAATGATACACACATGCTTCACAACCGGCAACATAGAAAGATGTTCCCATAGTGTTTTCACGCAGCATCGAGTGTAGCTTTTGAAAGGGAACTGGTATGTTTAGATGCTGTCTTCCCCACTCTCATTGGTCACTCAGGTTTGTTGACAGTGGGGTGACTGGTTGCTTTACTTCCTAAGGATCTCTCATGTCTTTCTTTCCATATGGCTCTTTCTTTTATTCATGCTGTTGTACAGCAGGTAGTCCTGCCTCATTTCCTGCTTGTACTCTGCAATAAATATACACTCACTTTATACATGATGTGACTGTGACCATACTTAACTGTTCTCTCTCTGTCTCTTCTCTTCTCTCTTTGTCGAGCTGCACATGGCACTTCTGAGCTGCCAGTATTCTAGACCCCCACTGCCCTCCGGACCTGTCTGGTTGGTGACCTTGTCACGTGTGGTGACTGGTGATTGTTCAACTGAAGATAGATTTAGACTCTGATACAGAGAACTGTTCTCTGATGCCTTGTGACTGCAGTCACTTAGTAGTTCAAGCCTGAAAAAAACTTGCTCCAATCTAAGCCTTCAATAACAAAAGGACTCCATATTAACACAAAGTTTGAGAACATGAAGCGTAAATATCCTACATAGAAATTGAACTATAAAAGAGTGAACTTGGGTCTGTCTGTGTATTTTTACATACACCTCTATTGCCAAACGAATTCACTCATCTGCTGTTACTTCAGTAACATCCAATTCTGAATCCATAGGGTTTAGTATAATTTAATCGTATGGATTAAAAACCCCACCCTTTGCAGCTATAACAGTTTCAGCTCTTCTAGAAAGGCTGCGAAACATTTATATAAGAACCTATGGATTAAGAATTGGATTTTGGATTTAATTGTATTTTACAGAAGTTCATATGCATGTCAAGGCAGGCAAGCAAATACTTCTGTCAAGTATAGTGTAAATCGGGGTACCGGCAGCCGTAATTCTGTATGCACTGTGCATACATATTTTTTAAATTATTTTCGTCAGGTTTATTTCACTGGTGCTTCCCATTAATACCCATTATATATTTCGTTTTTACATTTGGGTTATCTTATGTATTACCAGTCAAATACGAAGCCTAGAAATTAACATATGTTGTATGCAGTGACGATTCTGCCAAGGGCAACAGTAGCACAGAGCCTGGTCTTTAAGATGCATGCAGGTAATCGTTATTTTGCTGTGGTGGTGTATTTGTAACATGCCAAAAAAAAAAAAAAAACACCAACCAATCTCTCTTCCTCTCGCTCTTGGTGAGTTGCATGTGGGTTCATTGCACCTAAACATTAAAAGGTATGTCAGTTTTTATGTATATACTATGAAATAAAAAAACTAGACACAACCAGACATTGTTCTTGACAAACGTTAGGGTGAGGCACATGTACTGTGTGACCCCCCCCCCCCACCCCAAAAAAAAAAAAAAACTTACTCACTAAGAGTTCATTCAATCACATGTAACTTTTATAACAGAACACAATGTGGTGGCCAGTTTTTATATAAAAATGATTTGAGTCCTGTGGAACCTATTTCCATTCCAATTCCATTGATTAGATAATGGGGTCATTCAGTACATGCATTGAATCATGCTCTTCCCTTTTTATCCTGACACTCCCTGGAATAGGGTGGTCCGTTTGGGTTCATAAGACCACATGAACCTAGATGCCCATTGCACCAAAGTGGTATCTTAAGTCTTCTATGGTTTTTCTTATTAGTCTCACGAACAAGTGGTTTTCTTATTGCCACACAGCTGTTTAGTTTCTGTGATTTCTCATCAAAATGGGTGCATATAGATATGCTTTTACTATTAATCATAGCCATGATTTTTACAGTTGATTAACATGCGACTTCAACAAGTTTTTAAGTGGTCTCCATTCATTAATTTTTCCTGACTACGTCTTCTACAAAGATGATGACAGTTCAGCACTATCCTTCCAGGGTCTGATAATTTGATGAAGTGTTCTTAACTCAGTTCCATTACCTGAAATAGTGACCTTTTTGGCTAGGCAGTGTGAAGGAGTAATTATAGACAGTGATTACATTACATTTGATAAATGCCAAAGGGCAAAAAAATTTTTTTTTTTTTTTGCAGCTAAAAAAAAGATGACCCTCTTGTGCGTCATGTGAATATCCTTTCAACAAATGGTGAAACAGCAACCTCAGTTGGAATCAGTGCAGATAATATGGATGTGATGAGAGAGAGAGAGAGAGAGAGAGAGAGAGAGAGAGAGAGAGAGAGAAAGAAAACAGTAAATAAATATTGACATTTTTGTTTGTTAGTTCAATAAATATTGTTTATTTATATCTCATTCTTATGTTTATTGGTCTATTTATTCACTGAAGGATGAAGCAAGCTGCTTTATAGCAGGGACAATTGGAGTAGGAGCGTTGGGGTGTCAGGGGTTTTTGTGTGTTGTAAGTCGCCAAATGGCTGTTGGAACTGATAGAAGCAGAATTTTCCCCTTGTGCCCCAGGAAAGGTACATCCGGCTCTCATTGTGCTGCTGCCATACGAATGAGCTTAGTTCTTTTTTCTAATACATTCAACAAATGCAAACAAGGAGCTTTGCATAGCCACATGCAAAATTCATGTTATTTACTATCTTTCTACTACAAAAAAAAAAACTAAAGGTGGCCTTTAACATTGGATTTAGGACACTACAGACAGTGATACACCCACTGAAACAAGCCTTTTAATTTAATGTTGCCAGAGGAGTCATGAGACAAGAGAAAATGCTGTTTTGCTTTTATTATCATTGTACCACACACATACTACCAGTCAAAGGTTAGGACAATCCATCTAATTTCATGGTCTTTCCTGCAGTTTATTTCTTCCTATATTGTAAATGCTGGAGGCATTTAAAATATGCAGAAATCTTCTTTGAACAGTTGATATTGAGATATCTGCTTACATTATGCTCCATAACAGCTTTAATCTGAAGTGCTGCTCATTGGTGATTTTTGTGGATGAACTTTTCCTCTTTAGCAGAGGTACTGTATGTTTTGCCTTTTTTCCCTGGGATGCACTTCAGGAGAACCAGAGTCATCATAATGCTTGATGGATTTTGCAATTGCACTTGACAATACTCACACACACTCACTCATTCATTGTATACACCGCTTTATCCTGTATTCAGTGACATGGGGGGGCATGGAGCCTATCCCAGGAAACTTGGGGCACAAGGCAGGGTACACCATGGACTGGGTGCCAATCCATTGGAGGGCACACTTGACAATACTGTTCTTGCAAAAACTATTCTAGAACTGTTGACCTTCATGTCTTAAAATAACAATTGAATTTTGTTGTTGTTGTTGCCTAATTACCTAATGCCAACTATGTAATTTCACAGTTTTGAAATCTTCAGTATTGAATGTAGGAAGTAAATCACTAAACAGAATCAGATATACCATAAATCATGCTGAAAATAGCCTGTGGTGGAGGGTGGATTAGTCAACACTAACAGGGCCAACACCTGTCCGGAAAAGACAAATGGAAAACTCCCTAGTCAACAACAGCAACAATAAGCCCAGGAGCCTCAATGACTCCAGCCTGCTACTCCTGAATTACCTCCTCACTGGCTTTTGGTGGATATTTGCTCTTGGTAGAGTGGTGATACTTTTTTTTTCTATTTTTAGTAATGAGATTAAAGCCTAATGCCTGCTTACAGTGTGAGTTTTTTAGTTTTTTTTGGCATGCGCACCATAGACTAGAGACTCATGATGCAGTCAGAAGGTTGCATAGTAGATGTTTCCATAAAATTTGCATTACTTGATGTGCGTGGAGTGCCTGACAAGATGACTTACTTCTGTATATTCTGTACATTTACAGTACCAGCCACCTTATTAAGAACACCTTAATAATACTGCGCAAAATAACATTTGCTCACAGACCGACATCATTTCCCTGATTTTTTTTGTTTGATATTATGATCTATATTTCCACAATTGCATTACATAATTAAAAGAAAACAGACAAGTTGGATGATGATAATTTCTGACTTTATCTACATTTTCACAACCGAATTCAAGCTTAAGCAGGTTAGGGAATTTTTCTAGGTTCTGGTACCTGATGACAAACAGAAGAGAAACTCAATTTGGTTGTAGCTTAGCCACCTCATTTGGTTGGATGTTTTATCTGTTGCAAGATGCTTTTGCTGTAGCCTTTCTGTTAGCTCGAAGCAGTCTGGAAATTTTCCTCTCCTGTTTTTGATCTGAATGATTTAAAGTTTGGTGATTACTGATTCATTCCATCATCACTAAGATCCCATTTCCCCCAGTTATGATATATAATCTGAATACTAATAAAACGTTAACCAGATCATGTATTCACATGATTTTATGTTTTATGCATATGCTGCTTCCACATGAATGAGCTTAGTTTGTTTTCCATGCATTCTAGAGAGGTAAATAAGTAGCTTTGGATGACCTAACGCAAAAGTCATGCAAACTATTGTTTTACCTAAAAAAAGAAAAAGAAAAACTTAACCTTAACCTATAGAGGCCCACGGCGACATCTGTGAAATTGTTTAGTAGTACATATTCTCAAATAAATGCAGACAAATAATACATATTCCAACATAAACATGAAATCATAATTTTGCAAATGTCACAGATTCTCCAGTGACAGATTCTCCATGTTCCAAAATCTTACTTTGAAACAGACACTAACAGCCTTATCTGGCATCACTGTTTTCCCATAAGCAGGGATGTGAGGCCGTGAGGCTGCTAAACATGATACGGCTGGTACAGCATTATGCCTGAAGGCTTTGGACTTAATCTCCTCTACCTAATCGGAGCGTTCGTTTTACCGTTACGGCGCTCGGCAACAGCATTTGAGTTTGTGCGTTTGCTGGCTTTTACCACTGAGTGGCGCTATATAACTACAGACTGACGCCTCACGCTCATTCTCTGCCGGATAAATGAGACGCGCTCCTTTAGAAATGCGCGTAGTAGCCGATAAAATCAAGTGAAACACTGTAGTTGAACGAATTCATAATCATAGTACTAAAATTACAGTACAAATGTAGAATTAAAATTAAATAAAATCTTATTAGGATCAAATATAAGCACAATAAATGTTAACACAGTGAGCCTTTAGATTTTATCACGTGTAATTAGAAATGAAGAGTGTAGGGTTTTGTGTCATCTTATTTCTTATGTTCTTTAAATTTATAGTAGATTTATTAACTGAAATAAATGACCATATTTCTGTCATTCCCCACTTAATGAAATTGGCCAAGTTTACTATTTATTGAAATATAAATTTCTAAACCAATGTGATCAAATAACACCAAGTTGAAAACAGATGAAATACACATGCAATTATTATAACAGGCTTACTTCGTCATTTATCTAGAGCTTTCTTTCAAAGAAGTCGAGTGGCTTATTAACGTGACTGGGGCGTGCTGTCTCTAACTGTCCGACTGGTGCAGCGGGTAAGTCCGTGCTCTTTCATGCAGGGGATCCAGGTTTAATCCCCGGCTGATGCTTTTTTAAAATTGTTTTATTTTAATTATGGCAAAATTAAAATAAAACTAAATAAAATTTTTTTTATTTTAATTGTATTCAGCATACTATAGAAAAAACAGCAAACTCGCACGCTACCAGCTTGTATTCTTTAAATTTGGGAAAGGGACGACTCGGTCTGCTGTGTGTGTGTGTGTGTGTGTGTGAGAGAGAGAGAGAGAGAGAGAGAGATTGAGAGGTGTCGCGGTCTTACATACTGATGAAAAGTGGTGGATTATTCAGTGAAACGAGGCTCAGCTGAAAAATGTTAGGCACATCAGTCACTTAACCCCAAATAAAAGGTATTTCTGAGTGTTATGATATAGTTGTAAAATAACAGATGTACAAACTGTGCGCACTGAATATTAAACCTATACCAGGCACGATGATTTTTTTGTTTGTTTGCTGTTTTTATTATATTGTATGCTGAGCAAAATAAATTTAAAAAATATAAATAAAATTTTACACCTATATCATAACATTTGATGTTATTTGATCTTATTGGTTTAGAAATTTATATTTCAATAAATAGTAAACTTGGCCAATTTCAAGTGGGGCTTGAAAATTGTCCCACCCCATTAAGTGGGGAATGACGGAAATATGGTCATTTATTTCAGTTAATAAATCTACTATAAATTTTTTACTCATTATTGTACAGTACATATCAATAGCTCTGGTTCAGATTTTTCATGTTTGTTGCGGAAATTACCATCACTGTTGTATTTACTGCGATGAATGAAAATGTCACTTTGCGCCACCTGGCGGCCATTTTACGAATGACTTTGAAATGCAACTGATTTATTTTGGCCGCTGTCGCTTTTAAACGGCGGTGAGCGCTACGGTAATAACCATTCCGGTTGAGTAACCACTGTATAAAGGGAGGCAAGAAAATCAGTAATGTGCTGGGCTTGAAGTGGTGTCCTACAAGTGTCATGCTATGTGCCTTTCCGGGCTTTAAAGTTGAGGAGTGTTCTTCACTGCTGAGCAGCTTGCCAAGGGTCAGCCATTAAAGGACTGTATTCGGTGCCCCAGCAACTCTTCTTTTTCCAGTTATAGTGTCACGAACTAACCGGAGATGAGCAGAAGACGTAGCTTAGCGGTTAGCCCTTTGTTGCGTGAATGGTAAACCCAAACGCGGAAGTGCACGAGTAGGCAGGATAATCACGCTATTTAGTTTAAGGACTCTCACGATAGAAAGAGCAAGGGAAAGACACAAATCAAACCCGCGTCCTATAAACACACACTCAAACAGGAAGCAAGACCAAGAAAGTGAGTACTCGCGGTTTGACGAACGATTCCGAAATGGCATCGGGCGAAACTCAATGACTGAGTGGTAAGCCATCGTTTGTTTACCTCTTTTATACTTCCTGGTTTGGCGCCCGCCTTACTTCCGGGTCCTAGTGCCGGGCGCAGATTGAGTGTGCATGACAGTACCCCCCTGTCCAGGACCGGCTCCAGACGGTCCTGGGGTGGAGGATACCCTATGACGGTAGTCTCTGATGAGTTCGGGGTCGAGGATGAACCGGGCAGGAATCCAGGATCGCTCCTCGGGGCCATAACCCTCCCAGTCGACTAGATATTGGACGCCTCTGCCCCGAGGTCGCGAATCCAGGATCCTGCGTACGGTATAGGCAGGACCACCGTCGATGATTCGGGGAGGAGGAGCAGGGGGGGTGGGTGGAACCATAGGTGATGTAGTGAAGGGTTTGAGCTGTGAAGTGTGAAATACCGGGTGAATTCGGAGCGCCGCAGGCAGCTGGAGCCGGTAGGTGACAGGGTTGATTCTGAGGTGGATGCGATATGGTCCGATGAACCTGGGTGATAGCTTCTTTGACTCGGTGTGTAAATGAAGATTTTTTGTAGATAGCCAGACCTTGTCACCTACGTTATACAAACGTCCCGGGGGGTGTCGGCGGCGATGTTGAGCAGCATAGCGGGTGTTGGCTTGTTGGATGGCTTGGTTGGCTTGGGTCCAGAGCCGCCGACACCTGCGGACCAACTGTTGGGCTGAGGGTACGTCAACCTCCGGTTCTTGGTGTTCGAACATCGGAGGTTGGAAACCGTGGCATACCTCGAACGGACTGAGATTGGTGGCAGAGGAGACGTGAAGGTTGTGAGACAACTCAGCCCATAGGAGGTAGCGAGCCCAGGAGCGCTGGCGATCGGAAACGAAGCATCTCAAATAGCGCTCCAGTTGTTGGTTGGCCCGCTCCGTCTGACCATTGGTCTGGGGATGGTACCCAGAAGATAGGCTGCAGGTGGAATTGATCAGACGGCAGAAGGCCTTCCAGAACCGGGCAGTGAACTGGGGCCCTCTGTCCGAGACGATGTCTTTGGGGAACCCATGCAGGCGGACTACGTGCTCTAATATCAGCTCCGCGGTGTCCTTGGCTGACGGGAGTCCGGATAGGGCCACCAGGTGCACGGCTTTGGAGAAACGGTCGATGATGGTCAATATGGTAGTCTTTCCTTCTGAATCCGGCAGGCCCGTGATGAAATCGATGGCAATGTGCGACCAGGGCCGACGGGGAATAGGGAGTGGTTGGAGTTCCCCCGGGGTCGGCTGATTGGTGTCTTTAGCCCTGGCGCACACTGGGCACGCCTGGACGAACTCGCCGATGTCCCGGGTCATGGAGGGCCACCAGAAGGCTCGCTGAATAAATTGTAGGGAGCGTCGGGTGCCTGGGTGTCCGGAGATGGGTGAGGTGTGGCCCCATTGCATCACTTCCGTTCTCATTGTTAGGGGCACGTAGAGACGTCCAGGCGGCGCACCTGCCGGTTCGTTCTCCATTGCCTGTGCCTGGCGGACCCTGGTCTCCAAATCCCAGTGGATAGGTGCAATGATTTTGGATGGTGGGAGGACAGGCGCGGGTTCCGCCCGGGTGACGTCTTCTTCATACTGTCGGGAGAGGGCGTCGGCCTTGGTGTTCTTAGACCCCGGGCGGTAGGACAGATGGAAGTTGTACTGTTCAAAGAATAGTGTCCATCGCGCCTGCCTCGGGTTGAGCTGTTTTAGACTACAGATGGTGATGAGGTTTTGATGGTCGGTCCAGATAATGACGCCAGTGACGCCATTCCTCCAAAGCCCACTTTATGGCCAGCAGCTCGCGGTCCCCTACCCCGTATCGCTGCTGAGTGGCATCAAATTTTTTGGAGAAGAAACTACAGGGGTGTAGTTTCTGATCTGGACCTCGCTGGGAGAGAACAGCCCCAGCGCCCACATCTGAGGCGTCCACCTCCACAACGAATGGTTTGCTTGCGTCTGGATGGAGAAGAATTGGAGCGGTGGTGAAGCGTTGACAGAGTCTCTGGAAAGCTGAGATGGCGACGGAGTTGAGAGTGAAAGGGGATGATGAGGGTCGGGTCAGAGCAGTTAGGGGGGCGGCAATCGTACTGTAGTCCCGGATAAAGCGACGATAGAAGTTCGCAAACCCGAGAAACCGTTGAAGTTGCTTGAGGGTCTTGGGTAGGGGCCAATGACGCACAACTTCGAGTTTCTGCGGGTCCATGGCCACACCCTGGGGCGAGATGACAAAACCCAGGAACGTGGTGGAGCGCTCGTGAAAAGCGCACTTTTCCAACTTACAGTACAATTGATGGGCGTGTAATCTCTTTAGGACTGCTCTGACATGCTGGATGTGTTCATCAACAGTTCGTGAGTAAATTAGTATGTCATCCAGGTATGCAAAGACCCACCGCCCTAGCATGTCCCGGAGAATGTCATTGATGAGGTGCTGGAAGGCGGCGGGTGCATTGCAAAGTCCAAACGGTATTACCAGACTTTCATAGTGTCCCGTGGGTGTAATGAAGGCCGTCTTCCACTCATCGCCCTCTCTGATGCGCACCAAGTTGTAGGCGCTCCGAAGGTCCAACTTTGTGAAAATGGTGGCACCGGAGAGGGCGTCCAGGGCAGAGTTGGTAAGAGGCAGCGGGTGTCGGTTTTTGATGGTGATGTTATTCAGCCCCCGATAGTCGACACATGGGCGAAGTTCATCTCCTTTTTTCTTCACAAAGAAGAACCCCGCGGCGGCGGGCGATGAGGAGGGCCTGATGGTGCCTTGGCGGAGAGCGTTTGATACATACTCCTCCATCGCCTGCGTCTCGGTGTTGGAGAGGGAGTAGAGATGGCCGCGGGGGGGCACCGAGCCCGGCTGGAGGTCAATCGCCAGGTCATAGGGGCGATGGGGTGGAAGGTGCGTGGCTCGTTTTCTGCAAAACACTTCAGCCAGGTCCCGGTACATGGCAGGAATGGCGTTGGTGTCGACGTCGGGGGCCTCGGACTCCCTAGAGCACGTCCCAGCCGGTGCTTGTAGGCAGAGCTCGGAGCAGGTCGGCCCCCACTGAAGGATCCGGTTCTGGGCCCAGGAGATGAGGGGGTCATGCTGAAGCAGCCATGGGTACCCGAGAATGATGCGTGGTGATGTGATGGAGGTGAGATGAAGCTGGATCCGTTCCTGATGGTTGTTGATGATTAGGGTGATGGGCTGGGTCTGAGTGGTGATGGGGCTGGAGGCTAAGGGCCGACCATCAACGGATGTGATCCGAACCGGCTGGGATAACGCCTCGAGTTTTATCCCCAATTTATTGGCATAGGTGGAGTCAATGAAGTTCCCTGCGGCACCAGAATCGATAAATGCAGCACTTCTGACTCGTTTGTGGCCAAACTGGAGACTTACTTGGACCGCGAGACGGGAGGTCGGGGTGGTGACTGAGGAGAGTTGGAGATGACTCGGTGAGTTGCCCTCGTTCCTCACCGGGTCTGAGCGTTTTCCGGACGACGGGGGCAGATGGCTCGGTGATGTGCGCTGGACCCACAGTACGCGCAGAGCCCCTCTTTAAATCGTCGCTCCCGTTCTGCAGCGGTCAAGGAGGCGCGCCCTAATTGCATGGGTTCCCCGGCTCCCGTGTTAACCACGGCGGGTGGTGGAGAACCGACAGCACCAGAGACGGTGGAGTGGAATGTGGGTCGTGCTTCAGGTGCGGGAACGTGAGAGGGGGTGATGGATGGTCGTGATGTGGTATGTGGAGATGATGAAACGGCAGGTGTCAGGTTTCGTGGGGCTGGTTTAGGACGAGAGATTCGGTGTTGGTCGATCCGGAGAGCTAGCTGGACAAGACCCTCCAGCGTCGCAGGTAGCTCTCGTCCCACGAGCTCGTCTTTAATGTATGACGCCAGTCCCTCGTAGTAGGTTGTCCGGAGAGCGGTGTCACCCCAGGTGGTTTGGACGGCGAGAGTACGGAACTCCGCCGTGTAACGGCTCACGGATGAACCTGCCTGCCGCAGATGGTATAATCTGGTGTCGGTCTCCACCTCACCTGCTGGATGTTCAAAGGTGAGTCTCAGTTGTTTGGTGAATTCATTATAAGAATGTGCCGTGTCTGAATCGGAGTGAAGAACCGCCGTGGCCCACTCAGCTGCCTGCCCGGATAGCAATGAGACGAGGAGAGCGATGCGCAGTCGGTCTGTGGAGTATCTGGTGGAATTAAACTCAAACACAAGATCCAGTGCGGTTAGAAAAACGCTACATCTCCCATCTGTGCCATCCCATTTGTCCGGTAGTGATAAAAATACATCAGGTGAAGGTGAAGATGGCGGCACGGCAGCAACCGCGACGGGAGATAGACCAGCCGGAGGACTGACAGCCTCGCGCCGAAGATCCGCGACCTCGCGCCGCAGCTCCGCCACCTCGCGCCGCAAGGCCGCAAGGTCTTGGACGCTACTGCGGAGAGTCGCGATCTCGGCGTTCAGCCGATCAATCAACCGAACGTGTCCATCTACCACGTCGCAGAGGTGAGCGTAATCCGCTGGGTTAACTGCAGACTCAGTCATTCTGTCACGAACTAACCGGAGATGAGCAGAAGACGTAGCTTAGCGGTTAGCCCTTTGTTGCGTGAATGGTAAACCCAAATGCGGAAGTGCACGAGTAGGCAGGATAATCACGCTATTTAGTTTAAGGACTCTCACGATAGAAAGAGCAAGGGAAAGACACAAATCAAACCCGCGTCCTATAAACACACACTCAAACAGGAAGCAAGACCAAGAAAGTGAGTACTCACGGTTTGACGAACGATTCCGAAATGGCATCGGGCGAAACTCAATGACTGAGTGGTAAGCCATCGTTTGTTTACCTCTTTTATACTTCCTGGTTTGGCGCCCGCGTTTACTTCCGGGTCCTAGTGCCGGGCGCAGATTGAGTGTGCATGACATATAGTCACTCAGTTACTGTGACTCAGCCACCTTAAAGGTATCGGCCACTGTCTCGACTTCAAGGCCAGAGTTTCAGACTGCCACCACATCCACAGGAATGTTACATGTCTGTTTCCTCGTGTCAGATTCCGGATATGCCACCACCAATAAATGGCTATTCAATCTTCCAACATGGACTTGCTGCTGAGGATTTTGTGAGTGCCACCTCCATTCCGTGCCCATCTCATCTACCTTTGTTCTTAATGCTTTCAGACAAGGACATGCTGCCATTGAAATTGCGAGTGCAAGTTATGTTTAATGCCCACCTTTCCAGCTTGGTGCAGCTTTGATTTCAGTGCCTTTAACTTCAGACTGGTGCTCCTGTCAACAAAAAGTGATTAGCCGCTTCTGGCTTTTCTTGCTGATCAAAATATCCCATCCACTTGACAGATGCCACTATAATAAAATAATCTCCCTTTAATGGCTCAAACATGTGGAAATGGCTTGGAGCAATGTTAGGACTGAAGAGGACTGTATTAATAATAACTACCAGCCGAGTTCCTTTAGTGTGCAAGTGATGTTCATGAATGATTGCATGTACAGTTCCCAAAGATAGATGCATCTATTCAAAAAGCAAAACTTTGGCAACGGAAATTAGCCTAATCTGCCTGTCTTTGAACTGGAAACCGGAGTACCCAGAGGAAACCCACTAAGCATGAGGAAAACATGAAAACTCCATGCACACAGACCTGAGGTGGGAATCGTCACTGGAATCTGCAGATCCAATGCAACTGTATTTACCACCATGTCGCTTGATCATTCACACATGGTCTTTAAAATATTTACACCATGCAAATGATTTACTGTGGCTAAAAGTCTCATCACCATACTGTGTGTGAAATCTTCTGTAAATGTCAATAAGATTTATACCATCATTTAAGAGAAAGTTAATCACAAGTCCCAGTTTGACACCCCTTAAATAAAACCAAAAATGGAAGATTTAGGTTTGTCAGCTTTTTTTCTACAGTTTTTTTTTTTTTTTACTTTATTATAGACTGTCATCTGGGGCAAATATATTTGAATTTGGAAAACAGTGCATTTGCCTATTAAATTAACTGCATCGTCATTTGGCAAACTCCAAATGGAAAGCCGCACACCTATTGTAAAATGGTCACAGAGATGACTTTCTGATCAATGAAGAACAAGGTAAGTAGTCTCTCCAAACTGTGCCTTTATTTGACTTAATACTTTATATATTTGTTTTGTGATGCACTTAGAATTGCTCAGTAAGTCTAAGACGTATATACTGAATGCAGCATTGCTTTCAAATTCCCCAGTGTTGAATTAACAACTAGCCATGTTAATATGAGTCCACTTGGATTTAAATAAACTCTGAAAGTGTTAAATTAATACTGGTGATTTTACTGTGTCATTTATTTATTTTGTGTTAGTTCTTCTCCACTGTTGATATCAATCTGATTGAACAAAAGATGAAAAATTCATGGAGGACCATGCTTCATTTTTTAGGTAAGCTCTGAATTTATGTATCAAATTTACAAAAATTAACTTGTGGTAATTTCGAGTATACTATGATTGATTAACTATCTCTTGTTAATTAAATGTTTCTTTACATTACATCTCTCTAAACAGATATAATCAAATGTGTTGTTTCATGTGTTGACACATGTAGACACATACATACACACTCTCACTCAGGTACTGAAAATTCAATTACTTCAAAAGGAATGGAACTTAACTCATAAACACACACGCACAATCACAATGATCAACAGCCATCAAGAAATCTTACATACCAACCTGAAATAGCTATTTGCACATGGACTATTTTTATGAATTTGATGCTAATTACAGGACATTTTACTGTTCTCATGTGTGTCAAACACGGCAAAAATTTTGGCATATATAACCTCGGTCAGGTGACGTCATTTGATTAGGTGCACCTGGAGGTTATAAATAGGCATGAACCGGAAACATCCTCAGGTCATTTTTGTCTGAAAGGACATCCAGTCACGCGTACAGTGTGGCATTGGAGCTCAGCATCTTGTTCCCGCTTTTTCAACAGGGTACAACAAAGTAACCCGGGATGTTACTTTTCAAAAGCTACACTTGATGCTGCGTGAAAACGCTATGGGAACGAGAATACCAACACCGCCGCACTGCAACTGTCTGGACCCCCAGGGTTGTGTAGTGTGCGCACAGTCCCCCAAAGGGTCTCAGACATAATTCTGGGATGCTAGCATTGCATGGACATCCAACTATAAAATCTGATAAATGTGTGCTTAGAGGATCAACCAGTCGCATCACACAATTGCTGCAAGGGGACGCCTCTTGCAGAGCAATTAACGAGGCAAGCTCCCTGGTCGAATGGGCCCTAATTACTAGAGGCAAAGTCTTCCATGCGCTTCATAGGCTAGGGCAATAGCATCTCTCACCCAATGTGACAGCATTTGTCCAGTTGCGGCCGCATCCCCCACAAGGTATAAAAACCTGCTCCGATTTACGTCACTGGCTAGTGCGGTGGATGTACTGTAAATCTGAAGAACACAAACTGGAGACAGTAAGTGAAGTCTTTCCTGCTCTGGAGCTGTAAAAGACGGAGGACAGAGGCTTCGAGAACAACTGGGTGCCTAGTCGTGAATGGAACCATTGGAAGATGGTTGGGGTGAGGATACAGAATAGTTTTGACCAGCCCAGGGGCAAAGACATGACAAGCCGAAATAGCGGTTATGTACGTTTTGAGAATACTAGGGCATGAGCCCGAGGTCAATTTTCTTGTAGTAACTCCAGCACTGAAACAATTTGTCAGTGGACTGGGTCTACATCTTTTACTATGCACCAATTTTCAATACATTCCATTTGAGGGCATAAGTTCTTCTAGAGAACTGACTACTTCGTGGTGAGGTTTCCAAACCCCGTGTGTCATCTTGCCTGGACAGCAAGTCTGCTCCCATATTCATTTGCCCTGGAATGTAAATCGTCCTGAGGGACAGGAACTTGTCCTGTGCCCCAAAGCACAATCTGGTGCGCTAGCTTTTCCCAGCGACATGAGCACAGTCTGCCCAGGTGATTATTTACAAAACTACCGTAGTGTTGTCCACCTGCACTAGGCCATGGTAGCCTCTCAACTGCTGGAGGTAGTATTTCAGGGCCAGAAATAAAGTAATCATTTCGAGGCAATTGATGTGCTATGCGAGAAGATGACCTCTCCAGATCCCTTGGGCTGGATGGCCATCTAAGACCGCACCTCAGCCCGTGAGGGAAGTGTCTGTCGTTAGCAGCTTGCGACGACAACACGGACCTAGAGTGGGACCCAGAGTCAAAGTCCGGCGTCTGAACCACATAGAAAAGGTATGAAGCTCTCGGCGCATAACCCTCATAGCCTTTGGGTATTGGCCCTTGGATGAAATCCCCTGGCTCTGAACCACAACTAAAGTGATCTCATGTGCAGAAGGTCCAAGGGTATCACCGCGGATACAGCTGCCATGAGACCTAACACTCTCTGAAAGTAGTAAAAAGTTACTTTCTGGCCTGGCTTGATCTCCTTTAGGATATTGAGTACGGATTCGACTTGCGCAGGAGACAGCTGTGCCCGCATTGCGGTCGAATCCCATGTGACTCCCATAATATGTTGTACTTGAGCAGGAAAGAGAATGCTTTTCGTGGCGTTGAGTCTCAATCCTAAGAATCAAAGTGAGCTAGGATGATATCTCGATGTCGAAGCACTAGCTGCTAAGACTGAGCCAGAATCAGCCAGTCGTCTATGTAATTCAGGATACAGATGCCCTGGAATCATAGAGCCAGAGCTGCATCCGAACATTTTATATATGAAAATATGCATCCTTCAGGTCGATTGTCACAAACCAAAGCTCTGGTTGGATTTGAGAAACAATGATTTTGGCTGTCAACATTTTAATATTCAGCCCACAAAAAGTAAATTAAAAACAACCAATTAAACCAAAACAATAAAAAAATAAATAAATTGGACGCAGCCCCCCGTTCCTCTTGGAAACCAAGAAATACTGACTATAATAGCCTGATTCTCTGTCTGGCAGGGGAACATGTTCTATGGCCCCTTTTACCAGGAAAGTCTGTAATCTCTGGAGTGCTTCGTGCCTAAAGAGACATACCTGGCAATAGGTTCCCCACGCTGCCGGCTTCTCTAAAAGGAGCACAATTTTGCTGGAGACCGCTGCTCCCTGAACACCAGTGGTGGCGGGAATTGAACCACGGCCTCCTGCGCCAGTGCTCAGATCTCTCCATAGGTCAGGCTGGTATGCCTGCAAAGCCATTCTGTGCAGGGCAGAACCAGCCTGACCCGGTTCCTAGAAAAAACTTTTCCCACCAACGAAGATGTTAGTCTGCACGGCTTGGTGGGGAGTGGATTTTTTTTTTTCAGGGAGGATGAGCTCCCAGGAGAGAGATTGCCCGCAAGCGTCTCTTTAATCATCATAAAAAAATGCGCTTTTCGCATCAATGACATTCAAACAAATCAATGTCAATAGCACAAAAACAAGGAATGAATACAGATTATTCCATGAAAGTGTTAACTCATCATCGAGGTCGCCAAGAAGGGGAGGGGCCATCATTGAGGCCCCTCCTCCGGCCACCAGAGAGAAACCTGTCGTCTAAATTTGAGTGTTTGTGTGATTTTATTATTTATTTATTTATTTATTTATGGTGAATCGAGCTGTATGCGTTCGACCGCGCGTTACCACCTCTAATAACTACTAGTACGCTCGCTCATCATTAGAGGAGCGCTCTGAAGTGATAGTTTCCATCTCTGCGGAAGTGAGAGAGAAAGTTTCTTCCGCCCCTTCACAAGAAGCGCCGGAGCGCGCTTGAGAAGTGGACGGTAAAGGCTCATGATCCGCAAGAGAGCGAGAGAAAAGGAAGATTCAGTCTTGTGCGCTTCCGCCAGATATGAGGGACTTTAATAGGGAGAAAATCGTGGTACTCACCTGCTCCCTCAAGCCCAAGATAGCGTGCTCTTCCCCCAAACACTGAAAACAGAAAGCGTGGAGATCGCCCTCAGCGAGATATCTTTTACACGGAGGGTCAGATTCGTGTCTATCTCTGCCGTCTTTCTGGAGAGTAATAAGACACTTTCTATTTTTGCTTTCTTTAAAAAAAAAAATAAAAAAAAAGTGCTTGCACACACGCACACAACAATGCAGTCCTTGAAGACAAAAAGAGCTGAGGATGTTTCCGGTTCATGAATATTTATAACCTCCAGGTGCACGTAATCAAATGACGTCACCTGACTGCGGTTATACAGTGGGAGCCACGCCAAATAGCCACGACCTTGCAAACGACGTGCAAACATCGGGTGAATGCCCTTTGCACGCCGTAATCCCCCCTCCCTTTTCTGCCAGAAAGGCGTGTCAAGATTTCACAGTAAACACACCCATTCAAGCCCTATATATTCATTTACCTGGTGCCACCACTAGATGGCGCTTCGTTCTCAAGAACACGTTAAAACAAGCCAGCTGCGCTGAGATGCAATCACGTGATTTTAACAATCCCCCTCCACCCCCGCCGAACTGACGCTGCCAAACTACAGAGGTGAAGATGGCGGCTTAACGGACTATTCGTGGTAAGTGATGTTTTATTTTATAAAATGTGTTTGGGGTAGTTTACAGTTTATTTCCCAGTTTAGTTTTTTATTGGCCATTTTAAATATCACTGGCAGCACCAGCAGCGGTCAGATGTGACTTTAGAGAACTTAATGTTCTGTTTACCAAGTCTGAAGTTAACATTACATCTTACTGTCAGTGTCACAAACTCACAATGTCACTCCACTTTAACTCAAAAACATGCTCAAGCTTCGAAAATACTACTAATGTTCCTATTACAAGAGCTGCACTACCCGATGAAGAGTGTTTGTGTTCTCTGTAAATACTGAGAGAATCTCACCGCGTGTTGTCTGGATAAATTCAGCGGTTATTTATTCTTTGGTTAAGAGTTAATCTGCAGGTTATTTCTGTAACTGTAATATAATGTGATGCAGTTCATGAGGGACACAGACTGAGGGTAGCTGTACAGGAGCTAGTAACGCTCATAACCGGGTTTATATTTTACACACTTTGGCCGTGGTTTTCCGCGGTAGCGCGAGTGCTTAGTTAAAGAGCTGAATAAAAACACTGAAGTGTTTATCAGTTAAGGAGGACGAGGAGGGGGGAGGTGTGTGTTTGTGGGGGGGAGGGGTATGAAGGGCTTCAGTAAGTTATAGTTTGGCTTCAGGGATGAACTAATGCTCATATACGTGTGTTGTATCGCTTAACTTATTTAATTCTCGGTTAATTTAATTCAGACGATAATACAGACAGACCGCGGTTAACACTAACAAAGTTCACTGGTTAACATTAGCACTGGCAGTTTATTTACATTCCAGAATTCCCAAAACAGTATTTTACACACTCTGTGGTAAATAGGTTTATTAATTTATTTTATTTTTATTAGAATTATATGCTCTGTAAAGTTTATTTATCTTTGTCTTCACTAAATTCTCCTGTTGTCTTTAAGCAGAGCTCCGCTGTGGAGGATTGGGGGGTCAGACGGCTGATGGCTTTTGGAGCTACAGGACTGGAGGAGCCTGAACAAGCTGTTGAGGGAGCTGTAGGAAGGATGACGTCACAGTCCGACAGCTTTAATTCAATTCAATTCAATTCAATTCAATTTCATTTATATAGCCCTTTTAACAGTGGTCATTGTCTCAAAGCAGCTTCACAAAAATGAAAGAAATTTAGCAAAAAAATATAAAATAATAATAATAAAAAAAATAAAATAAATAAATAAAAATAATAATAAAATAAAAATAATAATAATTATAGAAAAGAAAATAATTGGAAGTGTGTATGTGTGAGAAAAATGTGCAGATAATAATAATGAGACGAATGAATGAAATTTCTCTGATGAGCAAGCCAAGGGTGACGGCGACGGTAGAAGGAAAAACTCCCTGAGATGGCTTTAGGAAGAAACCTTGAGAGGAACCAGACTCAACAGGGAACCCATCCTCATTTGGGCGATAACAGATAGAAATGATATAACATCTTGTGTGTTGTGCAGGTGAAAATTCAATATGACAGAAATTATTTAAATTGACATGAAGACCAGTTCAGCACAGGGACGAGTCGGTAGGTGCAGAGGGCAGATGAGGTCTGGATCACTGGAAGCACAGGAGCAGCATGTGTAGCTCCAACCATCATAAAGCTGAATCCAGCTGGAGCTGGTCCTTCTCTGGATGCCTCAGGAACCTCGCAGGGTTGGCCTTTGTCTACTGAAGCTGGCAAAATCTCCCGATGCCTCGGGATGGGTAGAGAAATACAGAACAGATGGGGAGAATTAGCGTAGTTGCCATTCGGGATAGGTGTACTGGAGTATGAGATTATGGGATGAGTTATGTGTATGCCAGATTAAAAAGATGCGTCTTGAGTCTACTTTTGAACTGAGAAACCGTGTCTGCTCCCCGAACACTGTCTGGAAGGCTATTCCAAAGCTTTGGAGCTAAATATGAAAAAGCCCTACCCCCTTTTGTAGATTTTGAAATTCTGGGAACTACCAGAAGTCAGGAGCTTTGTGATCTTAAGGCGCGTGGTGGATTGTAGCGTATCAGAAGGTATGTGGGAGCTAAACCATTTAAGGCCTTTTATGTAAGTAATACTATTTTGTAATTTATTCTAAACTGAACAGGTAGCCAGTGCACGGATGATAATATTGGGGTTATATGATCATATTTTCTGGATCTAGTGAGAACCCTGGCAGCTGCATTTTGGATTAACTGAAGCTTGTTTATTGAGGATGCAGGACAACCACCTAGTAATGCATTACAATAGTCCAGTCTGGAGGTCATGAATGCATGAACTAGTTTTTCTGCATCAGATATGGATAAGATTAGCAATATTTCGAAGATGGAAAAAGGCTATTTTTGTAATATTTGGAATGTGATTTTCAAAAGACAAGTTACTGTCTAATATTACGCCCAGGTCTTTTACTGCTGAGCTGGTAGTAACAGTACATCCTTCTAAGTGCAGGCTGAATTGTGAAAGCTGTTGTGTGCTGATTTTTGGGCCAATAAGTAATATCTCTATCTTATCTGAATTTAATAAAAGAAAGTTATTGGTCATCCAATCTTTTATGTCCTGGACACACTCAGTTAATCTAGACAACTTAGGTATTTCATCTGGTTTAGTTGAGATATATAATTGGGTATCATCAGCATAACAATGGAAACTAATCCCATGTCTTCTAATGATGTTACCCAAGGGTAGCATGTATATTGAGAACAACAGAGGTCCTAAAACTGACCCTTGTGGGACCCCATATTTCACTGGCATTACACCAGACGGTTCTCCATTTAGATCTACAAAATGGTAGCGATCAGACAGGTAAGATCTAAACCATTTTAATGCCTGTCCCTGAATACCTATATAATTTTGTAAGCGATCTATGAGAATATTATGATCTATAGTGTCGAATGCAGCACTAAGATCGAGCAGGACTAGCAATGAGATGCAGTCTTGGTCTGAAGCTAAAAACAAGTCGTTTATAATCTTAACTAGTGCAGTTTCTGTGCTATGATGGGGCCTGAAACCTGACTGAAATTCTTCAAGGATGTTGTTATCCTGCAAGAATGTGCAAATTTGAGCTGATACTACTTTTTCTAGTATTTTTGATATGAACGGAAGGTTTGAAATCGGTCTGTAATTTGTTATTTCATTCGCGTCCAAATTAGATTTTTTAAGAAGCTGCTTAATAACTGCTAACTTGAAAGGTTTAGGGACGTGACCTAGATGTAATGAAGAATTAATAATGTTTAGAAGTGGCTCTCCAACCGTAAGCATCACTTCTTTTAAAAATCTGGTTGGGATTGGGTCTAACAGGCACGTTGTTGATTTAGCCGAGGTTCATTCATTCATTCATTCATTTTCTATACCGCTTAATCCTGTGTTCAGGGTCGCGGGGGACCTGGAGCCTATCCCAGGAGACTTCGGGCACTAGGCGAAGTCCGGGGTACACCCTGGACAGGGTGCCAATCCATCGCAGGGCACACACACATACACACACTCACACACCCAATCACACACTACGGGCAATTTAGGAACGCCAATTAGCCTAACCTGCATATCTTTGGACTGTGGGAGGAAACCGGAGTACCCGGAGGAAACCCACCAAGCACGGGGAGAACATGCAAACTCCATGCACACAGAGAATCGAGCCTGGCCGGGGAATCGAACCCAGACCCTGGAGGTGCAAGGCGACAGTGCTAACCACTACACCACCGTGCCACTATTTAGCCGAGGTGATAAGTTTATACAGCTCTTCCTGTCCTATACCTGTAAAGCACTGAAAATCTAAATGTGAAGCTATAGGCTGAACTGGATCATGAGAAACTATTAGAGGTTGAACCTCCATTATTTTCTTCCTGATATTATTGATTTTTTCATTAAAGAAGTCCATAAAGTCTTCACTTCTAAACCGTGATGGGATACTCTCTGCGGGCATCTTAGGTTTTGTTAGGCGAGCCACTGTACTAAATAAGAACCTGGGATTGTTTTGGTTTCTTGCTATCAGTTGGCTAAGATGCTCAGTCCTAGCAGTTTTTAGAGCCTGTCTATAGCTGCACATACTGTCTTTATACGCAATTCGAAAAACTTCTAATTTAGTTTTCCTCCAGTTTCGCTCGAGGTTACGGGTTGCTCTCTTTAGGGCGCGAGTATGACTGTTGTACCACGGTGCAAGTGTTTTATCTCTGACTTTTTTTAATCTGATGGGAGCAACAGTGTCTAATGTACTGGTAAAAATAGTGCCCATGCTGCTAGTCACTTCATCTAGATCATCTGCATTTAGGGGTCTAATAAGAAATTGGGACAGATCCGGCAGATTACTTGTGAATCTGTCTTTAGTAGTGGGATTCATATTTCTAACAGATTGATAACGTGGGGAGACACAGCTAACCTGTTCTGCGGGTAGAGTATATGTCAGGAGGTGATGATCTGTGATCAGCTTTAGAATGATGTTTGGTCAGGTCTACTGTATATTCTGAACATAGAACTGCGAAATGTCTGATACAGTACTTTGGGGGAAACAAAGACTTAAACTGTTTCATCTTTAATTGTTTTGATATTTGAAAAATTTATATTTTAATATAAAAGGACTATAGATAGAGACTTATAAGCAGCTGGTTTATCCGGGTAGTTTAATGAACTTTAAGCAAAAAGACAACATGTATTCACCTGTTTTATATAAATTACTGTTTTAACTTTGACTAGTTTTGGAAGAATAAATTGAATTGTTAAAGTCATGTTTGCGTGTTTTAATTTTGGCGGATTGTTTGGGTATTTAAAAAACTTTTAGTTGAACCAATAACTTCAATGGGCAAAAAATAGGACACAACTTTGTTTTAAATACAGTGGGTGGACAACCAGACTGCTCATTACCGTCGCACTCACCGCCGTGGAAAGCCGCAGCGGCCAAAATAAATCAGGAGCATTTCAAAATAATTCGTGAAATGACCGCCAGGTGGCGCAAATTGACATTTTCCGTCGTCTCGGTTTTTAAATATATTCAGAGCTTAAGTCATAATAAAGTCAAAACAATATGTTTTAGCAAAGTAATACTACAATTATGATAATTTACACATCCAACAAACATGAAAAACTATAAATATAAAAAAATATGAGTTAGAAAACATTCGTTTTATTTTGTTTAGACAGACTCTCTGTTTTTATCTGTTTAGTGTTATTATTAAAGAAAACAGCACAAACAACAGCACTAGGGCTTTTAAAAAAATTATTTCGACAATACTTACAGTTGTTAGAGTTTAAGACATCAAGATTTAAATATAGAAATAACTAAAACAAATAGAGCAAACTTCCAGAATATATAATAAAAAAATAAATCAATAAAAAAGATGTATGCAGTATAATCGGGGCCACTCATTACATTATTTGCTCGCACTTCGTCTGGCACTGAACCAAAATATATTGTCTTACATTTGTGAATAAAATATCATTGTTTTTTTCAGAGATTTACAGTATTTGTGCAAAATAATATTTATGCAATATAATTACAGGCTCTGGATTCGTTTTTCGTTTGCAGTATAAAACCAAAATACATCTTACTATTTTTGAGAGATTTGTTTAAAAAAAAAAAAATAAAAAATAAAAAATTAAATTGAGATATTTGTCTGTACAAAATAATATTTATGCAATATAATCACAGGCTCTTGATTCGTTATTCGTTTGCAATATAAACCAAAATACATTAACCATATAATATAAACCAAAATATAAACCAAAATATTTAATTTGCTGTATTAAATATTTATGCCCTCTCATCAAACTCGCAACTCACTCCGAAGAGCATCCTTCTCTGCCTTGCAAACTCCCAACTCACTCAGAAGGGTACCAATCTCTGCCTTGCAGACACGCAGCTGCTGTTTCAGCGCCTCAATTTCTGCGCCACGCTTTTCCAGCTCAGGCCTCACGTCCACCACAGTATGGTCTGTCTTTTTTGTCTTTGGATTCGTTTTTCGTTTGCAGTATAAACCAAAATACATCTTACGATTTTTGAGAGATTTGTCGTAAAAAAAAAAACTGTTTTTTTTTCAGATATTTGTCTGTACAAAATAATATTTATTTCGTTATTTGTTCGCACTTTGGTTTGCACTTGACTCCACTTGATTTGCACTACTGAGCATACAAGCTTGTTGAGAAGCAAGCAAGCGTTTGGCGGGAAATTCTTTCCATAATTTAATTATGTTCATTCAACGAGTTAATTTTTTAGTACTGTAAATGAATGTGAATCATATGGCATAATATTCCTGCCCCAATTCTCACAGCTGTACAGTATGAATTGAAATAATAACAATAGTGTTTTTCTTTACTGAATAGGCAGAGCCTCTGAATACAGTGCGCCTTTTTAACAGGGGTGGGGATAAGAAAACAGCAGGGAAACTGACTGACCATTTTAATAATTCATTGATACGTTGATGTCTTTGGTTTCGGCTGTGAGTGGATGCGCTGTATAATCCACGTTTTATACAAATTACATAACCTGATTTCCCCCCCCATTAATTTATATAAAAGCAGACATTTTGCTTTCTGTATCTGTATTTCAGTCATGATATACTAACATATTTTTGCCGTGTAGTGCGCGCGCAACATCTCACGGGCGAGCCTTCACACAGCTGACCAAATCGTCATTACCGTGCCCCTCCCCCAAACAGCGCAGCGAGGAGCATTTACATTTAAACAGGTTTTACAGGTGTGCTTTGCAAAGTCAGACACATACAAATGCAAATAATATACCTCCCCAAGTGAATAGCTGTTCTCACCTACAGTATACACTCGGAGAAACTAAAATCACCACTGTTCATGGTTTCAGCAAACTGGGGAGGATATTGGATCTTGCTTCAGGCCTCTTCTTAAATTTGTGTGAATGGCTGAAACGTGGTTGTGAATAAACCTTTTAATGAATTTAAAACGTTTGCGTGATCCCGCAGCGCTTGTGCGCTCTTTAACTTTGCCGAATTTTGATCTAAAGTCAGATGAACGCGCGCGCCGAAATGAGAGATTAGATATCTCTTTCAGCAAACACATATTATAGGTGTTAAATAAGCGCTATGCGGCACTGGGAGAAACGCACGCCGATGTCAGTCCCTAGCAAGGAGCATTTACTTACAGTGGTGTGAAAAACTATTTGCCCCCTTCCTGATTTTTTATTATTTTGCATGTTTGTCACACTTAAATGTTTCTGCTCATCAAAAACCGTTAACTATTAGTCAAAGATAACATAATTGAACACAAACTGCAGTTTTTAAATGAAGGTTTATGTTATTAAGGGAGAAAAAAACTCAAAATCTAAATGGCCCTGTGTGAAAAAGTGATTGCCCCCCTTGTTACAAAATAACTTAACTGTGGTTTATCACACCTGAGTTCAATTTCTGTAGTCACCCCCAGGCCTGATTACCGCCACACCTGTTTCAATCAAGAAATCACTTAAATAGGAGCTACCTGACACAGAGAAGTAGACCAAAAGCACCTCAAAAGCTAGACATCATGCCAAGATCCAAAGAAATTCAGGAACAAATGAGAACAAAAGTAATTGAGATCTATCAGTCGGGTAAAGGTTATAAAGCCATTTCTAAAGCTTTGGGACTCCAGCGAACCACAGTGAGAGCCATTATCCACAAATGGCAAAAACATGGAACAGTGGTGAACCTTCCCAGTAGTGGCCGGCCAACCAAAATTACCCCAAGAGCGCAGAGACAATTCATCCGAGAGGCCACAAAAGACCCCAGGACAACATCTAAAGAACTGCAGGCCTCACTTGCCTCAGTTAAGGTCAGTGTTCAAGACTCCACCATAAGAAAGAGACTGGGCAAAAACAGCCTGCATGGCAGATTTCCAAGGCGCAAACCACCTTTAAGCAAAAAGAACATTAAGGCTCATCTCAATTTTGCTAAAAAACATCTCAATGATTGCCAAGACTTTTGGGAAAATACCTTGTGGACCGACGCGACAAAAGTTGAACTTTTTGGAAGGTGCGTGTCCCGTTACATCTGGCGTAAAAGTAACACAGCATTTCAGAAAAAGAACATCATACCAACAGTAAAATATGGTGGTGGTAGTGTGATGGTCTGGGGTTGTTTTGCTGCTTCAGGACCTGGAAGGCTTGCTGTGATAGATGGAACCATGAATTCTACTGTCTACCAAAAAATCCTGAAGGAGAATGTCCGGCCATCTGTTCGTCAACTCAAGCTGAAGCGATCTTGGGTGCTGGAGCAGGACAATGACCCAAAACACACCAGCAAATCCACCTCTGAATGGCTGAAGAAAAACAAAATGAAGACTTTGGAGTGGCCTAGTCAGTCCTGACCTGAATCCTATTGAGATCTTGTGGCATGACCTTAAAAAGGCGGTTCATGCTAGAAAACCCTCAAATAAAGCTGAATTACAACAATTCTGCAAAGGTGAGTGGGTCAAAAATTCCTCCAGAGCGCTGTAAAAGACTTGTTGCAAGTTATCGCAAACGCTTGATTGCAGTTATTGCTGCTAAGGGTGGCCCAACCAGTTATTAGGTTCAGGGGGCAATTACTTTTTCACACAGGGCCATGTAGGTTTGGATTTTTTTTCTCCCTAAATAATAAAACTCCTCATTTAAAAACTGCATTTTGTGTTTACTTGTGTTATCTTTGACTAATAGTTAAATGTGTTTGATGATAAGAAACATTTTGTGTGACAAACATGCAAAAGAATAAGAAATCAGGAGGGGGGCAAATAGTTTTTCACACCACTGTACATCTAAACTGAGTCATTTACATAAATCACTGATCGCATTTAAACAATTTATTCATACAGATGTACATGTTTTATAGGTTTGTTACTGAAGAACTGTGGCAGCGGGCACACCTAAAAATAAATGCAGGATTATTTTTTTTTATAGTTTTATATGAATAAAAATGCTTTTATAAATGTGGGCTACTGTTATCTACTTCAAATATTTGTTAAAACAGCCAGGAAACTCACTCTGACCATTTTAATAATTCATTGATAAATTAGTGATTCCTTTGGTTACGGCTGTGCTGCTGAAGGTGATCATGTCATCTCGTCGTCTCCGCAGCAGTGAGCGCGCCTATAATTCACTTCTCATACGAATTACATAATCTAATAATTTTTTTTCATTAGTTTATATTAAAGCAGATATTTCTCTTTCTATAATTATATATTTTTCACGTCTGTGAGGCGAGTATACACGGAGTTTGGGTTCATTTTCTGACGCGCTCAAGTTCACCGAAAACAATACAGAACCCCGTTTACTTCATTTATTTAACAAAATCATGAAGTTTTTTCGTCATTGTGAGTGCACCTAAATAAAAGTAGAGTCTTCTAAAAGCTACAAATTTAAAGAACACAACATATAAGATGACAAGACCCTCCAGGAGTAGCTTTTCTAATTACGGGGTTGTTGTTCTTGCAGTGTTACTGTGTGTGCTTTGCCATGTCAGACACATACAAATGCAAATACTGTAATACACCTCAAGTGTGAATAGCTGTTCTCACCTATACACTCGGAGAAACTAAAATCACCACTGTTCATGGTTTCAGCAAACTGGGGAGGATCTTGGATCTTGCTTCAGGCCTCTTCTTAAATTTGTGTAAATTTTAAATCTTTTGAATTCTAAAATTGACATTGTTACAGTTTGTAATCCCTGGAATGAGATTTTTCTTACCATAACATGTAGTGTTATTAATCACTCTACACTGTTTTTAATTACTCTACAATGTTTTAATTTTAGATTTTATTTATAAATAAACAAACCAAATAAAATTATTCCATGTGTATTTACCCTTTGTAAAATAGCATTAAAATGATGGGTTGTGTATCGAGCGATTAAAAACAATACAAGGCACGTTATGATAAGGAACCTTTCCCTTCCATTCCAGTGATTAAAAAAAAACAATAAAAATATAAATTTTGGAATGCATAGACGCTCAAACAGCAAAAGAACATGATAATAATAATCAAAATAATAATATTATTCTTTTTGCTGTTTATGTCCACCATTTAATAATGATTTAATTATCAATAATTAAAGCTGCTCACATCGCGCGCTTTCACTTTAAAAAAAATGCAGTGTTTAATCAGCAAGTATATGTCACCTCTGTTTATGATTGATAAATATTCTGACTGAAACAAATCTGCTCGTGTCGGCTCATATCGGGAGCATTTTTGATGAAAGAGGAGAGTAGAAGGGGAAAACTGAAAGTGTGTACAAACAACAGCACAATGCATGTGTGAATGGCTGAAACGTGGTTGTGAATAAACCTTTTAATGAATTTAAAACGTTTGCGTGATCCCGCACGCCGATGTCAGTCCCTAGCAAGGAGCATTTACTTACATCTAAACTGAGTCATTTACATAAATCACTGATCACATTTAAACAATTTATTCATACAGATGTACATGTTTTATAGGTTTGTTACTGAAGAACTTTGGCAGCGGGCACACCTAATAATAAATGCTGGATTATTTTTATTTTTTTTATTTATAGTTTTATATAAATAAAAATGCTTTTATAAATGTGGGCTACTGTTATCTACTTCAAATATTTGTTAAAACAGCCAGGAGACTCACTCTGACCATTTTAATAATTCATTGATAAATTAGTGATTCCTTTGGTTACGGCTGTGCTGCTGAAGGTGATCATGTCATCTCGTCGTCTCCGCAGCAGTGAGCGCGCCTATAATTCACTTCTCATACGAATTACATAATCTAATAATTTTTTTCATTAGTTTATATTAAAGCAGATGTTTCTCTTTCTATAAGTATATATTTTTCACATCTGTGAGGCGAGTATACACGGAGTTTGGGTTCATTTTCTGACGCGCTCAAGTTCACCAAAATCAATAAAGAACCCCGTTTACTTTATTTATTTAACAAAATCATAAAGTTTTTTCGTCATTGTGAGTGCACCTAAATAAAAGTAGAGTCTTATAAAAGCTACAAATTTAAAGAACACAAAATATAAGATGACACAAGACCCTACACGTGTAGCCTTTCTACTCTAATTACACATAATAAAAAGGTTCAGTGTATGTAAGGTTTTATAATATTGTAAGACAGTGTAATCTAATGAGAAGATTCCTGTGCCTTGAGAACAGACCCCTCACTGTGCTTCCTCATGCCTTCTGTGGTAACACCTTGTATATCCTGTATTCAGACAAGCATACATCCAAATGGCTCCTGTCTGCTAGAACCCTTTTGTTTAATCAGGAGAATGCAAATGTATCTCCTCACACCTGTCTGTCTCCGGGTCCCTCAATGACTGACATGTTAATGACTGGTTCTTTTGATGTTCGGGACGTAGCAGCGTTTAAATGTGCTCTCTTTGCTGAGAATAAACAGAGATCTTCAGACATCATGCCTGCGTGTGTGTGTGTTTGTCTCTCCCGGTCGATCGGGCCCGGACCGGTAAGTGTATCAGGGTGCAGCGGACACAACAAGAAATAACTCTTATTCTCTTAGCTTAAAACTTAGCTCGGACACTTCATCTACATTTTAAACTTAACAGTGTGTTAACGTTTACGTTGCTTAAATTCGATCCTAAAAAAACTGAATTTAATTTTAATTATAAATTTGTACTGTAATGTTACTACTGTGATTATGAATTCGTTTATTTACAATGTTTCACTTTATTTTATCTGCAACGATGTGCAGCTGTGGACGACCTGCGCCTCATTAAGCCTGGAGAGAACGAACTGATGCCTGAGGCGTCAGTCTATAGTTATATAGCGCCACTCAGCGGTAAAAGCCAGCAAACACACAAACCCAAATGCTGACGCCATACACCGGCGGCGGTAGAAGTCGCATACTGCTTGTGCACCCACTGTAGTCAAAGAGTTGGGCTGAAAATCATAATAATTATTATTGGTCATAGAGACAAATAAACAGTTAAACACTTGATCATATGTATTTGTGTTTGTGATTATGTGACCCATAATAAGTTTTTCTCAGTATAAATAAATGTTTTGGGTTTTAAGAACTCCAAAAGAGCAACGACAAACTTAGGAGTGGAAGGTGAGAAACCTCAATGGAGAATACTGAGTATGACATGGTGTTAATTGCTCTGTGTGTGTGTTTTTGGCGGGGGGATGGGTGTGTGTGTGTTTTTGGTGGGGGGATGGGTGTGCGTGTTAAAGCCAACGGAGAAATGCAGGAGAGCGCGCGCGTATATACACACACACACACACACACACACACACACATCTCTCCATTCATCCATCATTGATTAAACTATGAACACGGCTGTTCAGTAGTTCTAAACACAAGCGCAGGGTCTGTTTTTGTCCTTAACTAAAATACGTTAATAATGAATTTATTTTGCTGAATAAGGTAATGTTAAGTTTTAAAGTTTCAAATGTAGAAGAAGTGTGAGTCCGAGCTAAGTTTTAAGAGAAGAAGAGTTATTTCTTGTTGTGTCCGCTGCACCTTGATACACTTACCGGTCCGGGCCCGATCGACCGGGAGAGACAAACACACACACACGCCGGCATGATGTCTGAAGCTCTCTGTTTATTCTCAGCAAAGAGAGCACATTTAAACGCTGCTACGTCCCGAACATCAAAAGAACCAGTCATTAACATGTCCGTCATAGATGGACCCGAAGACAGACAGGTGTGAGGAGATACATTTGCATTCTCCTGATTAAACGAAAGGGTTCTAGCAGACAGGAGCCATTTGGATGTATCCTCGTCTGAATACAGGATATAGAAGGTGTTACCACAGAAGGCATGAGGAAGCACAGTGAGGGGTCTGCTCTCAAGGCACAGGAATCTTCTTATTAGATTACAGTGTCTTACAATGTCATAAAACCTTACAACTTTCAAATAAAAATTTTATTTGTCACATACACAGCACGATATGCAGTAAAATCCTTATAATTCTGTGCTTTAGGTGAGGCTCGAACTCGTCATTCCTTCACCTGGACCACTTTATAAGTATCACACGCTAACCGATTGCGCCACGGGAGCCACACAGAAGTTGCTCTTGTCAGAGTATCCTCTCTCTCGTGCACGCACGCACACACACACACACACACACACACACTAGCAAACAAACACATGAAATTGCGTAAAACCAAACGATCTCCTTTGTTGCAGGATGGCGCCGCGGATGGCTGCCTCAGTGTGGAGCTCTCCATTTGTCTTACTGTTTTTGTTAGTTTGTCCTGTTTTTTGTTTCTCAAACGTAATAACTTATACCAGGGATGAACTGCTGAACGTTCAGCAGGACACATCACACAATTTTCAACCACTTTTCAATTTTTCAAACGTTTTACTGAACATTGTAACCGGCAGCTGCGCTGTTTAAATGCTTTAAGAAGCGCAGGCGGGGGAAGAGAGCCGGCGCGCTCGTCAAGCTCCGACAGTGCGGCTGTAGAACTGCGCTGCCGAGTATACATCTGGCGAATCTCTGCTCTCTACCCAACAAAATGGACGAACTTTTCCTGCTCTCCAGGAAAAATAAGGACTTTTCAAACTCTGCCGCGCTGTGTTTCACGGAAACCTGGCTGAATGAAGCCATCCCGGACAACGCGCTACACCTGCCGGGCTTCCAGCTGTTCAGAGCGGATCGCGACACAGAATCAACGGGGAAATCGCGAGGCGGCGGGACATGCTTTTACATCAACGAAAGTTGGTGTACAAATGTGACACCTTTGAAGAAGATGTGCTGTCCTGATCTAGAGGCATATTTCATCAACTGCAAGCCTTTCTATTCGCCGCGCGAGTTCACCTCGTTCATTCTTGTAAGTGTGTACATCCCTCCACAAGCATGTGTGAACGCAGCATTGCAACAGCTGGCTGCTCAGATCACAGACACGGAGCAACAACACCCGGACTCTCTTATAATTATACTTGGGGATTTTAACAAAGCAAACCTCAAACGTGAACTGCCTAAATACAAACAGCACATTACATGCCCCACCAGAGACAAAAATACTTTGGATCACTGCTACACCACAATAAAGGATGCATATCGCTCCGTCCCCAGAGCAGCTTTAGGACTTTCTGACCACTGCCTGGTTCATCTTCTCCCAACCTATAGGCAAAAACTTAAATCTGCTAAGCCTGTAGTAAGGACAGTAAAGAGATGGACCAGTGAAGCAGAACAGGAATTACAGGCCTGTTTTGACTGCACTGATTGGAGTGTTTTTGAAGCTGCTGCCACCAATCTGGACGAGCTCACAGATTCTGTAACATCCTACATCCTTTTCTGTGAGGACATGTGCATCCCTACCAGGACATTTTTAACATATAACAATGACAAACCATGGTTTACAGCAAAACTCAGACAGCTTCGTCAGGCCAAAGAGGATGCCTACAGGAGTGGGGACAGGATCTTGTACAACCAGGCCAGGAACACACTAACAAGGGCGATCAGAGCAGCTAAGAGGAGCTACTCTAAAAAACTGGAAAATCAGTTTTCGGCAAATGACCCTGCTTCAGTGTGGAAAGGCCTGAAAACCATCACTAACTACAAGACGCCATCCCCCAACTCTGTAGGGAATCAACAACTGGTTGATTTGAAACTCCCAGTCTCACACCACACTCCTGTCCTAACCCTCTTTCTACACCACCATTATCACCTCTGACAACCACCCTCTCTTCCCCCTCTGCACTCCAGGTCTGTGAAAAGGATGTTCGCCAGATCTTTCTGAAACAAAAGAGAAGGAAAGCTCCAGGCCCAGACGGCGTGACACCAGCCTGTCTGAAATCCTGTGCTGACCAGCTGGCGCCCATTTTCACACAGATCTTCAACAGATCACTGGAACAATGTGAAGTGCCTTTGTGCTTTACACGTTCCACAATCATCCCCATTCCAAAAAAAACTAAAATCACAGGACTTAATGACTACAGACCAGTCGCCCTAACATCTGTGGTCACGAAGTCATTTGAAAGACTGGTGTTGGCCTATCTGAGGGACATCACAGGACCCTTACTGGACCCCCTGCAGTTTGCTTATAGAGCAAACAGGTCTGTTGATGATGCAGTTAATATGGGACTGCACTTCATCCTTCAACATCTGGACAAACCAGGGGCTTATGCAAGGGTCTTGTTTATAGACTTTTCATCAGCTTTTAATACGATCATCCCAACACTGCTTCAGACCAAATTAAACCAGCTCTCTGTTCCTAGCTCTATCTGTTACTGGATCACCAGCTTTCTGACAGACAGGCAGCAGCTAGTGAAACTGGGAAAATTCATGTCCAACAGTCACACCACCAATACTGGAGCCCCTCAGGGATGCGTTCTCTCCCCACTGCTCTTCTCCATCTACACCAACGACTGCACCTCCACAGACCCCACTGTCAAGCTCCTGAAATTTGCAGATGACACTACAATCATCGGCCTCATCCAGGACGGTGACGAGTCTGCATACAGAAGGGAGGTCAAGCAGTTGGCTGTCTGGTGCAGTCACAACAACCTGGAGCTAAACACGCTCAAAACAATGGAGATGATCGTGGACTTCAGGAGAAACCCACCTGCACTTCCCCCACTCACCATCATGAACAGCACTGTGACGGCAGTGGAGTCATTCCGGTTCCTGGGCACGACCATCTCTCAGGACCTGAAGTGGGACATTCACATTGACTCCATTGTTAAAAAGGCCCACCAGAGGTTGTATTTCCTTCGCCAGCTGAAGAAATTCAACCTGCCACAGGAGCTGCTCACACAGTTCTACTCAGCCGTCATTGAATCCGTCCTGTGCACTTCAATAACTGTCTGGTTTGGCTCAGCTACGAAAGCAGACATCAGAAGACTACAAAGGACAGTTCGGACTGCTGAAAGAATTATTGGCACTCCCCTGCCCACGCTGCAAGAACTGTATATATCCAGAGTGAAGAAAAGGGCACGGAATATCACTTTGGACCCCTCACACCCAAGCCACCTTCTTTTTGAACTTTTGCCATCGGGTCGACGCTACAGAGCACCGAACACCAGGACAGTCAGGCATAAGAACAGTTTTTTCCCCCAGGCAATCTACCTCCTTAACAGTTAAACATCATTCTAACGGTCAATAAATATATGTGCAATGTTGTGTACAATACCACTGTGCAATATACTGTATAATACCACAGACTTCAGATATTTATGTAACTTATTTAAAAGTATCTCACATCGTACTCCATTTGATGTCAACCATTTAAAAAAATGTTTTTTTTTTTTTTTTTGCGTCATGCTGTTTTGTCTTGTCATTTGTATTTTTTGTTCTGGAAGCTCTGTCACTAAAACACATTCCTTATACGTGCAAGCGTACTTGGCAATAAAACTCTTTCTGATTCTGATTCTGAAATATAAGCAGTAAAAAAATCAGTAAAAATACATTAGTATAACAGGCGGTAACCCTCTGGAACTTTTTTTACTATTGTTTCCAAGTGTTTATGGGGATTTAATCTGTCTCTGCTGCCGCATCCATTCACAGTTGTGATAAGTGATTAATGCCCCATCAGATCTTTTGACGGGGGAGCATTATGCATGATTAAATGACTAAAGAAATACTGATCCATACGGACAGATATTTGTTCCAGGTTGCATCCATTAATTGCCTTTCTTATGCCACTTGTTGACTATCAGTGAAAAAAAAAACATCATCAAAAATATACCGAAAACAATCCCAAGCAGACGTTACATTTTGAGCTTTACTTTACAGCAATATATTATCAATCAGTATATTACATGGAACTAGGTAAAATACACCATAATGTAAAATACTGTACATAGCCCCCGTTTTTATTCCGTACCTACAATGATCGTTATAGACAAATTACAGACGCTACCGTGTCTTTAAGGATAATTTCAGGATGTCTAGTTTTATTAATTCATTATTAAATAATAAATAGCATAATCATCATGGGTTGTGTATTAAGTGATTTAACAAATCTGTTTTATTCATCGGTTTGTTGTTGTTTTTTACCACGTCATCTATTTATGAAACTATGTTGACAATACAAGAACTGTCTGTATATTAAAGATACGGTATTGGGCTTCCTGGACACTGCAGTTAACTGTGCCAGTCAATGCTCCATCTGGCGGAATTATACGGCATTGCAACCATCTTTTTAGAAAGCGCATGGGGGCATTTATGGGGCGGGGCATCGTTAACTGCGTCATCGCGGGGGATCACATTCCGTGCATGAAGCGTGCATGGTGCCCTCATGATTCTGTCATGGATCTATCATGCTCCAGGCGGCTGTTTGACGTGGCGCCCACTGTATATGCCAAAATCTTTGGCGTGTTTGACACACATGCTTCAACAACCAGTCACGCGGAAAGCATTCCCATAGCGTTTTCACGTAGCATCGAGTGTAGCTTTTGAAAGGGAACGCTGTTTTGTTTCACTGTGTACTGAACTGTATATGGTTGAAATGACAATAAAGGCCTACTTGATTTGACTTTACTTAAATATTATTATTTTTTGTATAGGTATATGTATTTTGTCATTGCAGTGGATGCTGACCCGACAGGAAGGTAAGAATGTGTGTTTGTGTGTGTGAGACAGAGAGAGACATTTAATATTCACAATTCTGCACTATTTTATACATTCATACTTGTAAATTATATTTATCTATATAAATATGTTTTATTTTTCCATCCAGTCAATGTGGCCTTAGGAGGAATAGCAACACAATCTTCTATATATGAAAACTATTATTCTGCTAAGTTGGCTATTGATGACAACAAAGAATCTAACTTCGGGTTAAACTCATGTGCATGTACAAATGAAGAATACAACGCATGGTGGAGAGTAGATTTGTTGGCAGTGTATGATATTAGCAATGTAATCATCACTAACAGAGGTGACTGCTGTCCAGAACGAATAAATGGTGCTGAGATTCACATTGGTAACTCCCTAGTCAACAATGGCAACAATAACCCCAGGTGAGGTTTAAAAAAAAAATAAATAAATAATAATAATAATAAAAAAAAATATATATATATATTCATATATTCAATTCAATTTTATTTGTATAGCTCTTTTAACAATTGACATTGTCTCAAAACAGCTTTACACAATCAAAATAATTATTTAAGTTTGTATGGAATGTGAATGAATCAAAATGGTCAGATAGTCCCTGGTGAGCAAGCCGCGGGCGACAGTGGCAAGGAAAAACTCCCTGAGATGGTAATAGGAAGAAACCTTGAGAGGAACCAGACTCAACAGGGAACCCATCCTCATCTGGGTGAAACAGGTAGCAGGAAATGATCTGCATTTATACAGTGTGTTAGGTGGCAGGGAGTTCAGCTATAATAGTTGATGTTGATTGATGTTAAAATGGAGTCCAGGTAATTATTGGAGACTCAGGTAGACCTGTAGAAAGTTCCAGTCCTGAACTATAGAATTGTCAAGTCCCCAGAGAAACAGTTGCCAACACCAGTCGAGGCCAGAACCGTCTTCTAAGTAGAGAGAATCATGCCCAGACACCAGACGCATCCCAAAGAGACAAACGGGGCATCCATGTGACGAGATCTCCAACCAGAAGCGGGGCACCAGGATGGGTCAGATAGGTTCTGAGGGCAGAGGGAGTCTGGATCACTGGCAGCACAGGAATGACATGTGTAGCTCGACGAGAGAGAGAGAGAGAGAGAGAGAGAGAAAGAGTGATAGGAGGAGACAGGGGGAGAGAGGAAAGAGAAAGAGGGGGAGAAGGAGAAGAGGAGAGATGGCAGTTAGGTATGGTCAAAGTCACATAATGTATAATGTGAATGTATATTTACTGTAGAGTGCAAGCAGGGACTCCGGCAGGACTAACTATGACAGCATAACTAAAAGGGAGAGCCAGAAGGAAACACAAACATGAGGGCTCCCTGAGATGTAAAGCAAACAATCACCTCACCGTCAACAAACCTGAGTGATCAAATGAGACTGAGGAAGACAGCATCTAAACATATCAGTTCACCATAATACTCTACGTCCATGAGTCCCCCAGATCTGCTCCTTTACCTAAGGCAAATCTATTCATAAAAATCCTTGGCTAAATAAATAGGTTTTTAGCCTAGACTTAAACACTGAGACTGTGTCTGAGTCCCGAACACTATTTGCAAGACTATTTAATAATTTTGGGGCTTTGTAAGAAAAAGCTCTGCCCCCAGGTGTAGTTTTCATAATACGCGGTACTGACAAGCAGCGTGCATCCTTTGATCGAAGTTGGCATAGCAGATCGTAAGACACTAGCAGTTCGCTCAGATACTGCGGCGCCAGACCATTTAATGCTTTATATGTCAAGAGTAGTATTTTAAAATCAATGCGAAATTTCACAGGTAGCCAATGCAGTGAAGATAAGATAGCGGTGATGTGCTCATATCTTCTGGTTCTAGTGAGGACTCTCGCTGCTGCATTCTGGAGTAGCTGAAGCTTGTTTATGCACCCAGCTGAACAACCAGACAGTAAGGCATTACAATAGTCCAACCTAGAGGTGATAAAAGCATGTTTTTCTGCATGGTTTAGCGACAATATATCTATATATATCTATATATATGCTTATATATATATATGCTTTATATATATATAAAGTTACGGTGTGATCTAAGATTTTACTCCTAGCTGTATGCGGTCCTATGACTAGAACTTCTGTCCGGATTAAGCAGAAGGAAGTTAATTAGCATCCAATTTCTTATGTCCTGCACACATTGCTCAACATTACAAGCTGGTTTTTCTCATCAGGTTTTGCCGAGACATATAACTATGTCGTCAGCATAACAAAGAAAACTAATACCATGCTTACGGATTATGTTGCCCAGAGGAAGCATGTAAAGGGAAAAAAGCAGTGGGCCTAAAACTGAACCCTGCGGAACGCCAAACTCCACTAGAGAACATGCAGAATAATCACCATTAAAGTCTACATACTGATAACGATCGGTCAAATAGGATCTGAGCCAGGAGAGGGCTGTAGCCTTAATTCCTACTACATTTTCTAATCTGTGAAGAAGTATAGCATGATCAATGGTGTCAAAAGCTGCACTGAGGTCGAGTAATACAAGCATAGTTACACAACCCTGATCAGAGGCCAATAGGAGGTCATTTACTACTTTAACGAGTGCTGTTATGAGGCGTAAATCCTGACTGATACAGTTCATGTATGCCATTTCTATGTAGATATGAGCATAGCTGCTCCGTTACTATCTTTTCGAGAATTTTAGAGATAAAGGGAAGGTTTGATATTGGCCTGTAATTGGACAGCTGACAGGGGTCGAGGTCAGGTTTCTTAATTATTGGTTTGATAACTGCTAATTTAAAAGATTTTGGAACATAACCAATGCTGAGTGAGGAATTAATTATTCTCAACAGCGGTTCTGTTATTACTGGTACTATATGTTTAAGAAAATGTGTCGGTATAGGATCTAATATACAGGTTGATGAATTTGCAGAAGAGATGAGTGAAATTAGTTCATTCTCTTCAAGGGGAGTAATGTATTCTAGGTTCCGATCTGACATGGCTAGGTTAACATCTGCATCAATTACATTGTTCGGTTTCAAAGCCTCAATTTTATGCCTGATATTTACAATTTGATTATTAAAAAATTTCATGAAGTCCTGACTATTGCATGATGTTGTTGTGGAGATTTCTGTAGTGGTCTTATTTCTGGTTAATTTGGCTATGGTATTAAATCAAAATCTAGGATTATTTTTATTTTTTTCTATAAGAGTGGAGAGATACGTTGATCTAGCTACACTAAGAGCTTTCCTATAGTTCAGGATGCTCTTTTTCCATGCTATTTGAAATACTAACAATTTAGTTTGACGGCATTTATGCTCTAATTTCCGAGCGGTCTGTTTTAAAGTGCGTGTGTGATCCTTATACGAGGGAGCGAGTTTCTTATCTCTAATAATTTTTCTTTTAGCTGGAGCTACATTATCTAAGGTACAACGAAATGTCGACTCTAAATATTCAGTCACCTGATCGAGTTCTGTGGGCTCAGACGGTGATCTAATCGAAGTTGGTAACTGGGAGATTACTGATAAAACTCTGGGTGGTAGTTGATGTGAATGTACGTTTAATACGGTAACGCAGTGCTGTGCATACATTATCACTGTGACACACTTGAATTGAGACAAGATAGTGATCTGAGAATTTCGGACAGTGGAATTGTGAACAAATTTCTTATACTTAATCCGAAGAATATTATTAAGTCTAAAGTGTGACCTGCTTTATGAGTGGGTCCTACTACACACTGATTTACGGCTACGGAGTCCAGTATGACATAAATGCTGTTCTCAGAGGGTCTTCTGGATTCTCAAAATGAATATTAAAATCTCCAGCAATTAACACTTTGTCTACAGAAACGACTAGGTTTGAGATGAAATCTGCAAATTCACTAAGAAATTCAGAATACAGCCCAGGAGGTCTGTAAATTATAATTAGTGGAATCGACTGAGCTGACTTAATATACTTAAATACACTTATGTTACTATAAAGAATTTCAAATGAATTAAATTTGTGTCCGTGTTTTTGTACCATAGACAGATTATCATTGTGAATAACTGCGACGCCTCCTCCTCTACCAGTTAACCGAGGCTGGTGTATGTAGCTGTATCCAGGAGGACTAGCTTCATTTAGAGCTACATACTTGTCCTGTTTAACCCATGTTTCAGTTAAACAGAGTATATCAAATGCCTGATCTGTGATAATTTAATTAACAATAATTGCTTTTGATGCGAGAGATCTAATATTTAACAGTCCTAGCTTCAGATCAAAGGTGCCGGCTGCACATTCCGTGTGATCCGAGTTTGTGGTCTTTATGTTAATTAGATTATTAAAACAGACTTTCTGAGTCTTTCTACATTTTTGCTTAGATCGGGGAACAGACACAGTCTCAATAAGGTGAACCCTGAGTGACGACGTTCGTTTAGCCTGTCTGTCTGCTCCCTGGCCTGGGCTCTGGATTGTCACCGATTAACTAGGCCTCTACTGAGACTATGTGCTATACTACAGGAAATGAGAGCAGCACCTTCCCGAGTGGGATGGACACTGTTCCGCCCTAACAGGCCAGCTTTGCCCTCAAAGGTCTTCCAATTATCTAAGTAGCCCACATTATTTTCGGAGCACCACCTGGACATCCAGCGGGTTCGATCCCCTTGCCCTATCTTCCGGAGATCCGGTTTCGATCCCCGGGTGATGCTCATCATTCATTCATTCATTTTCTATACCACTTGATCCTGTGTTCAGGGTCGCGAGGGACCTGGAGCCTAACCCAGGAGACTTCGGGTACTAGGCGGGGTACACCCTGGACAGGGTGCCAATCCATCGCAGGGCACACATACACACACTCACACACTACGGGCAATTTAGGAACGCCAATTAGCCTAACCTGCATATCTTTGGACTGTGGGAGGAAACCGGAGTACCCGGAGGAAACCCACCAAGCACGGGGAGAACATGCAAACTCCATGCACACAGAGACGGGAATCGAGCCTGGCCGGGGAATCGAACCCAGACCCTGGAGGTGTAAGGCGACAGTGCTAACCACTACACCCCGGGTGATGCTGTTTTATTTATTTATTTTTTTCATTTATTCAAACATAAAAATGTCAAATTACAATCATTGAAGACATAACAAAACATTTATTATTCCGAGCACGATTTACAACAATAATAAGTCCCGTAACCGGCTTATATAGCTGTCATGTGACAAACGTATTTAACCGTGAGGTGTCCAGTGGCTGGCGTATACAGACAGACGTGTATAGTCGCGTTGAGACCGATGACAGACGGACATATCAGTGGCAGGTGCTGTACTGGTAGCGTGCGAGTTTGCTGTTCTTTTTCTATTTTGTTTTATTTTAATTTTGCTATAATTAAAATAAAACAATTTTAAATCAGCATCACCCGGGGATCGAACCCGGGTCTCCGAATGATAGAGTGAGCACTTTACCTAACTGCGCCACTTGGAAGCCATAATGTGGCTATTGATTAAATTTTTTTCACTTGGCTCTGTTAAGACACAGATGCAGGAGAACGTCCTGACAATGTTTTAATTTTATGATCATTTATTTCAGTTAGTAAATCTACTATAAATTTAAAGAACACAAGAAATAAGATGACACAAAGCCCTACACACTTCTTTTCTAACTACACATGATAAAATCTAAAGGCTCACTGTGTTAATATTTATTGTGCTTAAATTTTATCCTAATATGATTTGATTTAATTTGAATTCAACATTTGTACTGTAATTTTAGTACTGTGATTATGAATTCGTTTAACTACAGTGTTTCACTTGATTTTATCGGCTACCACGTGCAGTTCTAAAGGAGCGCATCTCATTAATCCAGTCGAGAATGAACTAAGGCATGAGGCATCAGTCTATAGTTATACAGGTCCTTCTCAAAAAATTTGCATATTGTGATGAAGTTCATTATTTTCTGTAATGTACTGATAAACATTAGACTTTCATATATTTTAGATTCATTACACACAAACTGAAGTAGTTCAAGCCTTTTATTGTTTTAATATTGATGATTGTGTCATACAGCTTGTAGATGCGGTCATGTTATTTCACTAGTTTTGACGGAAGTCCGATGATTTCTTTGTCTTGGTAGTTTATTTTCAGCATCAAAGATTCAACACTTCATACAGTCGTCTTGAGTAAATCCACTGTGGTTACAACACCTGTTGCTGTATGGAATGGTTCAATGTTACCTTATAACAACAGTTATATCTATCTCATTGCGTTTAGCTCACGGTCAAAAGCTTGTGTTTCCGTAGCCTTCCGCATCTAAACTGAACTTTCTTTCATACGATAGTCATACAAATACATGTACTAGTGGAATGACATCACAGACCAACTTACGATTGTTAAAATGGATGATTAACTAACACATTCACTTAATCCTTAATTCTTAACTAATGAATAGAGTAAGGTAGAATGAAATGAATTAAAACAAATAAAATAAAATAAACACAACAACAAATTCTGCAGATTCATCTTACATAACAAATGTGATATGGCTCTTACATTCCAGCCCCTAATTGACAGACAGGAAGACTGACAATTACAATTTTGTGTTTATTAATTTTTTTTTTTTTGTAACGACATGAAATTAAATATTCTTAACCTTCAAAAACTTTTTAAATTTTTTAAATCTATAATATTTATCTCACGTGTTTATAATTGCGTATCAGATTTCATAACAGATTATAACACATTTAACAGTCCGTTTCACATATGAGGCACAGCTTGTCAATGGGTCTTTCCAGGGTGTTGCTCTTAGTTTTGACTAACACACGTCTCACAAGTCCCCCTTTGTCGGGGAGCACTTTCGTGATTCGGCCCATAACCCATGAATTTCTTGGAGAAGAATCATCAATTATTAAAACTATATCTCCAATCGAGAGTTTTTTTCTCTCTTGAAACCATTTTTGACGTTCCTGGAGCAAGGGCAGGTATTCACGCACCCATCGCTTCCAGAACAGGTCTGCCAGATATTGAGTCTGCTTCCACCTGCGACGTGCATAGATGTCTTCCTTCTTAAAGAGCCCAGGAGGCAGGTTCGGCTGTTTTTTCAGTAGCAGCAGGTGATTGGGCATCAGGGGTTCCAGAGCTGTGGGATCTTCAGAGACGGTAGTGAGGGGTCGGTTATTCATTATCGCCTCCACTTCACACATGAATGTATACAAACTCTGATCATCCAGTGTTTGTTCTTTCAGTACTGATCTCTAGATTTTTCTAATTGATCTAATCTGCCTTTCCCATATTCCAACAAAGTAAGAACCAGAAGGTGGATTAAATGTCTACTGTATGCTCTTTTGCGTGAGGAGGCTTTCAATTTGTGCCTGGTTCCATTGCTGAATTGCCTTGCGCAGTTCGGTCTCTGCGCCTGTAAGGTTCGTTCCATTGTCGCTTCTCATGCTTGACACCTGACCTCTCCTACTCACAAAGCATCGAATGGCATTCACGCATGAGTCTGTGTCAAGCGAATGAGCGATTTCAATGTGCACGGCTCTTGTTGTCAGACAAGTTAAAAGTATGCCATATCTTTTAACATTACTTCTGCTTTCTTCATTACTTTCCAAGATGGCGCCGGTGAGGTCGGCTGCCGTCACGACTGCTCCGACCACCTTTTCTTTGTTTTTGTTCTTTAAGCTAGTTCTCAGTGTTTTAAAATCGGCAAAATCACCAGCATTGAGTACATTAGGTATGATAGAGACACTCTTGTTTCTATTGGTATACAATGTACTCACAATTCGACGTTTTTAACTCCGGATCCGAGCTGGCCGAGTGAGATCCTGAGGGAGAACAATGGACGCGATGCGAAGCGACGAACCCGAGGGAGACGAGCTGGTGTGAGGAACCGGCTGAGAACCCGTGCACACCGCACACCTCTGCCTAGTATCCTGCTCGCCAACGTCCAGTCACTGGAGAAGAAACTTGACGACCTCAGGGCCAGGATAAAGTTCCAGAGAGACATTCGGGACTGCAATCTCCTCTGCTTCACCGAGACATGGCTGAACCCAGCGGTGCCAGACCACGCCATACAGCCGGCCGAGTTCTTTTCGGTTCACCGCATGGACAGGACGCGGGACTCTGGGAAGTCAAGAGGAGGCGGCGTGTGCTTAATGGTGAACAACAGCTGGTGCAACAGCGCGAGCGTTGTTCCTCTTACACGCTCCTGCACACCAAACCTGGAACTACTGTCCATCATGTGTCGTCCATTTTATCTTCCACGGGAGTTCACATCGGTCATAATCAGTGCCGTTTACATACCTCCACAAGCAGACACTGACACTGCCTTATGCGAGCTGCATGAGGCGCTCACACAGCACCAGACACAACACCAGGACGCTGCGCTCATTGTGGCGGGGGATTTTAATAGTGCCAACCTCAAACGCGCAGCGCCGAACTTTTATCAGCACATCACCTGCCCCACCAGGGGCGAAAGGACACTGGACCACTGTTATACCACGGTCAAAGACGGTTACAAGGCACAATCTCGTCCAGCGTTTGGTAAATCCGACCACGCCGCCATTTTCCTCATGCCAAAATATAAACAAAGGCTGAAACAGGAAGTTCCGATCCTGAGGGAGGTTGCGCGCTGGACGGACCAATCGGTGGCCGCGTTACAGGACGCACTCGATGACGCAGACTGGGACATGTTCAGAAACAGCTCCGATGATGACGTCAGCGTGTTTACGGAAGCGGTTGTGGGATTTATTGAAAAGCTGGCAGACGATACGGTAGAGAAAAAGTCTATCAGAACGTTTCCCAACCAGAAGCCGTGGGTGGATAAAACCATCCGCGACGCTCTGAGATCTCGCACCGCTGCCTACAACACGGGACTTGCGTCGGGGGACATGGAACCGTACAAGGCTGCGTCATATAACGTCCGGAAGGCGGTGAAAGAGGCGAAGCAGCGCTACGGGAGAAAACTAGAGTCACAGCTTCAACACAGTGACTCTAGGAGCCTGTGGCAGGGACTAAGAACAATAACGGATTATAAAGCACCAGCATCCGGTATGACGAACGCGGACGCGACTCTGGCAGACGAGCTGAACTCATTTTACGCTCGCTTCGAGGCTGCAGCTAAAGACGCTAGCAATGCTAATGCTAATGGCGCTAATGCTAACGGCGCTAATGCTAGCGGCGCTAACGGCTGCAGACAGGAAGACACAGCCAGCACTGGGAACGCGCTCATCATCTCCGAGCACGACGTGAGGAGAGCCTTCAAGAGAGTGAACACCAGGAAAGCAGCAGGACCAGACGGCATCTCAGGTCGTATTCTCAGAGCCTGCGCAGACCAGCTAGCACCTGTGTTCACTGAGATATTCAACATCTCTTTATCTCAGTCGGTGATCCCCACATGCTTCAAAGAGTCCATTATTGTTCCTGTTCCAAAGAAACCACATCCTGCTTCCCTCAATGACTATCGCCCTGTAGCCCTCACCTCAGTAGTGATGAAGTGCTTTGAACGCCTTATCAGAGACTTCATCATTTCTTCACTACCCGACACACTGGACCCACTACTGTTTGCATACCGTCAGAACCGCTCCACAGACGATGCAATCTCTCATCTCCTCCACACATCACTCACTCACCTGGACACTAGGAAAGGGAATTATGTTAAAATGCTCTTCATCGACTACAGCTCTGCTTTTAACACAATAATTCCCTCCACACTCACCACCAAGCTGGAGCACCTGGGACTGAGCTCATCTATATGTCAGTGGATCTCCAATTTTCTGACTGGCAGACCACAGGCAGTAAGGATGGGCGGACATGTCTCAACCACACTCACCCTCAGCACTGGAGCCCCCCAGGGTTGTGTTCTGAGCCCCCTGCTGTACTCCTTGTACACCCACGACTGCGTTGCCACTACCAACTCCACCTCCATCATCAAGTTTGCTGACGACACCGTCGTGGTCGGACTGATCACCAACAATGATGAGTCGGACTACCTAGAGGAGATTGGAAATCTGGAGAACTGGTGCCAGAGGAACAATCTCCTCCTGAACGTCAGTAAGACAAAGGAGCTGATAGTGGACTTTAGCACAAAGCAGGAGAGGAACTACCAGACCCCCGTCATCAACAGGAGCCCAGTGGAGAGAGTGGACAGCTTCAGATACCTCGGTGTTCACATCACGCAGGACCTATCATGGTCCTGTCACATCAGCACCGTGGTGAAAAAAGCCCGGCAGCGTCTCTACCACCGTCTACCTCTACCACCTGAGAGACTTTAGACTGCCCTCCAAGGTGCTCAGGAACTTCTACTCCTGCACCATAGAGAGCATCCTGACGCGAAACATCATGACCTGGTTCGGGAACAGCACCATGCAGGACAGACGAGCTCTACAGAGGGTGGTGCGATCAGCCGAGCGCATCATCCGCACTGAGCTCCCTGACCTACACTCCATCTACAGCAAGCGGTGCTGGACTAAAGCCAGGAAGATCATGAAGGACCTCAGTCACCCCAGTAATGGACTGTTCTCTTTGTTGCGGTCTGGGAAGAGATTCCGCTCCCTAAAGGCCAACACAGAGAGACTGAGGAGGAGCTTCTTCCCGCAGGCGATAAGGTCTCTCAATCACTCAATCACACAATCACACCACAAACACAGGACTAATAACATCTTTTAAGCTCACAACACTGACTGGACAATCATGGACACATTCATACACACTTGCACTAAATACTCATACATCTGGACAATTGCTCATGTCACCTCCATGCATACTTGCACAACCACTGTCACTTTAATCCTATATTTTTGCAATATTTTACTATGCCCTTATGCACAGTTAATTTTACTAGTTAAATTTATTTCTTTAGTATTTCCTTTTTATTGATTATTTATTTTACGTACAAGCTTTTATTTTCTTTTTTTAAGGTCACTGGCGGTCGTATAAAGCATTTCACTGCATATTATACTGTGTATGATTGTGTATGTGACCAATAAAATTTAAAATTTGAAAAATTTGCCACGTTTGACCTCGAAGGGTCCGAAGTAGTCTACTCCCACATTAGTAAAGGGTGGGTGGTCTGGTGTTATTCTATCACTTGGCAGTTCTGACATATTTTGCTCACATGTTTTAGCTCTAGACTTTCTGCATATCACACACCTGGAGAGAAACTGTCTTACAAGTGAGTTGGCAGTCGGGATCCAGTATTTCTGCCGCAATTCTGAAAGCATGTAATTTCTGCCACTGTGTCCAATCCTTTCATGAACTTCTCTTAATATTAATGTTACAATATGTGAGTCTTTAGGTACAATGCCTGGGTGTTTAACATGCTCCGCCATTGCGGACCTGCCGAGACGTCCTCCGACTCTCAGCAATCCATCCTGTATTACTGGGTCCAGTTTGGACAAGCAGCTGTTTCTTTTTACAGATGCCTTTCGTTTTTGCTGTGTGAGAATTCCCTTTTGCAACGTGAGAATTTCTTCCTTAAATTTTTGTCTTTGAGTGAACGTAATGATTTCGTTTTCTGCTCTGTTTCCTGTTAGGTCTTGAGCTGTTATCGACTTGTGATTTTCTGTCTTTGGGGTATCTACGTGCGTTCCCTTTCAAGGCTTCCATTCGATGCTGCGTGAAAACGCTATGGGAACCATTTTGTCCAGTTGCCGGTTGTGGAGCATGTGTGAAAACACGCCAAAATTTGGCTATGTATATAACCTCGGTCAAGTGACGTCATCTGATTAGATGCAGGTGGAGGTTATAAATACAGGTGAGCCAGCAACAAACCTCAGATCATTTGTCTTCACTTTGACCTTGTTGTGAGCATGTTGCTGTGTAAACCAGCAAAATAAGAAGTGTTTAACTCACCGATATCGGAGTTTTAAACAAGATGTCCCTCCGTGTGTGATAATCCATATCGGAGGGCGATCCCTACTGCTACGATTAAAAAAAAAAAAAAAAAAAAAAGTGGTCGCGCGCCTCGCATTCTCCGAGCCGCGGCGCATTTTGGTGCTTAAAACTCACTTCCTCGTTGGATCGGGAAATCCCTCTGTCGGCTCTCAAGCGCGCCATGGGCTTCCTGTGAATGGGTAAGGATAAACATCCTATCTTGCTTAAACCGCTGAGATTGAATAATCTCCGTGTACAAGGAAAACAACAACAACAACGGGTGGCCGGGGGGGGGGGGGCCTCAACGACGCGCTCCCCCAGCTTTCTCCATATGAGTTAACCCTTTCATGGAGTAAGCTGTATTAATCCTGTATTTTCCTGCCATTGACTTATTTAGTTGTTTAAATATAGTTAATGTGGAATCGCAGAGTTATATGATGTAGCCCAGATAGAAGAGACGCTTCAAAAGCTATCTCTCTCTCGGGACATCATCCTTCCTGAAAAGCTAATACTTCCTTTCAAGCTGTGTAGACTTTCATCTTCCCTGAAGGGAAAAGCTTTTCAGGCAGCAGGTCAGGTTGTTGCTCCTTTGCACACCATGGCGGTTTTGCAGGCCTACCACGCTACCTTCTGAGAGACTTGAGCACTGGTGGGGCTCTTCAGATAGGGCGTATTGGAATTACGCCGGGCCACAGACTTGTCTCTGCGTGCAACAAAAGCAGACGGCTCGTGCTATTGTCCGTTTTTATGGCTGCGATGGGATTCGCGTGGAGGCACTTGTGGTTGAATCTTAGGCGCATCAAGGATAAGAATCGTGCATTCCTCCTGGATGCCCCTATCTCGCCTTCCGGCCTGTTTGGCGATATCGTTAACTCGGTCGCCACTAGGTTCATGAGGCGAAGTTATATGAACAAGCCTTCGAGAAATTCCTTCCCCGCCGTACTCAAAAGTCGGGACTGTCGGCCACCCAGTCTCGACCGGGTCTGACACTTGCGAGGCGTGAAACACAAGGAGTGTTTTTGAGCCTGCCACCGCTTTGGGGTACGACATGCCTCACTATCAGCCTCAAAAAGGGTCAGACTGGCATATTGTCTTCTTCACAAAGAAGCCCTGAGGTTCATGTGCCCAGGACCATGGGGGTGCCCCCCCCCCCAATGGGGAGATGCACGCAGAATTTCTTTCTAGAATGAAGTGGTCTCCCTGACACCCCCAGGAGGTCGGTGTTTTTGCTCCGTCCCCGCTGGTGTTTCGGGCAACACCAGTTTCCAATAAAGTGTTAGTTCTTTGGTTTTTCCTGCCATGTTTCAGGATGCCGAACATCTAACACCCCCCCGCCCCGTTTAACCAAGTCTCCTTGGGTACTAAGCACTGTAGAGAAACTACAGGACTGAGTTCACATCACCTTCCACGTTTCAAAATGACGTGATTTCCACTTCCATGAAACCGGAAGGTGTACATCTCCTGACAGAAGTTGCTGGGTATGGGGCCATGGAACATGTAGTCAGACTACTACAATCAGTATTCCTTGGTTCCCAGAGGAACGGGGGGCGGCGTCCAAATTTTTAGATTTCGCGGGCTGTACTGCTATCTAAAATAAACAATACAGTTTCAATGTTGACTGTTAAAGTGATTGCTCTCAAATCCTACCAAGCAATTGATTTGTGACAATCGATTGAAGGACGCTTACTTTCATATAGAAATATTCCCACAACACAAGGAAAGACCTGAGGTTCGCATTTGGAGGCCAAGCTTAAAAGTATCGGGTCCTTTCAGTTGGTCTAGCTTTCTCACCCGCACATATTAAAATGCATGGATGTAGTTCTGGCTCTTACGACTACCAGGGCATCCATATTTGAATTACATGGACGACTGGCTGGCCCATTCTCATTAGCTAGCGCTTCGACATCAGCATGTCGCCCTAGCTCATCTTGTTTCTTAGGACTGAGACCCAACGCCACGAAAGCGTGCTCTTTCCTGTTCTGAGGATTGGGTGTCACATGAGATTCGATCGTAAGCGGGCACAGCTGTCTCCCGTTCGTGTCGAATCGATATTCAACACCCTCAAGGAAATCAAGCTAGACCAAGTAAGTGACCATCACTTTCAGAGATCTTAGCTCTCATGGCAGCCTTATCCACGTTGACCCTTGGGCCTGCACATGAGAGCATTTCAGTTGTGGCTAATACAGGGGATTTCACTCTAGGGCCCATTCCCAACAAGGGTTACGCGCCCGGTGCTTCGTACCCGTCCTATGTGGTTCAGACCCCGGTTTCTGACTCTGGGTCCCACTCTAAGTTCGTCTTGTCGTCGCAGATGCTAACGACAGACGCTTCCCTCACGGGAGGGTGTGCGGTCTTAGGTGACCGTCCCAGCCCAAGGGTGCTGGAGAGGCCTTCTTCTCGCACGGAACATCAATTGCCTCGAAATGATGGCTCTATTTCTCGCCCTAAAGCACTTCCTCCAGCGGTTGAGAGTGCCATGTGCCATTGCGGGTGGACAACACTATGGCAAGTCTCATATATTAATCGCCAGGGCGGACTGTGCTCGCGTCGCTGAATAGCTAGCGCACCAGGTTCCTGTCCCTCAGCGCAATTTACTTTCCAGGGCATATGAATGTGAGAGCAGTTTTAATTGTCCAGTCGATCTCTGACGCACGGGGAATGGAAACCCCACCCCGAAGTAGTCAGTCAATCTCGCTGGGATTTCATGCAGCAGAGGTGGACCGCTTTGCCTCGCAAGTTCAGCAAATGTCGCGTTTGCTACTCCCTGACTCTGGATCTAGTATCCCTCTTCAAGAGCTTATGCCCTCAAATGGAATGTTTTTAAAGGGTGACACTGGGTGAGATGCTATTGCCCTCTCCTATGAGGCGCGTGGGCTCACTTCACCTATAGGAAGCACGGCCCACTCAACCAGGGGGATCGCCTCGTTTATTGCACTAGCAAGAGGTATTCCCCTGCAGAAAGTGTGAGCTAAGCAGGTAGACCCAGTCCACTGCCGAAATGTTTCAGTGCTGTAGTTTCGGCAGGAAAAGCTTGTCCTCAGGCTTGTGCCCTAGTACTCTCAAGATGTACTTAACCGCATCCTCACTGAACTATCTTCCGAAAGTTCCATTTACAACAGGCACCCTACTGTTCCGAAGCCTTCTGCCCTCCACCTTTTACAGCTTCGGAGCAGGAGAAACTTCACTTACTGTGTCCAGTACGTGCTCTTCAGATTTACGTCCACCGCATGAGCCAGTGGCGTAAGTCAGAGCGCCACTATACTGGGTGAGAAAGGCCATTGCCCTCTCCTATGAGGCACGTGGGCTCACTTCGCCTCTAGGAAACAGGGTTCATTCAACCTGGGGGATCGCCTCATCTATTACACTAGCAAGAGGTATTCCACTGCAGCAAGTGTGTGCGAAGCAGGTAGACCCAGTCCACTGCTGAATTGTTTCAGTGCTGGAGTCCCTGCAGGAAAGTTGTCCTCGGGCCTGTGCCCAAGTACTCTCAGGACGCACATAACTGCATCCTCACTGAGCTATCGGCCTAAGTCCATAAACAACATCACCCTATTGTTTTGAAGCATTCCATCCTCCGCCTTTACAGCTTCGGAGCAGGAGAGACTTCACTTACTGTGTCCAGCACGTGCTCTTCAGATTTATGTCCACTGCATCAGCCAGTGGTGTAGGTCAGAGCAGCCTTTACATGTCTTGGGGCCGCTGGAGCGGCCACCACTACACTGGGTGAGAGATGCATATTGCCCTCTCCTATGAGGCGCGTGGGTTCACTTCGCCTCTAGGAAGCAGGGCTCATTCAACCAGGGAGATCGCCTCCTTTTGCACCAGCAAGAGGTATTCCCCTGCAGCAAATTGTGTGACACGGAGGGTTCACATTTGTTACATTATAATCTGGATATTCATGCTACTCCGGGCTCAGGCAAAGCCCCGAGTTAGCTGCCCAGGCATGGTTCTGAGACCTTCTCGGCTTTGTGCCACACGCTACACAACCTTGGGGTCCAGACACCTGTAGTGCGGCGGCGTTGGTATTCTCGTTCCCATAGCGTTTTCACGCAGCATCGAGTGGAAGCCTTGAAAGGGAACGTCTCGGGTTACATTGCTGTAATCCTGTTCCCTGAAAGGCGGGAATGTGATGCTGCATCCAAATGCCGCACTACCACGTAACCGGACGTCCGTTCAGCCAAATTAATCTGAGGTTTGTTGCCGGCTCACCTGTATGTATAACCTCCACCTGCATCTAATCAGATGACGTCAATTGACCGAGGTTATATACATAGCCAAATTTTAGCGTGTTTTCACACATGCTCCACAACTGGCAACTGGACAAAATGGTTCCCATAGCGTTTTCACACAGCATCTCGTTCCCGCCTTTCAGGGAACAGGGTTACAGCAATGTAACCCGAGACGTTTTGATCCTTTCTGTTTTTTGTTTGAGCATGTCTCTGATGTGAAGGATCCAGGCAAGGGATCTTTTTAACTTGTGCCGATCGGAGTGATAATTAATTAGTTTGCTCACTGCGTCTGTGCCTTCTGTAGTGCTCACAATGTTTACTGAAGCTAAGAACTTAATTTCATCATCATTTTCTTTTATTGATGTGTCATGAATATTTTCAGGCCAGTTACACTCTGCTTCTTTGAGAAAGGAAGGGCCGTGAATCCAGGTGACATTTTTCATAAACTTTTCACAGGATACCCCCCTGGACGCAGAATCAGCTGGGTTTTTTGAGGTATTGACGTACCTACATTGTTTTGTCTTGGTTGACTCTCTTATAGTGGCAATTCTGTTGGTCACAATGTATCTCAAAACTGTCACTCCAAAACATCGAGTCTAGTTATTTAAATTCTAATTGCTCTCTCAACATTTTGTCATTTTTTACAGCGACCACTGCCACCGTCAATTCCATTGGAATTGTGGTTTGTTTCAGGGGTGCTACATGGGAGTTCCCCATCATGAATGCACAATGTGTAAGTCCATCAGCATTTACTAACCTGAGGTATGAGACAACTCCGTATCCCATTTCACTCACATCCGAAAAGTGATGAAGTTGCGCTGTAACTGTGGCTCCAAAGTCGGCTGGTTTCATGCACCTTGCTACGCTGAACTCGGACAGTTGGGGCAGCTCTTGCAGCCAGGTTTTCCGTGCTTTAGCAAACTGCTCGGGAATGTCGTCATCCCATGCGAGTTTTTCTTTACATAACTGTTGCATTAGAGTTTTAGCTGGCAGTATGACAGATGCGAGAAAACCTAAGGGGTCATAAATCGAACTGGTGATTGACAGGATTCCTCGTCTTGTCACAGGTCGTTCTTTTAAACAAATTTTGAACTTGAACATGTTTGCATTAATGCACCACAGCACCCCCAGAGCTCTCTCAATAGGGAGGGCATCTTTACTCAAGTATAAGTCTCTCATGTCTTTGATCCTTTCGCTCTCGGGAATGACAGTCAGTAGGGCATGGCTATTGCTTGCCCACTTAGTGAGGTTAAACCCTCCGCTTGCACAGAGACTTGTGAGATCGTTGTATAGGGCAACTGCTTGATCATGACTCGAAACGGATTTCAGGCAGTCGTCTACGTAAAAGTTTTTAAGTACTGTATTGACTGCCACAGCAGGTGCGTTGCTGCGGTTTTCTTCCGCTGTCTTTCTAAGGATGAAGTTGGCAACGCTTGGAGACGATTTTGCACCAAACAAATGAACTACCATTTTATACTCAACTAAATCTTGGTTCACATCTCCATTCGGCCACCATAGGAAGTGCAGCAGATCTGTGTCCTTCTCGGGGACTCTCACTTGATAGTACACTTGATAGGCTTCTACATCTGCCATCATGGCAATTTCTTTTTGTCTAAAGCGTGTGAGCACGCCAATGAGTGAGTTTGTTAGGTCTGGTCCTTGTAGGAGCTCACTATTTAGTTAACTGGAAGCACAGTCAAAAACCAGTTTATTCTTTTGAGGATGATAGACGCCATGATATGCGGTATGTACCACACATGACCGACTTGACAGTTTACGTGATGTGTAGGGAACCTGACTGCATGACCCTTTTTTAGCATGTCATTGATGAAGTTTGTGTACTCCTCGTGAAAGGAGCTGTTGCTAGTGAGTTTTCTTTTGAGATTCAATACGCGCTGCATGGCTGCATTACGGTTGTTGGGCATTTGAACTGATGCTTTCTTAAGTGGGAGGCTGATGTAGAAGTGATTATCTGTGAACTGCAAGGAGTTATCAACGAGATCTAAGAACTGATAATCTTCTTGTGACATCTCTGCCTTGTCATCGCAATTTCGTTCGGAAAAATCCTGGTTAGATTGCTGTATCAGCATTCATTCTACTCTTTCAATAGAGGTTCGGTTAACTGTAACGCTCGATGGTTCGTTATTGGGATGGCTGTCCATGACGGGTTCTCGGAGAGGCCCATTCACGATCCAGCCGAGGGGGGTCCGTACTGTGTATGGGCCCATGTGCCTGCTATTAATGATTCGCGATGGTTCTAAGAGCTCGTACTCTCTATTGACTATGATAATTTCGATTCCAGCATCAATCTGGGGCAGTTTTACGTCGCTAAGGTATGGCCACTTATCGATGTCATGCTGTTGTGGAATGTTTTCCACTGTATCTGGGATGCTCTTGTGTGTGAGAACTTTGGGAAGTTCGATGAAGGTGCTTTCTTCCAGCCCACTAATTTCTAGGTCAGTGAGCATGTAACTGTCTACTGGTTTTGTGGAGCTCATGGTGCTCAGCAGTATTTTAACTCTTCTGCTTTGTACATTCAATTGCCTTACTACTGACTCTGTGCAGAATGTGGTGGAACTAACTTGGTCTATAAATGCATACGCTTCTACTATTGTGTCACCTTTCTTGGACTTTATTTTAACAGGTACAATGGGGAGGATGCAATTATCTCCAGCCCCAGTGAGCGCATTTGATTTGTGACTCACTGCAGGTGGTGTATTTTTTGTTTCACCTTCAGTTTCGTTTCCGTGGGCGCTTGTGGCTAACTGCGCCGTGTATGCACTGTTATGTGTAGCATGCGAGGATGTGGCTTTGAGCACAATGAACATGTTATTTTTCTGGCACAGTCTTTCCATAAATGACCCTTGTAGCGCGACCACATAAAGGGGCATTTTTAATAACAGGGAAATGATTGAAGAGCTAATGCTGCTCACCTGTGTCCGAAGATGTGCCCTAGCGGTTTCTATTCTTCCCTTTTGCAGTGTTGGTCACTGGTAAGCTCTTGTGCGCATACGCGATCGCAACGCGAGGGACCCGGATGTGAGTTTGATCACGTGGCCCAGCATGAAGCCGGAACCGGCGAAGATGCCGGTATGGAGATATTACCACAGCGCGCTGATTATTATGAGAGAGAGTTTGTTTGTTGTTTCCAAATGGATTATCATCAATTCACCTCTTGTTCCGTTACTCGAGCTCCCAGAGTTGTCATCTATCCTGGTGAGGCCGAGAATAATCTCTCCTGTGCATCATTTCACCCTCCGCCATAATACACACCTTGGACTTCCATTCATACATACACACACACACACACACACACACACACACACACACACACACACACACACACACCCCTGCATACACCATACACGTTGTTTATATTTGTATATATTTTGTATACATTTGTTTTGGTGCACCTTGTTTGTTGGTTTATTTTGTACAATACACTTTGGTTTAATTCACTACAAGCTTTTGTGTCGTGTATCGTCCCGCCGCGGTTGCGCAATACCGGAAGTGTTGTTTACCAGCCCATATTTAGATTCCCGAATCCTTAATCATGTAACTAGCGATTTAATACTAATCCAAGCGTTACATGGTGGCCCATACGTACGGGGAATCGTTATTTTTGGGTATTTTCCGGTTTTGTGTGGCGTGGCTGAACAAAATGGACGCTAATAATGCTAATGCTAGTGGTGCTGTGAAGGCCGACTTTGCTACAGTGGTTACAAAATCGGAGCGTCGTATTTAACGTCGCCGCCGCATTACGGCATGTGCATTTGCTGGCTTTTACCACTGAGTGGCGCTATATAACTACAGACTGACGCCTCATGCCTTAGTTCATTCTCTGCCTCATTAATGAGACGCGTCCCATTAAATAATACACGTAGTAGCCGATAACATCAAGTGAAACACTGTAGTTGATCGAATTCATAATCACAGTACTATAATTACAGTACAAATGTAGAATTCAAATTAAATAAAATCTTATTAAGACTTATATAGTTTTATTATATATTTTTTGCACATTAATCTGAGTCCTCATCTGTTAGATCTGTTTAGTTTTTTTTTTTCCAGCCGGCACGGCTCCATCCCTTTCCCGCCTATTCAGGGAGCCTACGGAGTGAGCGATTAACCATAGTCGAATCGATTGGTGTGCGTCCAACTCACGTTACTCGTGAGCCGGCCTATTCATGCCGGCTGGTGATAATTAAGGTTAATATGATCTCGGGCTTGCTCAGATGCTCAACATCTATAAAAATAGCAAAGTATTGTGTATAGAGTGATAAAAAAACTAGCTAACGCATGTTAGAAAACATCATTTCCTGCATTTTTTTCTGCTTCAGGAGTCTGAACTAACTTGTAACTTATTAATAAAAAAACGTTTATTGCTAGTGCTCTTTTACCATTTAATGCTTTAACTCAGTTTGTTCAGAAATGGCATCTCACTGGCGAGCCTTTATCTGAACACGCCGTTTTCACGAGGTGTGGGGGTAAGAAACACACATCTCGGTGTATTAATCCGCGTGCTCGGTTCGTTATTTATTTATCACAGGACCCCTGGGGGGCTCCGTAGGCTCAGGTTTTTACACGAAAACGGTGTTTTGTGAATCTCCACACTATTAAAAACTGAAATATTGCTAATTGTACGTCCTGAGATTAAGATGAACATTAATTGGGAGTCATGAAAGCGAGAATCACATCCAAAACAGAAAGCTAAACTTACCTCGAACACGACAAACTCCAGCTCCAGCCATGCCGTGTAGTAACTCCGTGATGATTCCCAACCGACTGATACACAGCGCGGGCACAGCGTCTCCAAACACGCATGCGCGGTTTAATTTGGATACATTTTCGGCTTCAGTAGACACACAATACTTCAGACTGAAACACGACATCCCCCTACAGGTAATGAAGGGCATTTTCACAGCTTCCCGCACGCTGCCGCGCAAAGCCGGCAAAAAAAAAAACTAAACAGATCTAACAGATTAGGACTCAGATTAATGTGCAAAAAATATATAATAAAACTATATAAGACTACATAGCCTTTATAAGACTCTACCTTAAGCGCACTTAAAACATTTCATTTAGTTTTAAAATAAAACAATTTTAAAACATCATCACTCGGGATTCGAACGGGCGCTTTGCAGATCTCTGGTCGAGCGTTCTAACCGCTACACCAAGCAGCCACTTAGAGTCAATGCACACCAGAGACGTTAATAAGCCACTCGACTTCTTTGAAAGCACGTGTACAGTACTTCTTTGATAAGTGACGAAGTAAGCCTGTTATAATAATAACTTGGTGTTATTTGATCTTATTGGTTTAGAAATTTATATTTAAATAAATAGTAAACTTGGCCGATTTCGTTATAATTTTGTTTGATGAGTGGGGTTTGAAAATTCTCTTGAAAAATATCGTCATTTATTTCAGTTAATAAATCTACTATAATTTTTTTTTACTCATTATTGTACAGTACACATCAATAGCTCTGGTTCAGATTTTTCATGTTTGTTGTGGAAATTACCATCACTGTTATATTTACTGCGATGAATGAAAATGTCACTTTGCGCCACCTGGCGGCCATTTTACGAATGACTTTGAAATGCAACTGATTTATTTTGGCCGCTGTTGCCTTTAAACGGCGGTATGCGCGGCGGGATGGTTATTCCGATTGTGTAACCACTGTATAGCTAGTAATGTGATGGAGGAGGTAGATGATGCATTTGTAACACGCCATAACCCTACAGCTGAAATAACATCATTGATTAGTTCACTATATATATATATATCTGATAGACATGATGATGACAATGATGATGATATTATTGCTCATGTGTCGGATATTAATGTTGTGCACACATTGCAAACTGCACTAACTCAATGCAAGATGGATGTGGAGGCACTCACAGACAAAGTGAACACGTTGGAGCAGGATTTTAGACAATCCATAAACAGGTGAATGAACAGAGAAACCACTTTCCGTGAAGCAGTGGACGCTAGCTGAGAAGGGCTGGAACACTACTGCCAAGAGGCCCTAGAGAAACTGGAAAGAGCTGTCACTGACTGTTTTCTGCGACGTGACGTAATCTGGGAAAACCAGATGAAAAAACTGCGGCTCACAAGTACGCCCACCATCCAAAGGTTACAGGCCTACACCCATGCATCTCTCCAATCTCCTGCTCTACATTCTCCCAGCACTCCAATCACACCATCTACAGCAAAGGTAAAACAAACAAGCAGTCATGAAACATACGACATTCCTCCCTGTGTTCCACCACACTCTTCTGCTCAGCCTACCTCCTCAGTTTCCCCCTCTTCTTCTTCCTTTTATGGTCGACCACCCATCCGCCTGGAGTTTCCAGCCTTTGGCGAAGCTTCAGAGACAGCGGCTGTGCTCAACTTCATCGAACAGTGTGAGAACTATCTGGAGATCATACCACTGCCCAGCCCAGAACTGCTAGGAACCTTCAGCACTGTTCTAAGAGGACCTGCTCTGAGCTGGTGGAAGGCAGAGAAAGGCAAGCTGAAGGACTGGAAGTCTTTTAAACAGGCTTTTATGGCAGCTTACTTACCTGTTGACTACCTCGCGGAAGTGGAGGAAAATTTGAGGTCTCTGGTACAGCAGCCTGGTCAACGCCTTAGAGACTTCGCCTATGACTACCGCGCCCTCTGTCTGAAATGGAAGCCTGATATCTCTGAGGAAGAACTAGTAGAGCGAATCCTGAATAACATCAACTCAAGGGTGGCAGGATGTCTGAGAGGAACAGTGAACACCGTGGAACAGCTTGTGAAGATTGGTTCCAGTGTAGAAAAAGACTGCAAGAGCTACAAAGACTACTGGCAGAAGGTGGACTCTCAGCAGAGCAAGGAAAAGAGTCATAAGAAGACAAGTGAGCGAGTTCCTTCAAAGCATGCAGCGGGACTCTCCATTGCTCAACCTCTACCAGCTCCATCTCTCCTCCTGGTTCCAATAACAGTGCAAGGAAGGAAGGTGAATGCTGTGGTGGACACTGGAAGCTCCTACATGCTGATGAGGGAACACCTATGGAGGCAGCTCGGCAATCAGGAGGACCAAGTTGACGTCCCTTCTCCTCAGAAGTTTGTCATGGCTGATGGCAAAATACATCAAGCGTACACTCATCTCAGGCTACAGTACAAGTGGCACACCACAGAATGTGAGCTGAAGACATACATCATGACTTTCATATATTTTAGATTCATTACACACAAACTGAAGTAGTTCAAGCCTTTTATTGTTTTAATATTGATGATTGTGTCATACAGCTTGTAGATGCGGTCATGTTATTTCACTAGTTTTGACACGTAGCTTTGGTTTCATCATTTACTCACAAGAACGGATGTCCGATGATTTCTTTGTCTTGGTAGTTTATTTTCTGCATCAAAGATTCAACACTTCATACAGTCGTCCTGAGTAAATCCACTGTGGTTACAACACCTGTTGCTGTATCGAATGGTTCAATGTTACCTTATAACAACAGCTTTGTTATATCTCTCTCATTGCGTTTAGCTCACGGTTAAAAAGCTTGTGTTTCCATAGCATTCCGCATCTAAACTGAACTTTCGATCATACGATAGTCATACAAATACATGTACTAGTGGAATGACATCACAGACCAACTTACGATTGTTAAAATGGATGCTTAACTAACACATTCAGAGCTTATTGCTTATGTAATAAACTTAATGCTTAATTCTTAACTAATGAATAGAGTAAGGTAGAATGAAATTAATTAAAACAAATAAAATGAAATTTTATTATAAAATAAAATAATTTTAAAATAAACAAAAAATTTGCATATTTCATCTGACCAATAAAAGAAAAGTTTTGAATAGAAAAAAAGTCAACCTTCAAATAATTATGTTCAGTTATGCACTCAATACTTGGTCGGGAATCCTTTTGCAGATTCTTGTGTCTTGTGTCTCTCAACATTCTCTTTACAATATCCCACAGATTCTCTATGGGGTTCAGGTCAGGAGAGTTGGCAGGCCAATTGAGCACAGTAATACTATGGTCAGTAAACCATTTACCAGTGGTTTTGGCACTGTGAACAGGTGCCAGGTCGTGCTGAAAAATGAAATCTTCATCTCCATAAAGCTTTTCAGCTGATCGAAGCATGAAGTGCTCCAAAATCTCCTGATAGCTAGCTGCATTAACCCTGCCCTTGATAAAACACAGTGGACTAACATCAGCAGCTGACAAGGCACCCCAGACCATCACTGACTGTGGGTACTTGACACTGGACTTCAGGCATTTTGGCATTTCCCTCTCCCCAGTCTTCCTCCAGACTCTGGCACCTTGATTTCCGAATGACATGCAAAATTTGCAACCTGTAGCCCATTTCCTGCACACGCCTGTACACGGTGGCTCTGGATGTTTCTACTCCAGACTCAGTACACTGCTTCCGCAGGTCCCCCAAGGTCTGGAATCGGTCCTTCTCCACAATCTTCCTCAGGGCCCTGTCCCCTCTTCTCGTTGTGCAGCGTTTTCTGCCACACTTTTTCCTTCCCACAGACTTCCCACTGAGGTGCCTTGATACAGCACTCTGGGAACAGCCTATTCGTTCAGAAATTTCTTTCTGTGTCTTACCCTCTTGCTTGAGGGTGTCAATGATGGCCTTCTGGACAGCAGTCAGGTCGGCAGTCTTACCCCTGATTGCGGTTTTGAGTAATCAACCAGGCTGGGAGTTTTTAAAAGCCTCAGGAATCTTTTGCAGGTGTTTAGAGTTAATTAGTTGATTCAGATGATTAGGTTAATAGCTCGTTTAGAGAACCTTTTCATGATATGCAAATTTTTTGAGATTTTGGGTTTTCGTGAGCTGTATGCCACAATCATCAATATTAAAACAATAAAATATATGAAAGTCTAATGTTTATCAGTACATTACAGAAAATAATGAACTTTATCACAATATGCTAATTTTTTGAGGAGGACCTGTATAGCGCCATTGGGATCATTAGCAAGGATAGCTCACCAGCCGTGCCCAATTCTGTCATGTCATGTGGGCCAGGGGCGGACTGGGAGCAAAAAGTGGCCCTGGACTTCCTGGCCCACAGCAGCCCACATCATAATACATTGGCTCATTAATGCAGAGATAAATTTAAAAGAATGGCAAAACTGAACAGGTAAGCTGAAATAAAATCAGTAGCAGCATTAGCTCACGCTAGTAAACTAGTTACTTATTTTTATGCTAATTACTTTAGTTAATTCTGCTACTGATTTTATTCCAGCTTACCTGTTCAGGTTGATTGTGCTTCTTTTCACTTGCCTCTGGTAGATCAATGCCAGACAACACTCAATGTGTCACGGTCCGTGCAGGTGCGGTGGATCCAAGCGCAGAGCGTGTGTGGAAAACAGCGCCGGTTATCCTGTGATGAACTATGCGCTGATAGTTTTATGAATGAAAGGAGGCGCTGCGCGAGCTTAGAGCAGAGCGTGCGGGAGTGAAGAGCCGGCGTGCACTGAATGCAAGCCTGATCCGTGCGGAGTAATCGGGGGAATGAGCGTGCGTGGTTCAAAGCCGAGAATTCAAATACAGTCCGTGATCCTGAATCGTGGTCATGAAACGTGAGCGAGAGTCGATAACCGGAAATCCGAAAAGGCAGTAATCCAAAACGTGAGACGTGAGCAAGGTCCGTGAAACAGAGCATGGGTCGAGATCCAAAAGTCAAGGCAGAGAAGAACGCTGGAAAATTGGGCATGAAGGCACACAATAATCTGGCGAGGGGTGGTGGTTTTAGAAAGAGTTATATAGAACCAGGTAATGAATGAAATGAAGAACAGGTGTGTTGAGACGGTGAATGAGGCAGCAAAATGAAAGCAGTGGGCTGGAGTGTGGAACGGAGTCGTAGGTAATCATGGCTTGGCTTGAGGCGTGGGCGTGACCTGGCGTATCGTGACAAAATGCAAATTATTCACCCTCCCCAGGTGTGAATCAGCTGTTCTCAGAGAAACTGAATGAGCTGAAAGCTGAGCCTTTGTTTCATGACGGCGACACCTCTCTCTCTCTCTCTCTCTCACACACACTCACACACACACACACACAGAGTAGACCAAATCATTACATACTTTATCCAACAAACATGAAAAATATCCACATAACGATGAGTTAAAAAGCATTGGTTAATTTTCGGTTAGACAGACTGTTTGTATCCGATTTGTATTATTAAAGAACAACAGCACAAACAACACCACAAGGGCTTGTAAGAAACATTTTTATTATTTTGGCAAGAGTTAAATTTGTAACAGTAAAAGGCATCCCAATTTAAATATATAAATTACTTAAAAAGAAATTGAGCAAACTATCAGAATAAAAAAATAGAACGAATCATTAATTCATTCATCATTCATTTTCTATACCGCTTAATCCTGTGTTCAGGGTCGCGGGGGACCTGGAGCCTATCCCAGGAGATTTCGGGCACTAGGCGGGTTACACCCTGGACAGGGTGCAGAACGAATCATTATTAAAGAAAATTATGATGACCGTAACAGCCTACTGCATTTAATTATTTATTATAACGCAAAAACACGAGTGCTGATGATGGCATCGACATGTGCTGACACAGTAGCACACTCTGACAATGTTTGAATTTTATGTTTTTTATGAAAACTAACACTGGCTGTGATGTCCCTGTAGTGGTTAAAATGGCGGATATAATGAATTTTCTTGTCTTTGAAATACATAAAGGGCATGAGTAGAAAGGTTATGGTTAAAGTAGTAAAATTAAAAGCTTAATTATAACCCAGTCCACCTTATCCTAATAGGAAATCTATCTCCTTTGGCTGAAATGATACAGACCCAGTGAACCCTAAAACAGGTGTGTTTTTTTTTTTATTAACCCTTTCCTACTACATGTAATGACATGGGTCATATATGACCCCTTGGGATATCCAGTATGTTTTACCAACTGGTTACTTTCACTCATGACATAAAGGCAGGAGTTCTTTCTTAGTAAGGAAAGACCAGATTCTCATTTCAAAATATATTTATTGATTTTAACTTTTCATCAATGACTATGCACATAAAATTTTGCTCTAAGGCAGGAACTAAAAACACTGGCATCAGCTTTTATATCACCAAATAAAAAGCACAGTAGCAGCCATGTTTGATGTGAAAAAAAATCAGGTTAGTTCAGTCAGTTACCACTAAATGTCAGTGTTATGGGTTCGCATAGGGGACACTGGGTTGTAATGCAAAAAGAAATCTTTACTTTGGTGTGGGTTGAATATGACGATGAAGTAAAAGTCTGGGTCAAATATGACCCCATGGGTGCTCCAGGGTTAAATAGAAAATAGTTTAATGGTTTAAATAAAAATAGATGCCGCAATGAGCATTTACTTACACCTGAAAAGTAACAGAGTAACAAGAGTCGTTTACATAAATCACTGATCAATAGCTCATGATACAAACATTTAAATAATTTATTCCTACAGATGTACCCATTTTACAGTACACACAGTATAAAATTATCGGCTTATCACTGATCGATTTACGGTGATAAAGAGCGGTATAAGAGCAGTGACAGCTGGCACACCAAAAACAGGTGCAGGATTATTTTCTATTGTCTAAATAAGAAATATTTTCTAAACATGGGTTATTGTTGTTTAATTACAATATTTGTTAATTTAATACAAAGCCGGTATCATTATCCTCCTTTTTATTTTCCTACGTAGTCTAATAAAGTTTTCCAGAGCGCAGAGAAGTTTTGTTGTACTAAATAATATTTATGCAGCATCAGGGCCTCCTATTCCTATTAATTTTAAGTCATTGTTTTAGTGTTACTCTGTGTGCTTTACAATGACAGACACTATTCAAATGCAGATACTTCACGCCTCCCCACGTGTGAATCAGCAGCTATCACCTCTACATTCAGAGAAACTACAAATAACTGTAAATAGCACCCCTCCCCATTCACAGGCCTCTTCTTACTTACTTCTTACTATTTACTGTTCTTAACAGATTTTCCTTATCATAACATGCGTTAGATTGTTTTTCTATCACTCTATACACAATACTTTGCTATTTTTATAGATGTTGAGCATCGTGATCCTGATGGGTGTGCGCCCAAATCTACTATCGTTACTCACTCACTCCGTAGGCTCCCTGAATAGGCGGCAAAGGGACGGAGCCGTCTATTTGTGCCGGCTGGCGATAATTAACGTTAATATGGGTCGAACGCGTTACAGATCATAACAGCCTACTGCATTTCATTCTTATAATAACGCAAAAACACAAGCGGGACTGAATGACCGACATCTGCTGGCGCAGGAGAACGTCCTGACAATGTTTTAATTTTATGGTCATTTATTTCAGTTAATAAATCTACTATAAATTTAAAGAACAATATTTTTTTTATTTTGCTCAGCATACTATAGAAAAAACAGCAAACAAAGAAATGCCAAATTACAATGATTGAAGACATAACAGAACATTTATTTTTCAGAGCACGATATACAACCAGTGGCAGTTCTACCCCGTCATCGCCTCTCTTACGCCTCCCCCACGCTGCCCCCATCATCGCCTCACTAACGCCAGTTAGCCTAACCTGCATATCTTTGGACTGTGGGAGGAAACCCACCAAGCACAGGGAGAACATGCAAACTCCATGCACACAGAGACGGGAATCGAGCCTGGCCGGGGAATCGAACCCAGACCCTGGAGGTGCAAGGCGACAGTACTAACCACTACACCACCGCGTCGCCCCCGTTTCCATCTTTCCGCGTGAAAAATTCAACGTTTAATTTTTTGCTGGTCCTCGCGTAAGCTTGCAGACCTTTGCAGAACTTCGCGGAACGTTAAAGGAACGTCGTGGGCAATCACGGCAGCTCATGGAGATTGCCTGACTGATTGTGTGAGTCAGGCCACATAGGTGAGAGAGGGGTATTAGTCACCGTGATCTGCCTCGAGTGACTGGCACCCGACGGTCCGCGAAGATCTACAAGGTCCGCGAGCTTCCGCATGTTAAACATGTTTATTTTTTTTGCGTGGTAAGATGGAAACGTAATAACAGCACCAAAACTTGCACTGAATCATAATGAACCGCACTTACGGCCCCGCGTAGGTGAGATAGGGGTGTTAAACCTCCACTCTGTCATCTCATCGTATTCATTCCATAAGTGCGCTATACAACCCCAACAACTGACGTTTCACATTGTTTCTGAAGCTGGTGAAGAGCTCTTCACTAGTGTTATCAGCTGTTTGTCAATCAACTATGATTGTATACCCAGTTCGTTTCACGGCCACATGTTACATGAAAATATTAGCGACAGTTTGGTGATTTAATTTATATAATTGTCTATTATGGCATGTTATTGATAAGTTAACCCATGTCGAAATAAATGCTATTAAAAGAATTTTGTGCGATGTTTAATTTGCATAGAAAGTGCCATCTTTCTTAACGCTGTCATGCAAAAGGAGTCAAAAATCGATTCCTGAGCAACCGATGTCAGCTAATTCAGTACCTTCACTGTAGACAGCGCCTTGTAACGTCGGACGTAAGAGGCAGCGACTTAAGAAGACTCCTAAGGGACAGTTCGAGAAATACACTTAGAAAAGTTATCACAGGCGTATTGTGTTACCAATGATTTGTTTGGTGACTGTGCTCCCAACTGCCTTGAGATCATTCACAAGCTCCTCTCGTGTAGTTCTGGGCTGGTCCCTCATTTTTCTCATGATTATTTTTACTCCATGAGGTGGAATCTTGCATAAAAGGGCCATTAATGGTTACTTTGTTGTAACAAACCTGCTACTGCTATTAAAAACAGTAACTAGCCATTAGCAGAATCAGGGTAGAGTAAGGACAACCAGAGATACGAATTGTATTGTAATCGTGTATATACATTTAATATAGTGCCATACTCATTCACATGCCGGCCACTCACACCACATTCACCCAGTCCATAACCTGCTGAACGATCAGAGTCCTTTCTCTCTTCCACACAAGTTCATATATAAAATAAACAACGAAACCAGCGAATGTCCCTCCACACCCGATGTCCTAAGCGAGCGATGAGCGGCGCGAGAGCAGCCGAAGACTCGGTCCCACGTGCACAGAGCCACTGACGTGCTTAATCCCGTTTAGCTCCCGGGAAACACACAAAACACAAAAAAAGAATAGACAAAAAAAAACTCCTGCATGACCATAGCAGGAGGGATGCCATAAGTGCACAGAAAGCACAAACAGTAAGATATATGCGCATCGGCGGGCTTAATACAAATACACAAGCAAAACAAACCCAAACATACTCACATGCGTATTGGAAAAAAACTATCCCGCACTCAGGTTTACATAAATAGCATATAGCTATCAGCATCTAGCTTTAGCATTAGGCTATTTAGCTTTTGGCTGGGATATGGCTGCTGCTACCTAGCCCCAGCCTCTCTTCCTCTTTTATCAAATTTACAGCTACGGTCCCCACAGCGCCCCCGCTGGCCAGGAGCCCGTAACTAGGCAACCGCCTGTTACATTGTATTTCTTCCATTTGTAAATAATCACTCCAGCTGTTGTCTCCTTCTCACCAAGCTTCTAGCTGATGGTCTTGTAGCCCATTCCAGCCTTGTGCAGGTCTAAAATCTTGTTCCTGACTTGCTTTGACAGTTCTTTGGTCTTGCTGATGGTGGTGAGGTTTGAATGGAAGATAGAGATTTTGTGGACAGGTAGCTTTTATGCACATACCACATTGTTGCTAGGAGCACCTTCTTAAATTAATATGTGTACTAATTTAAGAGCACATAACCAGTCTGTGAGAGGCAGAATTATTGTTGGTTGGTAGGGGATCAAATACTTATTTCCCTCATTGAAATGCAACTTAATTCATAACATTTGTATCATGTGCTTCTTCTGGATTTTTGGTTGATATTCTGCCTTAATCCTTTACCATAAACCTATGATAAAAATTATAGACCCTACATTTCTTTGTAAGTGGACAAACTTAGAAAATCTGTAGGGGATCAAATACTTATTCCCCCCACTATATATTATATACAATTAAAATTAAATAACAAATATTTATACACAATCTATATATACAGTGGGTGCAGAAGCAGTATGTGACTTCTACCGTCACGGCCTATGGCGATAGCATTTGGGTTTGTGTGTTTGCTGGCTTTTACCGCTGAGTGGCGCTATATAACTATAGATTGACGCCTCAGGCATCAGTTCGTTCTCTCCAGGCTTAATGAGGCGCAGGTCGTCCACAGCCGCACTTCATTGCAGATAAAATAAAGTGAAACATTGTAGTTAAACGAATTCATAATCATAGTAGTAACATTACAGTACAAATTTATAATTAAAATTAAATACATTTTTTTAGGATCGAATTTAAGCAACGTAAACGTTAACACACTGAGCCTTTACTGTAGATTTAATTATGTGTAATTAGAAAAGCTACACGTGTAGGGTCTTGTGTCATCTTATATTTTGTGTTCTTTAAATTTGCAGCTTTTATAAGACTCTACTTTTATTTAGGTGCACTCACAATGACAAAAACTTTATGATTTTGTTAAATAAATAAAGTAAACGGGGTTCTGTATTGTTTTCGGTGAACTTGAGTGCGTCAGAAAATGAACCGATACTCCGTGTATACCGGCCACAGACGTGAAAAATATATACTTATAGAAAGTGAAATATCTGCCTTTATATAAATTAATGAAAAAAAAAATATTAGATTACGTAATTCATATGAAAAGTGAATTATAGGCACGCTCCCTGCTGTGGAGATGACGAGATGACATGATCACCATCAGCACAGTCGAAACCAAAGGAATCACTAATTTATCAATGAATTATTAAAATGGTCAGAGTGAGTTTTCTGGCTGTTTTAACAAATATTTGAAGTAGATAACATTAGCCCACATTTATAAAAGCATTTTTATTTAGACTATAAAAAATAATCCCTCATTTATTTTTAGGTGTGCCCGCTGCCACAGTTCTTATATGGCTCTTTATCGGAGTAAATTCAGTAACAAACCTGTAAAACAGGTACATCTGTATGAATAAATTGTTTAAATGTGAGCAGTGATTTATGTAAACGACTCAGTTTAGATGTAAGTAAATGCTCCTTGCTGCGCTGTTTGGGGGAGGGACGCGCTAATGACGAATTGGTCTGCTGTGTCGAGGCTCGCCCGTGAGAGGTTGCATGCGCGCGGTCCACTACACAGCAAAAATATGTTAGTATATCATGACTGAAATACAGCGGCTCACATCAGCATGCGTTTCTCACAGCGCCGCATAGACAGCGCTTATTTAACACCTATACATATGTGTTTGTTGTATTACTGGGAAAGAGAAATCTAATCTCTCATATCGGCGCGCGCATTCATCTGACTTTAGATCAAAACTCGGCAAAGTTAAAGAGCGCACACACGCGCCGCTGGATCACACAAACATTTTATATTCACTAAAAGGTTTATTCACAACCACATTTCAGCCATTCACACACATGTATTGTGCTGTTGTTTGTACACACTTTCAGTTTTCCCCTTCTACTCTCCTCTTTGATCAAAAATGCTCCCGATATGAGCCGACACGAGCAGATTTGTTTCAGTCAGAATATTTATCAAACATAAAGAGAGGCGACAGATACTTGCTGATTAAACACTGCATTTTTTAAAGTGAAAGTGCGCGATGTGAGCAGCTTTAATTATTGATAATTAAATCATTATTAAATGGTGGACATAAACAGCAAAAATAATAATATTATACTTTTGATTATTATTATCATGTTCCTTTGCTGTTTGAGCATCTGTGGATTCCAAAATTGACATTTTTACCATTTTTTAATCACTGGAATGGAAGAGATGGAAAGTTTCCTTATCATAACGTGCCTTGTATTGTTTTTAATCGCTCGATACACAACCCATAATTTTTAATGCTATTTTACAAAGGGTAAATACACATGGAATAATTTTATTTGTTTTGTTTATTTATAAATAAAATCTAAAATTAAAACATTGTAGAGTGATTAAAAACCGTGTAGAGTGATTAATAACACTACATGTTATGGTAAGAAAAATCTCATTCCAGGGATTACAAACTGTAACAATGTCAATTTTAGAATTCAGAAGATTTTAAATTTACACAAATTTAAGAAGAGGCCTGAAGCAAGATCCAAGATCCTCCCCAGTTTGCTGAAACCATGAACAGTGGTGATTTTAGTTTCTCCAAGTGAATAGGTGAGAACAGCTAATTCACACTTGAAGGTGTATTATTAGCATTTGAATGTGTCTGACATTGCAAAGCACACACAGTAACACTGCAAGAACAACAACCTAATAGAAATAAGAGGCCCTGATTATACTGCATAAATATTATTTAGTAAAACAAAATTAGTAATTAGAAAAGCTACATGTGTAGGGCCTTGTGTCATCTTATATTTTGTGTCCTTTAAATTTGTAGTAGATTTATTAACTGAAATAAATTACACTAAACGGGGTTCTGTATTGTTTTCGGTGAACTGGAGCGTGTCAGAAAATGAACCAATACTCCGTGTACAATCGCCTCACAGACGTGAAAAATAAATACTTACAGAAAGCAAAATGTCTGCTTTTATATAAACTAATGGGGGGGAAATCAGCTTATGTAATTTGTATAAAATGTAGATTACTACAGCGCATCCACTCACAGCCGAAACCAAAGACATCAACGTATCAATGAATTATTAAAATGGCCAGTCAGTTTCCCTGCTGTTTTCTTATCCCCACCCCCGTTAAAACAGCGTACTGTATTCAGAGGCTCTGCCTCTGCGCCTGCGAGAGGTTGTGCGCGCGGTCGACTACACAGTAAAAACATGTTAGTATATTAGGACTGAAATAAAGCGGCTCGCAAAGACAGTGCCTATTTAACACGTATAAATTTGTGTTTGTTATATTTCTGGGAAATAGAAATCTATTATAAATCTCTCATATCGGCGCGCACGTTCATCTGAACTCACCAAGTGAAGGAGCGCACACGCGCGCCGCAGGTTCACGCAAACATTTTATATTCTCTAAAAGGCTTATTCACAACCACATTTCGGCCATTCACACAGATACATAAAGTAAATAGAAATGAGAGGCCCTGATTATACTGCATAAATATTATTTAGTTAAAAAATTTATTCCTCCGCGCCCTCGAAGACTTTGTGCGTACGGTTGAGCGCTGATTAGACTGTTGGAAATTATAGAGGAGAATTATGATGCCGGATCAAACTTTTTAAAAATATTATTGCTTAAATGTGTGCTGAAAAAACTGTTGTTACCAAAAATGTAACGGATGCGGACTCATGTCCATCAATCTGATATACAGTATGCTGGAGATGCAGGTGGGAAGACACTGCTTTGTGTAGTTAACATCAAAAAAATAAACACCATAAATGACCAAATAACCATAAAATTCGCGTTATAGATGTTATACAGCAGTGCTTGTGCTTTTGTGTTAGTATAAGAATGAAATGCAATAGGCTGGTATGCATGATTTTCTTTAATAAATAATGAAACCATTTTAACAAACTACAATTTTACAACCCAGTAGCACCCCCGCTGCGCTGTACCACTGCCGGCAAAACCTTCTGCAGATGATCAATATATTTACTGCACGCAGTTTTGGTCAAGCGATCCTTCCAGAAAGTCACAATGGCCTGAAGAAGCTCATCTTTGTTCCGTGGCTTAGCCTTACGTCTGATGAACTCCTTCAGCGCGTTCTCGATTGGTCTTGATATTAGGGCAATTAAACCCTGATAGAACCAACAATAGATTATCAAGTACGGGCTAATGCTTAACAGTTGCGCAATTATATTTCTATTCAGTAAAGAAAAACACTATTGTTATTATTTCAATACATACTGTACAGCTGTGAGAATTGTGGCAGGAATATAATGCCATATGATTCACATTCATTTACAGTATGTGCGTCAATGTCCAACTTAAACCAAGCATGCATTGCAATGCTTGGATGCTCAGTAGTGTGCAATGCAGCAAGTGCAAGCCAAATGCGAACAAATAACGAAATAAGAGAGCTTGATTATACTGCATGAACATCATTCAGTACAACTGAATCGCAAAAAAAATCTACGGTTAACGAATTAAGATGGTTACACAGCAAAAATATTGTTTAGTACAACAAAATCTCTGGATCCTTGATGAGACGGCATAAATATTTAATACAACAAATTAAATATTTTGGTTTATATTATATGGTTAATGTGTTTTGGTTTATATTGCAAACGAATAACGAATCAAGAGCCTGTGATTATATTGCATAAATATTATTTTGTACAGACAAATATCTGAAAAAAACTGATTTTTTTTTTTTTACAACAAATCTCTCAAAAATCGTAAGACGTATTTTGGTTTATACTGCAAACGAAAAATTAATCCAGAGCCTGTAATTATATTGCATTAATATTATTTTGCACAAATAAATCTCTGAAAAACAATTATATTTTATTCACAAATGTAAGACAATATATTTTGGGTCAGTGCCAGATGAAGTGCGAGCGAATAATGAAATGAGAGGCCCCGATTATACTGCATACATTTTTTTTATTAATTTATTTTTTTATTATCTATTCTGGAAGTTTGCTCTATTTGTTTTAGTTATTTCTATATTTAAATCTTGATGTCTTAAACTCTAACAACTGTAAGTATTGTCGAAATAATATTTTTTAAAAAGCCCTAGTGCTGTTGTTTGTGCTGTTTTCTTTAATAATAACACTAAACAAATAAAAACAGATAGTCTGTCTAAGCAAAATAAAACCAATGTTTTCTAACTAATATGTTTTTATATTTATAATTTTTCATGTTTGTTGGACACAGTACTTGGATGTGGAAATTATCATAATTGTAGTATTTCTTCGCTATAACATATTGTTATGACTTAAGCTCTAAATATATTTAAAAGCCGAGACGACGGAAAATGTCAATTTGCGCGACCTGGCGGTCATTTCACGAATTATTTTGAAATGCTATTGGTTTATTTTGGCCGCTGCCGCGTTTCCACGGCGGTGAGCGCGACGGTAATGAGCAGTCTGGTTGTCCACCTGCTGTAAACATATTAACATGAAATTATTAACATTTAGATATGAAGAATTACTCAGCAAATTTTAAATTCTGAAAAACTTGCTATAGAAAATATATAGCTGCATTAATTTACTTTTTCAGATTGTCAATTAAGCACTGTCGCCTTGCACCTCCAGGGTCCGAGTTCGATTCCCGGCCAGGCTCGATTCCTGTCTCTGTGTGCATGGAGTTTGCATGTTCTCCCCGTGCTTGGTGGGTTTCCTCCGGGTACTCTGGTTTCCTCCCATAGTCCAAAGACATGCAGATTAGGTTAATTGGCGTTCCCAAAATTGACCATAGTGTGTGAATGAGTGTGTGTGTGTGTGTGTGTGTGTGTGCTTTGCGATGGATTGGCATGCTGTCCAGGGTGTACCCTGCCTCGTGCCCTGAGTCTCCTGGGATAGGCTCCAGGTCCCCGCGACCCTAAATACAGGATAAAGCGGTATAGAAGATGAATGAATAGAAGAAGATTGTCAATTATATACTGTACAGTAGTACATCATTCAATGTGTGTAATACTGGCATGTAAGTCATCAAGCAATCAATTGTACTCATTTATACATTAGTGCTATTGAATCTGAATGTTCAGAAGGTGATGCTTAATTTTCTGCAACAGCAGCTGTGACAATTCTTTCATCATCAAGACAAATCACAGGTTTATATGCTTGCACTCATTTTAATTTGGTAACATTCTATGTCCCATTTATTCAATGAGAAATTGTTCTGTTCCTTAAAATAAATATATTGATAATTATAATAATACGTTTAGATTGGCTTATTTATGAAGATACTGTTTCAAGTTTTCTTTTATGCAAAATTCTTAAGGAGAGAGTGATGATTGTGTTATTAATGAAAAATAAAAACGTGGTGAGGGAATAGACACTATACTGTAGCTTCTATAATGTAAGGCATAAAGGAAGCATCTTGTTTTATAGATGGTCCACAACATTAAATCTGTCTATCAACTGAAATAAAAGTATATCAAAGTATTTGTCATGCTAGAACTTCTGCACATTCTAGGTTGAAAAGGATTAACTTAGGATGGTGACTTTTACTCTCTCTCTCTCTCTGTGTGCAGGTGTGTTGTTATTTCTAGCATTCCTGCTGGTGCCTCTGAAAAATACACCTGCAATATGAGAGGTCGTTACGTGAACATCATCATTCCCAATATTAAGCAGTTTGTTACTCTTTGTGAAGTACAAATCTATGGGGTTCCAGGTTACATTTTTACATTCAGTTCACAATTTCATAAAAAAAATTATGATACTTTTCACAACAGCTGCTAAATATACAAATGTTTTACCTTTTTGTAGTGCCTGTTATTACGAAGGTATTTTTGCAATTAAAGCTCACCAGCAGTGAGGATCTCAACAACCCTAACATTAGTGATGAAGTTATTCAAAAGGTGTGAGTTTTGTGTGAATATACAGTACACTCGTTATCAGTTTATTAGGCATACACACCATGTAGCTAAACTCATTATCTATTATTGATCGCAGCCCTTTGGTTGGTTTGCACAGCTTCTTGCTCTCCTGCTGTTTAATATTAAGGTACACTGTTAGCTGGATTATTTCTAAAATCAGCAGTGATTCAATATATTGCTAATACTGCCCCTGATGCACATGTGATCCACCGCTGCTGGGTTGAGAATGGTTCACCATCTCAATTATATTGGTGGTCATTATTGGTCCAGTAGTGCTTCCTTATAAGAATGTAAATATAAATGTAGATATTGATGACCGAAATACATAACATAAGATGACCTGTAGTAATGGATTAAATGCATTGTATTGGATAGCGCATAATGGTAATTTTTCTTCATAGATAAACTCTTCCAATGTCCAGTTATCAGTGTTTCAGATTTGTTGGACAAAGAAACCAGAACTGGAAACTGTAACTTAAAAGTAAGTAATAAATGTTAAAACACTACTGTTTACAGCCATTTGGCAGATATCTTTTTGAATTCAGTTATAGATTCATAAAAAGCTAGAGCACAGCAAAGTTCAGCTCAAGTAAAGTTTGGTTCTGGAGAGAAAGCCATTTGAACTTTAGTCCAACCTCTATAAATACGAGAGAGAATGTAGTGGGTACTAAAAGGATAGTAATACTAATCCCTCTGTGAACCTACCATTCAAAGTTCATCACACTAGTTTGACGAGAACCTTTTAAGACACTTGATTGATGTTCTATTGGCCAAAGGCAGCCATATATTTTATTATATATATTTAAGTAATTAAAATTAGGTCATTATAGTAATCATCTTAGCTATATATACTGTAAAAGGGTTTATCATAATGACCTAATTATAATTAGTCCTAAGTACTAATTTCTGTTAGACAAATTAAGAAAGTACACTGGAACCTTGGATTGCAAGCATAATTTTTTTCCTGAAGCGTACATGTATACCAAAACACTCGTATAAAAACACCCCATAGGAAATAATGTAAACTCTGACGATTCATTCCCCAACTCAAAAATATTCATATAAAAATAATTAATACAAAATATAAATAATTTTTCCAAAAATAAAACTAATTAAATTTTGAGAAGAATCGGGCTTTAGTGATTGGGGGGGGCTGCTGTGTTGGGGCCACTTAATCTTATCAGTTTCATTCATACACATTCACATTTCATACAAATCTCTATAATTCTTTTGATTATGTAAATATGCTTTAAGACAATGACAATTGTTAAATGCACTATACAAATAAAATTGTGTAGGATGACTTTCACATATGCTTTACGTGCACACACATGTAGTCACAGTGTTATAATAAACAGTACACGCACGCACAGATGTTGACTATACGGGTGATGCATGCGCACAGAGACAGAGCATGGTAGACAATTACCCACAATTCCACAGCATATACATTTGTAAAGGGCTTTTAACAATGGACATTTTCGCAAAGCAGCTTTACACAATCAAAATAATTTTTGACGTTTTTTATGAAAAGTGAATGTGTATGACTCAAAATGATAAGATTGTCCCTGACGAGCAAGCCGAGGACAATGGTGACAGTGGTAAGGAAAAACTCCCTGAGATGGTAGTAGAAAGAAACCTTAAGAGGAACCAGAATCAAAAGGAAACCCATCCTCATTTGGGTGATAATGGATAGCAGGGATTGATCTGCAGTCATACTGTGTGTGACTGGAAGTTCAGTATAACAGGAGATGTGTTTAGGTTAAAATGGAGTCATGTTAGTTATTGGTGGCTCAGGTAGACTCCAGGAAAACTCCAGTCCTGAACTATCAAGTGACAGCAGTCACAAGTCCTCAGACAACAGCTGTCTGCATCAGCCGAGGACAGGGCTGTCTTTGTGGAAAGTGGAACTGTCCCCAGTCACCACACATATCCCAGGCAGACCACAAGGGGCATCCATGCAACGAGATCTCAAACCAGAAGCGGGACACGAGGACGAATCTGACAGCTCCAGAGGGCAGAGGGAGTCTGGATCACTGGCAGCTAGTGAGAGAGAGAGAGAGAGAGAGACAGTAGAGGAGAGAGCAGAATCAAAGGAGAGATGGCAGTTAGGTATGGTCACAGTTAAACAATGTATAATGTGAATGTATATTTAGTGCAGAGTGCAAGCAGGGACACCGGCAGGACTAACTATGACAGCATAACTAAAAGGGAGAGCCTAAAGAAACACAGACATGAGGGCTCCCTGAGATGTAAAGCGACCAGTCACTTCACCATCAACAAACCTGAGTGATCAGTTAGTGTGGAAACAGCATCTAAACATACCAGTTCACCATAATACTCTATGTCCATGAGTCCCACAGATCTGCTCCTTTACCTAAGGCACATCTATTTTCAAAAATGCTTGACTAAATAAATAGGTTTTAGACTAGACTTAAACATTGGGACTTGTGAGTCCTGAACAGTAATTATAAGACTATTCCATAACTTTGTAAGAAAAAGCTCTAGTCCCTGTTGTAGTTTTCATAATACATGGTATAGACAAGCAGCTTGCATCCTTTGATCAAAGTAGGCATGGTGAATCGTAAGACAATAGCAATTCACTCAGATACTGTGGTGCGAGACCATTTAATGCTTTATACTTCAATAGTCGTATTTTAAAATGGATTTCACAGGGAACAAATGCAGTGTGGATAAGATAGGGTTGATGTGCTCGTACCTTTTGGTTCTAGTGAGGACTCTCGCTGTGTCATGATTTATCCCCTGTCCGCCTTGTGCTCTCTCTTTTTTCCCACGCCGTCACTTTCTTCATGTGCTCATGTTTACCCTAGTCTGTCTGTATCCTCTCCCATGCCCCTGTTTCTGCCCCGTCTGCACACCTATCTCTAATCCCCTTCTGATTATTCCAGTGATGTATCTTGTGTTTTTCATGGCCAGATTTTCTATCTTTCATGCGTTTGTTTTCTCTTGATTTCACGTTGCCAAGCTCGCTTTGTTTCTCGTTTTCACTTTCGGTTTCTCGTCTCGGATTTGTTTGCCTCGTTCTTTGATCTCCCGGTTTTGACCTCGCGCTTTCTTTTTCTGACCACGGCTTTTGTTTCTCATTTTTTGGATTGTCACCTCGCTGCTAGATTTCCCGGTTACCGACTTAACGCTTCCTCTTTTGACTACGGCTCTCGCTTTACGATTTGGCTTAGACGCCGCGCTGACGGATCTCCCGGGATTGTCACGCACTAACCCGATGACGACCAGAAAGACGTAGCTTAGCAGTTAGCCCTGTAGCGTGAATGGTAATCCCAAACGCGGATGGACAGGAGCGGGCAGGATAATCACGCGATTTGCTATAAGGACCCTCAAAGTGAATGAGTAAAGGAAAGACACAATCTAACCCTCATCCTATAAACACACACTCAGTCTGAAAGCAAACCCAAGAAAGTGAGTACTTACGTGAATCGGAACGATACCAAAATAGCATGGGCAAAACTCAATGACAGAGCGATGTGCGGCGCCATCTTGTTTCCTTTTATGCCGGTCGCGGCTGAGTGCACATGACAGTACCCCCCTGTCCAGGACCGACTCCGGACGGTCCAGGGGTGGAGGATACCCGGTGACAGTAGTCCCTAATGAGCCCGGGGTCGAGGATGAAGCGTGCTGGAACCCAGCACCGCTCCTCGGGGCCGTAGTCCTCCCAGTCGACCAGATACTGGGTGCCCCTGCCCCGAGGGCACGAGTCGAGGATCCGTCGCACGGTGTAAGCGGGACCGCCGTCAATGATACGGGGGGGTGGAGCGTTACATTTACATTTACATTTACATTTAGGCATTTGGCAGACGCTCTTATCCAGAGCGACTTACATTTTTTTATCTCATTACACATCTGAGCAGTTGAGGGTTAAGGGCCTTGCTCAAGGGCCCAACAGTGGCAACTTGGTGGTTGTGGGGTTTGAACCTGGGATCTTCCGAACCGTAGTCCAATGCCTTAACCACTGAGCTACCCCTGGCCCTTGGCGTTACCATGGGTGAGGTGATGAATATCAGCTGGGAGGTGTGGAAGACGGGGTGAATCCGGAGCGCCGCAGGCAGCTGGAGCCGGTAGGTGACAGGGTTGATCCTGAGGGTGATGCGATATGGTCCAATGAACTTTGTTGATAGCTTCCGTGACTCTGTGTGCAGGTGGAGGTTCTTGGTGGAAAGCCATACCTTGTCACCTACGTGGTACAACCATCCCGGAGGGTGCCATCGTATGGCAAGGTTGGCTTGGTGCCATAGCCGCCGGCACCGGCGAACCAACTGTTGGGCCGATGGTACGTCAACCTCCGGCTCTTGGTGGGTGAACATCGGAGGTTGGAAACCATAGTATGCCTCAAATGGGCTCAGGTTGGTGACTGAGGACACGTGGAGGTTGTGAGACAACTCAGCCCATTTGAGGTAGCGGGCCCAGGAGCGATGACGATCCGACACAAAACTCCTCAGGTAACGCTCCAGCTGTTGATTGGTTCTGACCATTCGTCTGGGGGTGGTAACCAGAAGACAGACTGCAGGACGAATTGATCAGATGGCAGAAGGCCTTCCAGAAACGGGTGGTGAACTCGGGACCTCTGTCCGAGACGATGTCCTTTGGGAATCCATGCAAACGGACTCTGTGTTCCAATATCAGCTCGGCTGTGTTTTTAGCTGACGGGAGTCCGGCGAGGGCCACCAGGTCCACTGCCTTGGAGAAGCGGTCGACAATGGTTAGTATAACGTCCTTTCCGTCCGAGGCCGGCAGGCCCGTGATGAAGTCGACGGCAATGTGCGACCAGGGTCGACGGGGGACTGGAAGTGGTTGAAGCTCCCCCGGTGATGGTTGGTTGAGGTCTTTCGCCCTGGCGCACAGTGGGCACGCCCGGACGAACTCGGTGACGTCCCTTCTCATCGAAGGCCACCAGAAGGCCCGTCCCACGAAGGTGATGGTTCTTCGGGTCCCCTGGTGTCCCGCGACGGGTGAAGAATGGCCCCACTGGAGGACTTCAGGCCTTAGTTGGTCTGGAACAAAGAACCGTCCGGACGGCACGCCTGCCGGTGCGGGTTCTCTGGTCAGTGCCTGGCAGACCCTCGTTTCCACGTCCCAATGTAGGGGTGCGATGATCTGGGTGGGTGGAAGGACAGGCACGGGGTCTGCCCGGGGCGCTTCTCGCTCGTACTGACGGGAGAGGGCGTCGGCCTTGTTGTTCTTCGACCCCAGGCGGTACGAGAGATGAAAATCGTACTGTTCGATGAACAGGGCCCACCATGCCTGTCGTGGATTTAGTTGCTTTAAGTTCCGGATGGTGAGCAGGTTCTGTTGAACCATCCAGATGATGAACGGATCATTGGTGCCCTGGAGCCAGTGATGCCATTCCTCCAAAGCCCACTTTATGCCCAACAGTTCACGGTCCCCTACTCCGTATCACTGCTGAGTGGGGTTCAATTTTTTGGAGTAGAAGCCACATGGGTGTAGCTTTTGGTCTGGACCTCATTGAGAGAGGACAGAGCCAGCGCCCACTTCCGATGCGTCCACCTCCACAACGAATGGTTGACTGGCATCCGGATGGAGGAGGATAGGTGCGGTGGTGAATAGGTGGCAGAGTTTGTTGAAGGCGGAGATGGCGGTTGAGTAGAGTTGGAAAGGATGGGTTGAGGGCCTGGTCAGTGCAGTGAGTGGTGCTGCAACTGTACTGTAGCCCCGGATAAAGCGACAATAAAAGTTTGCAAAACCCAAGAAAGCATTGGAGCTATTTTTGTGTCCTGGGTAGGGGCCAGTGACGTAAAACCTCCAGCTTCTGCGGGTCCATGGCCACACCCTGGGGCGAGATGACAAAACCCAGGAACGTGGTGGAGTGCTCGTGAAAAGTACACTTTTCCAGCTTACAGTACAACTGGTGGGCGAGCAATCTCTTCAGAACAGCCCTAATGTGTCTGGTGTGTTCTTCGGTGGTGCGAGAGTATATAAGTATATCATCTAGATATACGAATACCCATCGGCCTAGCATGTCCTTGAGAACGTCATTAATAAATTGTTGGAAGGCCGAGGGTGCGTTACAGAGTCCGAATGGAATGACCAGGCTGTCATAATGTCCGGTGGGGGTGATGAAGGCCGTCTTTCACTCATCACCCTCTCTGATGCGCACCAAGTTGTAGGCGCTCCGGAGGTCCAACTTACTGAACACGGTGGCACCAGAGAGGGCGTCCAGGGCTGAATTGGTAAGAGGCAGTGGGTGACAGTTTCTGATGGTGATCTTATTTAGCCCCCGATAGTCGACACACGGACAAAGTTCGCCCCCTTTCTTCTTCACAAAGAAGAACCCCGCGGCTGCCGGCGAGGAGGATGGCCGGATGGTGCCATGTCGTAGGGCGCTGGCGACATATTCCTCCATTGCCTGGGTCTCGCTGTTGGAGAGGGAGTAGAGATGGCCGCGGGGGGGTTGGAACCCGGCTGGAGTTCGATGGCAAGGTCGTATGGGCGGTGAGGTGGCAGGTGGTTAGCCCGGCGTATACAAAACACTTCAGCCAGGTCCCGATAAGGTGGAGGAATGGCGTGGATGTCGACGTCGGGGGCCTCGGACTCCCTGGGACATGTCCCAACCTGGGCCCGTAGGCATAAATCGGTGCAGGTCGGCCCCCACTGGAGGATCCGGCTTTGCGACCATGAGATGAGCGGGTCGTGCTGCAGAAGCCATGGGTAGCCTAGGATGATGGGTGGAGAAGAGATGGATGTGAGGTGGAATTGAAGTGATTCTTGGTGCTGACCAAGGATGAGAGTGTTGGGTTGGGTCTGCTGGGTGATGGGGCTGGATGAGAGGGGCCGCCCGTCGACAGAGGTGATTTTCATTGGCTGGGATAACGCCTCAATCTTTACCCCCAACCCTTTGGCGTACGTAGAGTCAATGAAGTTACCCGCGGCACCGGACTCGATGAACGCGGCACTTCGGACCCGCTTGTGGCCAAGGTGGAGGGTTACCTGGACCGTGAGTTGAGAAGTGGTGGTGTTGGTGGTGGCAGAGAGATGGATGGTGCCCGGTGAGTCTCTCCTGTCGTTCACCGGGGTTGGGCGTTTCCCTGACGGGATGGACAGGTCGCTCGGTGGTGCGCCGGTGAGACACAGTAGGCGCACAATCCCTCGCGGTAACACCTCTCGCATTCCGCCACGGTCAGGGAGGAGCGCCCAAGTTGCATGGGTTCCCCGGCTACGGTGTCAACCACGGCAGGGATCAGCTGGATCAGCCCCTCCAGTGTGGCTGGGAGTTCTCGTCCGGCTAGCTCTTCCTTAATGCGAGTAGCCAGTCCCTCGAAGTAGGGAGGGCTGAATCTCCCCACGAGGTCTGGATGACGATGGTGCGGAAGTCCGCAGTGTACCGGCTCACGAACAATCCTCCCTGCCACAGATGGTAGAGTTTTGTGTCGGTCTCCACCTCGCCCGCAGGATGTTGGAATGTTAATTTGAGCTGACGGGTGAACTCGTTGTACGAGTGAGCGGTGTCGGTGTCAGCGCGCAGGACTGCCGTGGCCCACTCTGCTGCCTGCCCAGATAGCAACGAGATGAGTAGTGCAATGCGCAGCCGGTCGGTGGAGTATTTGGTGGCATTAAACTCAAACACTAGTTCCAGCGATGTTAGAAACACACTGCATTTCCCATCCGTGCCATCCCATTTATCCGGGAGTGCTAAAAAAACATCAGAAGGGGGGGGGGTGATGGTGCGGGGCGGCGGCCGCTGCGGCGGGCAGAACGCTAGCCATGCCACCAACAGCCGCCCGGAGGCTCGCGTTCTCCTGCCTAAGCTCCGCCACCTCGTGGCGCAAGGCCGCGATGTCTTGGACACTCCGGCACAGAGTATCGAGCTCCCCGGTTAGCTTATTGATAAGCACAGCATGCTGATCAACCACATCGCAAAGGCACGCGTGATCCGCTGGGTTTACTGCTCGTGGCTGTCATTCTGTCACGCACTAACCCGATGACGACCAGAAAGACGTAGCTTAGCAGTTAGCCCTGTAGCGTGAATGGTAAGCCCAAATGCGGATGGACACGAACGGGCAGAATAATCACGCGATTTGATATAAGGACCCTCAAAGAGAATGAGTAAAGGAAAGACACAATCTAACCCTCGTCCTATAAACACACACTCAGTAAAGCAAACCCAAGAAAGTGAGTACTCACGTGAATCGAAACAATACCAAAATAGCATGGGCAAAACTCAATGACAGAGCGATGTGCGGCGCCATCTTGTTTCATTTTATGCTTTCAGGTTCGCGACCGTCTTACTTCCAGGTCCTAGTGCCGGTCGTGGCTGAGTGCGCATGACCGGTATTGACTTCCGCATTCCGACCGCGCTCTCGTCTGCCTGTCATCTGCACTTGGATTCACCTCGTTCCGCTCTGCCCCGTGACAGAATAATCCAGCCAGCGAAATGAATCCAGCAGATACTGACCGCATGAAATCAGCGCTGGAGAGTCAAGGTGCACTTCTCGGAGCCCACTAGCAGGAGCTGCTCAACACCAAGCAAACCCTCGCTGATGTCATGACTCAACTCGAACTGCTCCAACTCTCTCCGGCACGAAATGGGGGCCCCTGCACGCAACAAGAACCACGACTTCCTGCCCCTCCCACCTATGAAGGAGATCCAGGCACCTGTCGCTCATTCCTCTCTCAGTGCATGCTGATATTTGAACTCCAGTCTTCCACATTCTCCACTGAACGCTCCAAGGTCTCATACGTAATAACTCTGGGAAGCTCATGACCCCTGCTGTTCCAACTATGAGCACTTCGCTACTGAGATGAGGAGGGTGTTCGATCGCTCATGTTACGGCAGGGAGGCAGGTCACAAGCTGCTAAAACTCCACCAAGGTTCACGCTAAGCTAAGTTCCAGACCCTGGCTCTCTCCAGCGGGTGGACTGGTCAGGCCCTAAGTGACACCTTCTTCGAAGGACTGACTGAGACACTCCAGGATGCGCTAATCTCCCAAGAACTCCCCTCGTCAATTTAAGATCTCATGGATCTAGCCGGTTGAGTGGATTCACGTCTCCGCCTTCGAAGTTCAGCCAGACTCTCACCACCCAGATATTTTCCATGACCTCCCTCCCCACGCACTAACCCTCAGGAGGGACCCACATGACTGTACAGAACCCGCGTCTCTCCTGAGGAATGCCACCGCCATCGAGACGATGGTGCCTGCTTCTACTGTGGGAGCTCTGATCATCAGCTCAAGAACTGTCCTATAAGGAATGGACATCCTCGAGTCCAGCTGGGGTGACTGGAAGGTGTGACTCCAGGAAGGTTCCCAGATCAACACCGTCTGCTTCCAATCTTCCTCACCCACGAGCAACGGACCCACCTGGTGCAGGCATACCCTTGGAGACTCACCTCAAGGTTCAGGCACTCGATGGAAGCCTGCACCCATCTTTCATTCACAGAACTCCTCAGCTTAAGAGTATTGGGCAACCATTTAGAGCAGACATCATTATTTATCATGGAGAGATCACATGCTACTGTTGTCCTAGGCCTGCCCTGGGTAACCCATCACAACCCACAAATCGATTGGATCAGGAACACTATCATAGCCTGGAACTCGTCATGTGCCACCACCTGCTTGTGAGCTGCTGCCACGTCGTGCCTCAGCCCTGCATCTGTGGAGGAACCACTGGATCTCACCGACGTCCCTCCAGAGTACCATGATCTCAAGGAGGTCTTCAGTAAATCACGTGCTATCTCTCTGCCTCCCCACCGACCATATGACTGCGCCATCGACCTGCTCTCAGGCACCACGCCCCCCAAAGGCCGTGGTCCCGTTTGGCCTGACCAATGCCCCGGCCGTCTTTCAGGCCCTCATCAACGACGTCCTCAGGGATTTCCTGAATTTAATCGTCTTTGTCTACCTGGACGATATTCTAATCTTCTCTCGAGACCTAGGGGAGCACCAACATCATGTTAGACAGGTGCTGCAAAGACTCTTAGAGAACAATATGTTTGTCAAAGTGGAGAAGTGTGAATTTCATACAACGACCACCACATTCCTGGGCTTCGTCATTGGCCCCTCAGGCATTGAAATGGAGCCTGCTAAATTCCATGCAGTCACGAATTGGCCCACGCCCACCACAAGACAGGAACTTCAAAGATTCTTGGGATTTGCCAACTTTTACCGCCACTTCATCCGGGGCTACAGCTCCATTGCTGCTCCCTTAACCGCCCTGACCACTCCCAAGATGCACTTCCATTGGGACACAAACACTGAGAAAGCCTTCTCGGAACTCACGAAACGGGTTCAAGTCTGCCCCAATACTGACCATTCCAAATCCGTCCTGTCAGTTTGTTGTGGAAGTTGACGCCTCCAGCACAGGGGTAAGAGGTGTTCTTTCCCAGAGAGCTGTGCATGACAACAAGCTACACCCCTGCTCTTTCTTCTCACACCGCTTAACCCCTGCCAAGGCGAACTATAGCATCGGCGATCGAGACCTTCTGGCCATCAAGCTGGCCTTGGAGGAGTGGAGACACTGGTTAGAGGGAACGGAGATCCCATTTCTTGTTTGGACGGACCACAAGAACCTGGAGTACCTGCAGAACGCCAAGAGGCTAAATTCTCACCAGGCTCGGTGGTCACTGTTCTTCACCAGGTTTAACTTCGTCCTCTCCTATCGTCCTGGGACGAAGAACTCCAAGCCAGATGCACTCTCCAGGCAGTTTTCGCCTACTCATGACCCCACAACCAACGATACCATCATTCCATCATGTTTGCTCGCAACTGCTGAGCTTGAAATCGAGACCAATGTCCAGCAAGCCCTGTCTCATGAACCCGGGCCAAGTAACGTTCCTTCGAACCGCCTGTTTGTTCCACTACCTCTACGTTCCCACGTCCTGGAATGGGCACACAGCTCCACGCTCTCATGCCATCCTGGTTTAGCTCGAACTCTGTCCCTGATCCAACAACGTTTCTGGTGGCCCACGGTCAAGGAGGACACCTCCAGCTTCGTGGTGGCGTGCGACGTCTCCACTAGGTGCAAGCACACCAACACCGCGCCGGCAGGCCTGCTCAGACCATTACCAATTCCATCCCGTCCGTGGTCTAACATTGCCTTGGACTTTGTCACAGGGTTACCCTCCTCCGATGGTCACTCATGCATCATGACTGTGGTGGATCGGTTCTCTAAGGCCGCCCATTTCATTCCGTTACCCAAGCTCCCATCTGCCAAGGAAACCGCTGACCTCATGATAATTCATGTTTTCAGGCCTGCCCGGCCTACCTAAAGACATAGTCTCTGACCGTGGGCCCAAGTTAACATCAGAATTTTGGAGGGCATTTTGCAAACTCATTGGAGCCACCCCCAGTCTGTCCTCAGGCTTTCACCCTCAGTCCAACAGGCAGACCGAAAGAAAGAATCAGTCCCTCGAGGTAGCCTTAAGGTGCATGGCTTCCCGAGATGTTGCCTCTTGGAGCAAATTCATGCCTTGGATGGAATACGCCCACAACTCCCAAGTATCGTCATCTACTGGCTTGTCCCCCTTCCAGTGTTGCCTGGGCTATCAACCGCCCTTATTCCCGTCTCAGGAGGAGGAGGTCAGTGTCCCATCCGCCCAAGCTTTCATCTGACGTTGCGGAAAGACCTGGCTGCAAGCAAGGAGAACGCTGTTATGGGTCGGCAGAAGAAACAAGAGACAGACCGATCGCAAACGCTCTCAGGCTCCCAAGTACAGGGTGGGGCAGAGAGTGATGCTCGCCGCCAGAGACATCCCCCTAAAGACCACCTGCTGCAAACTTTGCCCTCATTACCTCGGCCCCTTCACCATCACCAAGATAGTCAACCCTTGCGCTGTTAGACTCTTGCTTCCCTCAACTATGTGCCGAATCAATCCTACGTTCCACGTTTCCCAGCTGCGCCGTCTCGCCTCATGCCTCATGCCCATTAAGGCATTCCCATTTTGACCTCGTGCTTTCTTTTTCTGACCACGACTTTTGTTTCTCATTTTTTGTATTGTCACCTCACTGCTAGATTTCTCGGTTACCGACTTAACGCTTCCTCTTTTGACTATGGCTCTCGCTTTACGATTTGGCTTAGATGCCGCGCTGACGGATCTCCCGGTATTGACTTCCGCATTCCGACTGCGCTCTCGTCTGACTTTGCTGCCTGTCATCTGCACTTGGATTCACCTCGTTCCGCTCTGCCCCATGATACGCTGCTGCATTCTGGACTAACTGAAGCTTGTATATGCACCTAGTTGAACAACCAGAAAGTAAGCAAGACAATATATTCCTTATCTTGGCAGTATTTCTGAGGTGAAAGAATGCTATCCTAGTAATATCTACATGAGCTTCAAATGAAAGGCTGAAATCTATAATCACACCGAGGACTTTCACTGTTGCACTTGATGGAACAGAAAGGCCATTTAAAGTTGCAGAGTGATCAGAAGGCTTACTTCTAGTTGCCTGTGGTCCTATGGGTTGGTTGTGATCATGTGATCAAAACACATTTGTGTGTGATTACGTACGTACAGTATATGTACATACATACACAAAATATTTATACACAAAATCAAGAAATATTTATGGGGGTGTATAATGTTTTATTTAAGGAGCTATTTAGTGAGTCAATGTAATGCTTTTAGTGGGCCCAGAAATCACAGGCACGAGAGCTGTTGCAGTGCAAAAAAGGTGCTTGTTTAATTCAGTGCTTTGTTGAAGGGAAAAAAACTAAACAAAACTCTTGGTGATAATAGGATCCACTACTTCATGTTGCAGTCAAGGAATAGGGAATTGTCCCTAGTGTACTGTCCGACGCAACGTGCTGTGTAAGCCGAAGCAGCAGAAGTACGTGCTGAGGCTCGAGGCGCATGGCGGCATTGTCCTCTTCTCTGAAGAGTATGCAGAAACGGGCTCTCACTAGTGTCAGAGTCTGCAAAGAGAGGAAAACCACGTAAGTGACTTGACTTGATCATCCTACTCAACCGACAGGTGGATAGCAGGTGATTTGCTGTGGCCAATGCCGGTGATTTGTGGCACCCCACCCATTTTTGAGCTTGTCGGTAGCTGTCCAAGGTGCTAACTGATGTACTGTTTGATGTGCAGAGTTTCTGAAGGAAAAGATGCTTTTTTATTGGGCGCACTAGCTATGAGCCCATCACCACAGCAACCCCCCCCCCCCCAGCTTCGAGCTTGTCTTTGTCGACGAGAAGAGTGCGTCTCGTCTTGATAAACCATCTGCATTTCCATGATGTACCCCAGATCTGTGTTGAACTGAAAAGGAGAAATATTGCAGGTAGAGTAACCAGCGGGTGATGTGAGGAATTGTATCTTTAGCCCTTGCCAACCACTTTAGAGGAGCATGGTCTGTGACGAACGTGAATTTCCGCCTGGTTAAATAGTATTTTAGCTCCTCTACAGCCCATTTAATGGCAAGGGCCATTTTTGTTCTGCTGATCAAAGTTTCCTGCTCACATACAAGATTGGGTGTTCTCCACTGAATTCTTGTGAAAGGACAGCCCTGAGCACTTTTTCCGATGCATCTGTGTGCACGATGAATGCCCGGGCAAAGTCGAGGTTCCGGAGGACGGGAGAGCTGGTGAGGTGAGTTTTCAGCTGTTCGAATGCTGTATCTGCCTCTCGTGTCCAGTGTATTTTTTTCTGGAAGGCCCTTTTTTTAGAAAGCTAGAGAGGGGTGCTGCAGTAGAGGAAAAGTTGTCCCTGTCTTTTGTAAAAAGCCATTTTTTCTTTAGCCTCTGGTGTCAGGGCCACCTGCCAATAACCTTTCGTGAGGTCAAGGGTGGATATGAATCTGGCATTTCCCAGGCTATCGATGATATCATCCACTTGGGGTAGGGGGTAAGCATCGAATTCTGATATCTGATTTAGACGTCTGAAGTCCTTACAATGCCCGAGCGATCCACTGGACTTAAATACTGCCACTGTGGGGCTAGACCAGGAACTAGTTGATTCCTCTATGATGAAATTCTGAAGCATATTTTGCACCTCACGCTGGGGAGGAGCAAGCGTACGTGATCGCCTGTTTGGAATTCGCGCGGTTACGTTGGGCGGTTGTATGCACGCTGCTGTTCTGTTTGCACTTTTTCTATATGCTCTCAAACGATGGAGAGAACTCCCTTTATCTTTTCAAGCGGTAGTACAAATCCTCTCCACTACTGAACAAAAGGGCGACGGTTGCTCTTCCCACGCTTCCTTCGCCACATCCAGGAGTCCTCATTGTCTTCTTCCGAATAGAAGTTCAAATGGGGTAAACACCATGGAGGCTTGAAGAGTATCACATATTGCGAAGAGAACGTATGGGAGTAAGGACCTCCTTCATTAACTACTCTCCATAGCATCCTCTTTAGTGTCTGATTGAATCTCTCTATGAGACTGTCAGTTTGTGGATGATATACAGAGGTGCGTAGCTGTTTAATCTCCAGCAGCCGCCAGACATCGGCCATCAGTTTAGACATGAACAGCATCCCCTGGTCTGTTGGTATCTCGTTTGGCAGACCCACACAGCTGAACAGTAGTAGTAATTCCTTATGCTATGTTCCGGGACTTTCTTTTCCACAGTGGGACCACCTCGGGGTAATGAGTGGCATAGTCGACAAGGACCAGGATGTGCTCATGTCCTTTTGATAATTTTGGGAGCAGGCCAATGAGATCCATCCCGATGCGCTCAGAAGGAACGCTGATAATGGAGAGTGGGATTAGAGGGGCGGGGGCCAGCTTCCATTGGGCTGTTATTAGGCACTTGTGGCATCGCTGACAGAAACTCCTCACTTGGGCTTACAAACCCGGCCAGTGAAATGTGTCTCTGATTTTTGTCTTGGTGTTTCTTTCTCCAAGATGTTCACTGAGTGGGTGCGTGTGCATGAGGTGCATGACTGTGTAGTTTTTTTCCCTGTGGGACGACTAGCAGATCCCTGCGTTCTGATCTTCACTCTGTATGATAGTATAGATAGTATAGGGATTAATCTGAGAGTTTTCCTCACCTTCCCCTTCTGCATCTGCTTCTTCCGTCTGTGCGAGCCATGCCAGTCAAGACCTTTGCAGTTTTTTAGCAGGAGAAGCTTGTCGGTACCTGTCCAATGTGCTAACTGAGTTTGACATACAGTGTTTTCTGGATGAGAGAGATGCTTTTCTATTGTGCACGCTGGATATGAGCCCGTCGCCTCAGTCATCAAAGAAACATAACCTACCTGAAACAGTAATGGAAAAATTAATGGAAAAATTTATGGGGAAAAAAGGTGTTGCCTAAATATGATAGGAACACATTTGATGTAAATTAATCACTAAACAAAGGGAATAAATATATTTGTGAAATCAAATGTTGCTTAGAAATAAGAAAATGTTCAGATTAACCTTACATTGTTATCTGGGTTTATGTTATATAAGCCTAGTAATGATTTTAAAATACTTGCAGGTGAAGAATTTAGACTATAGTAGCTTTAGTAACGTTTTATATCATTCACAGCCATGTGCAAGAGTTTTGAAAATAACACATATGCTGCTGCTTCAGTCTTTTGGATCATTTTGTCAGGTTTTGCTATGGTATACTGATGTATAATTACAAGTATTTAATACATGTAAAAATAATTTAGTGGACAATTAGATTAAGTTTATGGTAAGAGTCTATATTTGCAGTGTTGATTTCTTCTTTCTCAATGCCCAAAATTGGAAAGGTGAATCATCAGAGAAAATTACTTTTATTTCTCAATTCACTAAATCAAAGGGAAGGAGGTGAAGGGGAGGCTCTGTGACATTATTGTTACCACCCAATGTTAATTAGTTTCCAAAAATACCACATCCCACAACAATTTGGGAGCAATTACAATATATAATATTTTTATCTGTTTACAATTAGTGTTGTAGAACATCCACAAGACAAGTTGTATTGTATGACAATTTTTGTAAAGTAAATAATAATTCTTCTCAGGTTTCCAGGAAATTGGGAAAGTGAAAAGTCATCTGTCTTGAAGATTCTCCTGTAGTGGAAAACGTCTCGGGTTACTTTGCTGTAACCCTGTTCCCTGAAAAGGCGGGAACGAGATTCTGCGTGAAAACGCTATGGGAACCATTTTGTCATGTTGCCGGTTGTGAAGCATGTGTGTGCAAACGCGCCAAATTTTTGGCTATATATAACCTCGGTCAGGTGACGTCATCTGATTAGACGCAGCTGCAGGTTATAAATACTAGTGAGCCGGCGACAAACCTCAGATTAATTTGTCTGAACGCACGTCCGGTCATGTGATAGTGCGGCATTAGGACGCAGCATCTCGTTCCCACTTTTTCAGTGAACAGGGTTACAGCAAAGTAACCCGAGACATTTCCTTTCAAAGGCTACTCTCAATGCTGCGTGAAAACACTATGGGAACGAGAATACCAACGCCGCCGCACTACAAGTGTCTGGACCCCCAGGTTGTGTAGCGTGTGCGCACAAGGCCAGGAAGTCTCAGATCTATGTCTGGGAGAGGAGACAGATGTGCCTACATAGCAATCGAATTCCACCTGACGCCCAAGTATGTTGTCATCTGTGCCGGATGGCGTTGAGTCTCAATCCCAGCGAATGAAGATGAGCTAGGATGACATCCCGGTGTCGAAGTGCTAGCTGGTGAGACTGGATTAGCCAGTCGTCTATGTAATTCAAAATCCATGCATTTCATGTATGTACGGGGTGATAGGGCTAGATCGAATGGAAGGACCCGAAATTGGTAGGCTTTTCTCCCAAAAGCGAACCTCAGGAACTTCCTGTGCTGTGGCAAAATTTCTATGTGAAAGTATGCGTCATTTGAATCTATTTGTCACAAACCAATCCGGTGGTTGGATTTGTGAGACAATAGTTTTTATGGTCAACATTTTGAAGTTGCATTTTTTTAAATAGCGGTTCAAACCGCGAAGATCCAAAATTGGACGCAGTCCCCCGTCCTTCTTGGGGACCAGGAAGAACCGACTGTAGTAGCCTGACTTCATATCTGGAAGAGGAACCTGTTCTATGGCTCCCTTCTGCAGTAGTGTCTGGAGTTCGGAACTCAGAAAATTTCTGGTATCACGGAAGTGGAGACCACGCCATTGAAACGCGAAGGGCGATATGTAAACTGGATCCTGTATCCTGTCTCTACAGTCTTTAAAACCCAGGGAGATATGCCTGGCAGTAGCTTCCATGCTGCCAACTTCTCCGAAAGGGGTACGAATACTTCTACTGGGCTGGGTGATGTTAGTGGTTCGGTGTCCTGGACTGTGGCAAGGTCCAAACAAAGGACTAACGTTTTGTTGTCCGAAAGACCAAAGGCGGCGGAAACTGAACACCGATCTCCTGGGGGTGCCCGGGGGGTGCATGCTACTATATGCCCCTCTCCGGGGGGGGGGGGGGGGAACACCCTGACGGTCCTGGGCTCCGCTCTCAGGAATTCTTCCTCATAAGGAAGACGCAGCGATCTATTCTCTTGGGGGCGGCCTGAGGGGTGGTGCCATCTCCTGGCCACCCGACAGAAATCTGTCGTCTAATTTAGATCGTTAAGGGTGAGCTTGCTCCTGTGGCCAATCAATGTGTAGTCATTCGACTGCACGCGTTATAACTTCAATTAACTCCTCTTACTCTTTATCATCTCTAGAGGATCGTTCTGAGGTAGCTAATTCCATTTCCACAGAAGCAGGAGAATGAATCTCTTCCGAACACTCACGAGAGGCACCGAAGTGGAGGGAGAGATTTCGTGATCTGGGAAGAGGGCGAGAGAAAGGAGGGACTCCGTCTCTCGTGCCTCGGCCAGATCAACCTGAGATCCCCTGAGTGCAGCGCAGCTCGTGGTTCCCTAAAGAACGCGAGGCGTGCGTGTAACACTTTCATCAGGAGATTATCGCACTGCTCACACTTTCCTTAACACTAGAAGCGCCGAGCAGCAAGGGGAAAAAAAAAATAAAAAATTCACACTCGATCAAAATCCAGGACCCTCCTTTCATGACTTTTCCTAGATCTGTGAGCTTAATCACCCAGCATGCTTACATTTTTTAAATCGCACCTGTAAAAGCCAGTATAAAGCTATTTTGCTCTTATTAACGTGAAATCGCTGACAACTGCTCGGCGGCGTGACGTTTCCTGCATTTTCCAACCTGCGATTCTCATTTCTCTCAGCAGATGGCGCAAGGGATCGCGCATGCTATCTATGCGTCATTCAGTGCGTCTATCTCAGGTTTCATTCATTCCATATATGCAGTTTATATATATCAATTTTATATATATATATAAAATCAATTATATCAATTTCACGGAAGCATATGCTTCGCCATATGATAATACGCCATTCATTCCCGCATTGATAATCAGCGATATTTTATAAGGAGATTTAGGGATTTAGGGATTTAGCTCTACTTAAATTTCTGAAACTTCGGATGTTTTTTTTTTTTGGTTAGATTAGTTCTGAACTCGCTTCCGTGAATCTATCGCTAAAACAATGTAATGAGCCCTCCTGAGGATATAAAGCTTTATTATTGTGTTTGAATAAATAATCAGATCTACCACAGCAGATAATAAACTATGGTGTGTCATAACCGAAGCAAACACCACGATTATGCCTGGTTTCGTTCGACGGGAACGTGTTTCACTTGGCCGCGGTGTATTATAAACCTGTGGAATGTTTCATTGTTTATGCTCACATAAGAGTAATAAATGCGAGTGAAATGTGGGAATGATGTGTGGCAACTCAATGAGAACTAAACCAAAGATTTCGTTAACTCCACTGAGTGTAACATCTGCATAGTGACACGGAACATCTTCACCTTTCCGTTTACCTTTGAAAAAAAAGCTGTATTTTGTTTGTTTATGTTTAGAATTTTTATAACAGTAGAAGAAGTACGCGCGAGCACGCACACACAGACACACAGACACACAGACACACACACACACACACACACAGACACGCACACTCCCCTGAGCCCTCGGGAAACATCCAATCACTGTCGGTATACAAATGAGTCAAGACGTAGCCTAACGTGGTGTCGTGTCGGATTTCAGCGGTCACGGAGTGGGAAGACTTTGAAGAAGCAGCAGTGACAGTAAACAGCTGAACAACTTCACTTTTCCGTTTACCTCTGAGGAAAAAAAGCTGTATTTTGTTTGTTTATATTTAGGATTTTTATAGTAGTAAGAGAGAGTTATAGTTTGGTCTGTACTGTAGTTCGGACCTTTGTAGAGAATAAATAAATGAATAACACCTTCATATACCCTCTCAAGAGAGTGCCATAGTCCATTGTTAGTTTTAATGATTTGGCTGAAACTAATTATCACTACATAAGTACCCTAACACCATTGATCACGAGTTTCAGCTGAACCTAATTCTATACTTGTAACAGAAAATGTAGATGCAGATTGCAAATGTGTATATATATATAATAGATAGATAGATAGATAGATAGATAGATAGATAGATAGATAGATGTGTGTGTAGGCTCTACGCAGGGGCAAGAGAGGGAAGCGCACCCTCAAATGAATGTATGCACATGTTAATATATTCCTAAAATGTATATATTACAAGTTGATAAACTGATCTGCGGTAGCGGAAAAATCCGCTGAAAAAAGCACAGGCTGCAGCGCACGCGCACACACACACACATACACACACACACAGACACACCTCCCTTGAGCCCTGCGTCTGTCGGATTTCAGCGGTCACGGGGTGGAAAGACTTTGAAGCAGTTTATATATGAAGCTAAGCTTGAACTTATCAGCATTGTAAATATATAATATGTTTCAAATAAAATCGCTATTACTTGACCCTGAAGTTTAGTTTAGCACACACAAAAAATGAAAAGTCATTTCTGGTAAATGAACGGCATGTGTAGTTTATTTACAGTAATTCATTAAAAATTTACAGTAATTTGTTAAAAAAATAACACCATTCAAATGCTTACAATTCGTCTAGATTTCTAGCAGATGCCATACGTTTTGTTCCCTGAACATCTGCCGACTTGATTTTCATTTGCTTACGAACACAAGTTCCATTCAACATATAATGATGTCTGCACATGTTAATATATTCCTAAAATGTATATATTACAAGTTGATAAACTGATCTGCGGTAGCGGAAAAATCCGCTAAAAAAAGGACAGGCTGCAGCGCACGCACACACACACACATATACACACACACACCTCCCTTGAGCCCTTCGTCAGTCAGATAGATAGATAGATGTGTGTGTGTGTATATAATCAAACACATAAATACAAAATACGTTTCAAATAAAATCGCTATTACTTGACCCTGAAGCTTAGTTTAGCACAAACACACAAAAAAAACCAAAAAATTAATTTCTGGTAAATCAACTGCATATGTAGTTTATTTACAGTAATTCATTAAAAAATTAATATACATTGTACAGTACACAGTAAACACGGGAAAGATTACAAAAAATAAACAGTGTCTACTTTATAAACAGCTTAGTATGTGCGTCGAGATGCTGAAATCTCTTGCATGTTGCCGTTCCATTTTGTGCTTCCAAGTGGAGAGATATTTGACCGATAGCCTAGAACAAAAGATCTATAGGTGTGATCACAACCCCCTCCGACCGACCGTGCCATCAATCACTGACCACCTCAGAAGTTCCCTCCAATGTATGGCTGCAATACTTGTTTTGCAAGTATTTTTAACACCATTCAAATGCTTACAATTCGTCTAGATTTCTAGCAGATGCCATACGTTTTGTTCCCTGAACATCTGCCGACTTGATTTTCATTTGCTTACGAACACAAGTTCCATTCAACATTGTGAATTTTGCCCATGATGCTTGCATCGCTTTATTAACATTCCAAGCATAGCTTTAGTGCATTCTTTGAGCATTTGCCTCAGACAAGCCGCTTACAGGTCTGGCAGATATAAGAGGATTTGTTCCCTGCACATCTGCCAATCTGACACTGCCTCCTTTTCGCAGGTGGAGAAGGAGTTTCAGGTAAAGGTCGCTTGCATACCATTGCCCTTGCCCCTTCTGCCATTGCCGTTTTCTGGTGCGCACATAGTTCCTTTACCAACTCCAGAATAAATCTCCTCCTGCTTATGGTCACATTCATGCACTGTTTATATAGAATATGTGCATTAATTGCAATCAGGTCTACGAGGTTGTAAAACACAACCTCCCTTTACTGAATACAGCCGCGCCATTTGATCCATAACATCAACGCCAACTTTAGTGCTGTTGTAGTAGGAAATTGTTTCAGGCAGTTTCTTTTCGCCATTATCAGTTGAAACTGCCTGATGCATTGTGCTCAGAATGCATACATTCTTCTTTCGTTTTGCCTGATAAATCGTGAGCGTGGCCTTTCCAGCCTTCAACAACCTGGTCGCATATCGTTCAGACTGTGCCTGTGTACAAGGGGGCATTTCTTGTCTGATTTTATTCATTGTGCCAACAATGGTGGTTTTATTCACCAAAAGATTGTTTGCAAGTCTTAACGAGGTGAAGAAATTGTCTGTTGTTATATTTCTTCCTTTCCCCAGGAAAGGCTCCACAATACGCATTACAACCGTGTCTGATAACCGCTGACCAGCCGCCCTACTGTCGTCTTTCCCTAGATAGGGAATTGCGTTCAACATGTATTTTGTTTCAACATCAGCGGCCACCCAGAATTTGATACCAAACTTGTCTGGTTTATTGGCCATGTACTGCGTGAAACGACAGCGCGCTTTAGTAGGGAACAGTTGCTCATCTACTGTTATGTTCACACCGGGTATGTAAGAGGCAATGCTGTTTTTCACAAATTTCTCAAATATCTCAGAGATCATGGCAAATTTATCATTCACAAGTCGGGCAGCCCTTGTTGTCTTGTCATCAAAGCGCAGATAGCGCATAATGTCTCTAAATTTTTGTCGAGACATTGTCTCTTTGAAAATAGGATTTCCCAAGTCAGCGGACTAGTAATCATCCAGATTCATGCTTTTACCACCCGTGATACCTCTCAAATAAATGAGACCAACGAATGCTTTTAGTTCATCACCTGTAAGCTTGAACTTATCAGCATTGTTTCGTTCAGATTCCGCTTCCGTTTCTTAATCTTTCCCCACATTTCTGTGTCAATCAAACACTGTAGACTGCTCAATGGGCTTGTAATATTGCCCTTGGCATAAGGCGTGGGACCTGAGGTTTCTTTCATTATATTGCACTCTTGCGCTCTCCCTCGAGGGTTTTCAGCCTTTAGTTCAACCGATACTGTGCCATCTCTTGCCTCTTGAAATGAGTCCCCTGCACACTCAATTTCAGAGTCTGATTCTGAATCAGATTCAACATTCAGATTTAATTCGCTTTCGCCCTCTTGCTCACCTGCTCCATCTGACACCTCACATTGCTCGCCCTCCGATTCCATCTCATCAATATTCCACAGAATGTCCAGCACTTGCTGTGGGGTATATCGCTCTCTTTGAGTCATTGTGTATGAATTCACCGCTCAATTGCTCAAACTCTGTAGCCGCCCCAACTACAGAGTGAGTTGTAGACGTACCTGTTGACTTATTTATAGGTCTCAATGTATAAGAAATGTTATTGATCATAATAGCTCCGCCCTCATAATCAATGGTGTTAGGGTACTTATGTAGTGATAATGAGTTTCTGCCAAATCATTAAAACTAACAATAGACTATGGCACTCTCTTGAGAGGGGATATGAAGGTGTTATTCATTTATTTATTCTAAAAAATTCTAAAAATAAACAAACAAATACAGCTTTTTTTTACTCAGAGTTAAACAGAAAAGTGAAGTTGTTCAGCTGTTTAGTGTCACTATGTCAAACAGTGAAACACTGTAACTAGAATATTTACAAAACTGAAAGGTTGTCTTATGAATACTAAAAAAACTAAGTTAAAGCAGATGGGTTACATTTTTATATATATATATATATATATATATAGTAATTGAGCAGCTCTAAGTAGATGAATATAGTCAAATTTACTATAGGCTTTTACTATAGGGGATTCCTGCCAACTGGACAAGAATTTAAAAATGTAACGTTTAGCTTAGATTTGGTTTATGATAATCTTATAGTAGAAAACAAAATTTGACTATATTCATTTATAGGCTAAATGAATTGTAAGCCTTTGAATGGTGATAACAATACTTCCACTTGGAAGCAAAAAAAATGGAACGGCAACATGCAAGGGATTTCAGCATCTCGACGCACATACTAAGCTGTTTATAAAGTAGACACTGTTTGTTTTTTCATTTTGTAATCTTTCCCGTGTACTGTACAATGTATATTCATTTTTTAATGAATTACTGTAAATAAACTACATATGCAGTTGATTTACCAGAAATGACTTTTCTGTTTTTTTTTTGCGTGTTTGTGCTAAACTAAATTTCAGGGTCAAGTAATAGCGATTTTATTTGAAAAGTATTATATATTTACAATGCTGATAAGTTCAAGCTTAGATTCATATATAAACTGCTTCAAAGTCTTTCCACCCCGTGACAGCTGAAATCCGACACACGGTGCTTGGATATTTACAGAGGGCTCAAGGGAGGTGTGTCTGTGTGTCCGTGCGCTGCAGCCTGTCCTTTTTTCAGCGGATTTTTCCGCTACCGCAGATCAGTTTATCAACTTGTAATATATACATTTTAGGAATATATTAACATGTGCAGACATCATTATATGTTGAATGGAACTTGTGTTCGTAAGCAAATGAAAATCAAGTCGGCAGATGTTCAGGGAACAAAACGTATGGCTTCTGCTAGAAATCTAGACGAATTGTAAGCATTTGAATGGTGTTAAAAATACTTGCAAAACAAGTATTGCAGCCATACATTGGAGGGAACTTCTGAGGTGGTCAGTGATTGATGGCACGGTCGGTCGGAGGGGGTTGTGATCACACCTATAGATCTTTTGTTCTAGGCTATCGGTCAAATATCTCTCCACTTGGAAGCACAAAATGGAGCATGTGCATTTGCTGTGCATTTGCTTGCTTTTACCACTGAGTGGCGCTATATAACTACAGACTGACGCCTCATGCCTTACATTCTCTGTCTCATTAATGAGACGTGTCCCATTAAATAATACACGTAGTAGCCGATAACATCAAGTGAAACACTGTAGTTGATCGAATTCATAATCACAGTACTATAATTACAGTACAAATGTAGAATTCAAATTAAATCAAATCTTATTAAGATCAAATTTAAGCACAATAAATATTAACACAGTGAGCCTTTAGATTTTATCACGTGTAATTAGAAAAGAAGTGTGTATGGTTTTATTTAAATATAATTTTCTAAACCAATAAGATAAAAATAACACTAAGTTATTATTATAACAGGCTTACTTCGTCACTTATCCAGAGCTTGCTTTATTAACCTTGCCTTATTTAAGGTTACTTGGGTGCATCACTTTTAAGTGCTCATTTGGTGTAGCGGTTAGAGCCCACGGTCAGTGATACATAAAGCGCCTGTTCGAATCCCGAGGGGGTGATGTTTTAAATTTTTTTATTTTAATTAAAACAAAATTAAAATAAAAAAAAAATGTTGTATTTTGATTTTGCTTCAGCATACTATAGAAAAAACAGCAAACTCGCACGCAACCAGTTTGTATTCTTTAAATTTAGGGGACTGACGGCTCGGTCTGCTGCTGCTGCGTGTGTGTGTGTGTGTGTCATTATACTGATGAAAAGTGGTGGCCATCTGCCGTACCGGGAGTTTTGATTTACGACAGCTGTTTACGGCAGTGTAGTCCAGTGCGGGAGATGCATTGTGGGTAATGAGGTCCGGTGTTACATCTGTTACATTTTTGATAACAATAGTTTTTTTACAAACATTTCTAAACTAATAAGATCAAATGACACCAAGTTTAAAACAGATAAAATACACGTGCAAATAGTATAATTGTATAACAGGCTTACTTCGTTACTTATTTAACGCTTGCTTTCAAAGAAGTCGAGTGGCTTATTAACATCACGGAGGTGTGTTGTTTCTAAGTGCCTGGTTGGTGTAGCGGTTAGAGCGCTCGGTCATGGATTTACAAAGCGTCGATTCGAATCCTGGATGATGCTGTTTTAAAAAATTGTTCTATTTTAGTTTTACTCAGCAAACAAAAAAAATTATTATTCAGAGCACGATATGCAACCGTAATGAGTCCTTTAACCAGCTTATACAGCTGGCATGTGACCAACGTATTTAACCGTGATGAGTCCATAAAATCATTTTTTTCCAGCTTTTTATTTTTTATTTTTGATTTTATTCCAGCTTACCTGTTCAGGTTGATTGCGATTCTTTTTAAAATATTGTCTCAGTTTTATATGTTGTTCGTCTTGATGTTTGTCTTCTTTTCACTTGGCAACACTCAAATGCAAATTATTCACCGTGAATCAGCTGTTCTCACCTATCCATTCAGAGAAACTGAATGAGCTGAAATGAGCCTTTGTTTCACGACCGCGACACCCCTCTCTCTCACGCACATACAGTACAGAGTAGACCAAATCATTACAGTACATACTTTATCCAACGAACATGAAAAATATCCACATAATGATGAGTTAAGAAGCATTGCTTAATTTTCGTTTAGACAGACTGTTTGTATCTGATTATTGGTATTATTAAAGAACAGCAGCACAAACAACAACACAAGGGCTTGTACAGCAAGACACATTTTTATTATTTTGCAAAGAGTTAAATTTGTAACAGTAAAAGGCATCCGAATTTAAATATATAAATTACTAGAAACAAATTGAGCACACTATCAGAATAAAAAATAGAACAAATCAAATGTATTTTACACATACACAAGGAGGATAATGATACCGAGTTTATATTAAAATATCAAATATTGTAATATTGTTTTTGTGTTATTATAAATAATGAAATGCAGTAGGCTGTTATGGTCATCATCAAAAGAAAATATATTAAGTAACAGATAATATTAGGTTTATGTTTCAAATTAGATAAAATGCTGATTTTCCAGCAGTAAAATTATTGTATCTCTACAGTTTACAAAACCTCCGCTGCGTGTATTCATTCACAGTCTCCAGAGCACGCACAGAGAAATAGGAGACTGTGGTTTAGGAGTGGATTGGAGAGAAGAGAGCTGTTCAGTTACTATAAAAAAAAATCTAAAAAAATATATAAAAACATAATATGATCTTTTTGAGTTATGAGTTTTTTTTATTATACATAAGACAACCTTTCAGTTTTGTAAATATTCTAGTTATAGTGTGTTAAGTTTTTCTTTAGGTTAAACGGTTTTGAGAATTAGACCATCCAGCTAAGATCAATATTATGTCGTTGATTGATAAAATCTGGATTAAGGATATTTTATTTTGTTTTATTTATTTAATTTGTATTTTTCATCTTCCCCCTGAGGGATTGCCACCTTATTGTGGTCAGGGGATTTGCGTGCCTCAGTGCTTGGATGTTTACCGAGGGCTCAAGGGAGGTGTGTCTGTGTGTGTGTGTGTGTGTCTGTGTGTGTGTGCGTGTGCGCTGCCTGTCCTTTTTTCAGCGGATTTTTCCGCTACCGCAGATCAGTTTATCAACTTGTAATATATAAATTTTAGGAATATATTAACATGTGGAGACATCATTATACTGTATGTTGAATGGAACTTGTAAGCCTTTGAATGGTGTTAAAAATACTTGCAAAACAAGTATTGCAGCCATACATTGGAGGGAACTTCTGAGGTGGTCAGTGATTGATGGCACGGTCGGTCGGAGGGGGTTGTGATCACACCTATAGATCTTTTGTTCTAGGCTATCGGTCAAATATCTCTCCACTTGGAAGCAAAAACATGCAAGGGATTTCAGCATCTCGACGCACATACTAAGCTGTTTATAAAGTAGACACTGTTTGTTTTTTCATTTTGTAATCTTTCCCGTGTTTACCGTGTACTGTACAATGTATATTCATTTTTTTAATGAATTACTGTAAATACTACACATTCCGTTGATTTACCAGAAATTACTTTTCTGTTTTTTGTGTGTGCTAAACTAAACTTCAGGGTCAAAGTAATAGCGATTTTATTTGAAAAGTATTATATATTTACAATGCTGATAAGTTCAAGCTTAGATTCATATATAAACTGCTTCAAAGTCTTTCCACCCCGTGACAGCTGAAATCCGACAGACGCAGGGCTCAAGGGAGGTGTCTGTGTGTGTGTGTGTGTGTGTGTGTGTGTGTCTATGTGTGTGCGTGCGCGCGCATACTTCTTCTACTGTTATAAAAACTCTAAATATAAACAAACTAAATACAGCTTTTTTTTCAGAGGTAAACGGAAAAGTGAAGATGTTCAGTGTCCCTATGCAGATGTTACACTCAGTGGAGTTACCGAAATCATTGGTTTAGTCCTCATCATTTCCACATTTCACTCGCTTTTATTCCTCTTATGTGAACATAAACAGTGAAACATTCCACAGGTTTATAATACACCGCGGCCAAGTGAACCACGTTCCTGTCAAACGAAACGAGGTATAATCGTGGTGTTTGCTTCGGTTATGACACACCATAGTTTATTATCTGCTGTGGTAGATCTGATTATTTATCCAAACACAATAATAAAGCTTTATATCCTCAGGAGGGCTCAGTACATTGTTTTAGCGATAGTTTCACGGAAGCGAGTTCAGAACTAATCTAACCAAACCAAAAAAAAAAAAAAAACATCCGAAGCTTCAAATAGAATGAACGAACTAATGAAATTGATATATATGTAATTGATATACTGTATATACAGACGTGTGTGTGTCATTTTAATTCAAATGAACATTTTAATGCTTTCTGATACACTTATCAACTTATCCACATACACTTATCAACACACACTCTCCGTGCACGCACACACACAATCTCTAAAAAATTAATATTAATAACATACATATACAAATAAACAAAAAAAAATAGTCTGCAAAGAGACACACATCCGACAGACGCAGGGCTCAAGGGAGGTGTGTCTGTGTGTGTGTGTGTGTGTGTGTGTATGTGTGTGTGTGTGCTCGTGCGCTGCAGCCTGTCCTTTTTTCAGCGGATTTTTCCGCTGCCGCAGATCAGTTTATCAACTTGTAATATATACATTTTAGGAATATATTACCATGTGCATACATTCATTTGAGGGTGCGCGTCCCTCTCTTGCCCCTGCGTAGAGCCTACACACACATCTATCTATCTATTATATAAATACACATTTGGAATCTGCATCTACATTTTCTGTTACAAGTATAGAATTAGGTTCAGCTGAAACTCATGATCAATGATGTTAGGGTACTTATGTAGTGATAATTAGTTTCAGCCAAATCATTAAAACTAACAATGGACTATGGCACTCTCTTGAGAGGGGATATGAAGGTGTTATTCATTTATTTATTCTCTACAAGGGTGTGAACTACAGTACAGACCAAACTATAACTCTCTCTTACTACTATAAAAATCCTAAATATAAACAAACAAAATACAGCTTTTTTTCCTCAGAGGTAAACGGAAAAGTGAAGTTGCTCAGCTGTTTACTGTCACTGCAGCTTCTTCAAAGTCTTCCCACTCCGTGACCGCTGAAATCCGACACGACACCACGTTAGGCTACGTCTTGACTCATTTGTATACCGACGGTGATTGGATGTTTCCCGAGGGCTCAGGGGAGTGTGTGCGTCTGTGTGTGTGTGTGTGTGTGTGTCTATGTGTGTGCGTGCTCGCGCGTACTTCTTCTACTGTTATAAAAATTCTAAACATAAACAAACAAAATACAGTTTTTTTTTCAGAGGTAAACGGAAAAGTGAAGATGTTCAGTGTCACTATGCAGATGTTACACTCAGTGGAGTTACCGAAATCTTTGGTTTAGTTCTCATTGAGTTGCCACACATCATTTCCACATTTCACTCGCATTTATTACTCTTATGTGAGCATAAACAGTGAAACATTCCACAGGTTTATAATACACCGCGGCCAAGTGAAACACGTTCCCGTCGAACGAAACCAGGCATAATCGTGGTGTTTGCTTCGGTTATGACACACCATAGTTTATTATCTGCTGTGGTAGATCTGATTATTTATTCAAACACAATAATAAAGCTTTATATCATCAGGAGGGCTCATTACATTGTTTTAGTGATAGTTTCATGGAAGCGAGTTCAGAACTAATCTAACCAAAAAAAAAAACATCCGAAGTTTCAGAAGCTTCAAATAAAATGAACGAACTAATGGATTTTCTCAAAACGATATAAAATTAAGTACAGCTTTCCTTTTTGTTATAATATGAAGCCCCTAGATCGACAAAGGAGGAGAAAAAATGGCAGAAAGAAGTAATGCCAAAAACTTTGGGATATAATGCAAAATATGACTTTTTTTTTTTCTCCTGCCATTTTTTTCTCTTCCGTTGTCCCCTTAAAGATTCTGTAGTAGGTTTTCTCAGTTGAATATGAAAAAAATACCGCTGATTATCCACGTGGGAATGAATGGTGCATTGTCCAAGTGCAAGTTTATCTTGGAGCTAAACTATTTGCTTTGAGTGAAGGCGCCATCTAGCGATCATTGTGTATCAGCAACAGCTTCCCATTCAAAACAATAGGCGGTCAAACAACCGCTGAACCGCGTTATAAGTAGGTGACACTGGCGCGGCGCTTCTAGTGTTAAAATCCATTGAGAGCGTGGCTCTCACCCAAACATTCAAAACAGAGGATGTGCGTATCGCCTTCGGAAAGAAGGCTATCGCACGGGCATCTAACTCTAAACACCATTTCGTCTGGTGAGTTTTATGTTTTTTTTTCTCTCTGTTTTAAAGTTAGATTATGCTTGCTGCACACACGCAATTCACAATGTCGGTTGAAGACAAATGATCTGGGGCCTCATGTATCAACGCTGCGTACGCACAAAAACTTTGCTTACGCCAGTTTTCACGCTCACGGTCGGATTTACTAACAGTGAAATTAACGTGAGAATGTGCGTTCTTCCACGCCAACTTCATGTCTGGCGTACGTGTATTTCTTGTGTGTGTGTGTGTGTGTGTGTGTGTTTTATTTCAGTTGGCGACTCCTAGAGGCAATTATGTTAAATTGCACACTACAGAGTATCACACCAACACGTGAAAAACATTGCTATTAATTTATAATTGATAAAATGGGTTAATTGACAATATTTTTCTACCAATTATTTGATTTAGAACATATAAAAGCATTTTCAAATGTATACAACCCTTAGTCTATGGCAATGGCAGTGTTGGCCTTATTAGAGGACATTGTTAATGGCCGAATCCAAAGGGAACACGTTTTTAGGGATCGCAGTGTTTTCTGGCCCATGATGATGACTGGCTTATTAGCCGTTTCAGATTTCCAAGAGCTATCCTCTTGGAGCTCTGTGCTGAGTTGGGTCCAAATTTGGAAAGAGAGACAGCGAGGAGCCATGCATTACCTGTTCCCTTACAGGTGCTGACAACACTTGGTTTCTTGGCAACTGGTTCTTTCCAACGGGAACTGGTAAGGGGCTCGTGGTTAAGCCAGTCGTCTTTGAGCCGTGCAGTGCCAGCTGTATGGGATGGGATCATCCGCATGTCTAGCAGTTATATAAGGTTTCCATACCATGCAGTTGACCAGCCAAACATTAAAGCGCAATTTGCAGCGATCGCCGGTTTTCCTAATGTAATCCGAGCCATCGACTGCACGCACATTGCTATAAAGGCGCCATCTGAAGACGAATTTGCATACGTGAATTGGAAACATTTCCATTCAATAAATGTGCAAATAATATGTGATGATCAAACAGGTTGCATGATCTGACCGTGCGCAGCCCCCCGTTGCATGATCTGACTGCGCATCCCGTTGCATGATCTGGGGAAAAAACAATGCTAGACCAGGATGACCCCCTCAAATTTCTCATGCCCCTCCATATGGTCAGGTCTAGAACCGGCCCTGCTCAAATGCACCTAACAAATATTGTGGCAAAGTGGCCTGGGTCAACCCATGATTCATTCATCCTCACAAACAGCATGGTTGGGATGAGGCTCCAAGGTGGCAGGGTGCGCGATGGGTGGCTTCTTGGTGAGTGATGTATTTAAATATATTATTCCAGCTAAGTTTTTTTTTTATTTTGTTATTAATCCCGGAGGACAAACTTGCAAATAACGCATTTTTTCTCCGGTCTACTTCCGCGACAGGAGCACCACCAATTAATATTCTGTGAAGTTTTTTTTCTTGCTTGTTTTTTCCATTGCTTTTTTGTTTGGTTTTTCCAAAGTGGAGTCATTACCATATTTATACGGGGGAGGAGGCAGGGAGGGGTTTTGCGCTCGTGCACGTGTGCTCAATTTCACGTTAATTCGGATGTACAAAGAGAATATGCGTGGGATTCCGCATACGCAGTGTTTCATACATCAGATTTTATAACGCACATTTACAGCTTTGTCCGTACGCAATGTTTTAGTATGAATTCAACGCAAGTCTTTGTACATGAGGCCCCTGAGGTTTGTCGCCGGCTCACTAGTATTTATAACCTGCAGCTGCGTCTAATCAGATGACGTCACCTGACCGAGGTTATATATAGCCAAAAATTTGGCGTGTTTGCACACACATGCTTCACAACCGGCAACATGACAAAATGGTTCCCATAGTGTTTTCACGCAGCATCGAGAGTAGCCCTTGAAAGGGAACAGATTGAATGTTGAAACTTGAGAATCAATCCATAAAAAAAAAAAACATATCCTTAATGATGTCATACACAAAAAAACAACTATGTTTATTATTACACTAAAATAATTATTTGTTGGTGTTTCTTAAAAAAAGTTATTGTAACAATTGCATGTATCTTCTTAAGTTACCCAACTTCGGCATTATAGAATAAATTTTTTTTTACATGCACAGTACTAATAAATGCCCATGAAAACTTATATGATCATTTCTTTGTGTATTTGTATAGCCATTTCACTTTTTTGAACAAAGTCTTGTTTACTTATTATATTATATTTATTTATTAACTTTGTCCAAAGAGCTGTTTCAACCAATAACACTTACTATACATTAATGGGTTTTTGTAAAAAAAAAAAAAAAAACTTTGTATAAGTGTTAATTTAATGGCTTATGGGTCATTTCAAGTATGTATTTGTACTGTACTGTATGGTAATATTGTATTTAATCATAATAATGGCCACTTTGTTAGGAACACTTGTACAATCTATTGCAATCCAATAGAGCAGCTCTGTCATAAATTCTAATTTTACAAGATTAAAATTCCTCAGTTTTTAAGTTGAAAATGTTGGTATCAACAAGGAATGAGTGGGCCAAAACACTAGAACAACCTCTTAATATAAACATACAGTGGTGTGAAAAACTATTTGCCCCCCTCCTGATTTCTTATTCTTTTGCATGTTTGTCACACAAAATGTTTCTGATCATCAAACACATTTAACTATTAGTCAAAGATAACACACGTAAACACAAGTAAAAGTAATTGCCCCCTGAACCTAATAACTGGTTGGGCCACCCTTAGCAGCAATAACTGCAATCAAGCGTTTGCGATAACTTGCAACGAGTCTTTTACAGCACTCTGGAGGAATTTTGGCCCACTCATCTTTGCAGAATTGTTGTAATTCAGCTTTATTTGAGGGTTTTCTAGCATGAACCGCCTTTTTAAGGTCATGCCAGAACATCTCAATAGGATTCAGGTCAGGACTTTGACTAGGCCACTCCAAAGTCTTCATTTTGTTTTTCTTCAGCCATTCAGAGGTGGATTTGCTGGTGTGTTTTGGGTCATTGTCCTGCTGCAGCACCCAAGATCGCTTCAGCTTGAGTTGACGAACAGATGGCCGGACATTCTCCTTCAGGATTTTTTGGTAGACAGTAGAATTCATGGTTCCATCTATCACAGCAAGCCTTCCAGGTCCTGAAGCAGCAAAACAACCCCAGACCATCACACTACCACCAACATATTTTACTGTTGGTATGATGTTCTTTTTCTGAAATGCTGTGTTACTTTTACGCCAGATGTAACGGGACACGCACCTTCCAAAAAGTTCAACTTTTGTCTCGTCGGTCCACAAGGTATTTTCCCCAAAGTCTTGGCAATCATTGAGATGTTTAGCAAAATTGAGACGAGCCTTAATGTTCTTTTTGCTTAAAAGTTGTTTGCACCTTGGAAATCTGCCATGCAGGCCGTTTTTGCCCAGTCTCTTTCTTATGGTGGAGTCGTGAACACTGACCTTAATTGAGGCAAGTGAGGCCTGCAGTTCTTTAGATGTTGTCCTGGGGTCTTTTGTGGCCTCTCAGATGAGTTGTCTCTGCGCTCTTGGGGTAATTTTGGTCGGCCGGCCACTCCTGGTAAGGTTCACCACTGTTCCGTGTTTTTGCCATTTGTGGATAATGGCTCTCACTGTGGTTCGCTGGAGTCCCAAAATGGCTTTATAACCTTTACCCGACTGATAGATCTCAATTACTTTTGTTCTCATTTGTTCCTGAATTTCTTTGGATCTTGGCATGATGTCTAGCTTTTGAGGTGCTTTTGGTCTACTTCTCTGTGTCAGGTAGCTCCTATTTAAGTGATTTCTTGATTGAAACAGGTGTGGCAGTAATCAGGCCTGGGGGTGACTACAGAAATTGAACTCAAGTGTGATAAACCACAGTTAAGTTATTTTTTAACAAGGAGGGCAATCACTTTTTCACACAGGGCCATGTAGATTTTGAGGTTTTTTTTCTCCCTTAATAACGTAAACCTTCATTTAAAAACTGCATTTTGTGTTCAATTATGTTATCTTTGCCTAATAGTTAACGGTTTTTGATGAGCAGAAACATTTAAGTGTGACAAACATGCAAAAGAATTAAAAATCAGGAAGGGGGCAAATAGTTTTTCACACCACTGTATACTGTAGTTTCATATTTTTGACTGTTCCAAATTAAAAACTGAGAAATTATAACCTTGTAAAAGTAAAGCTGCTATGTTGGATTGTACAAGTGTAATAAAGTGGCCAGTGAGTATATATGGTCTCCAAAATGACCATAAAGTTGAATTAATGGCATTCTAAAATGGTTGCAAAAATACCAGAGTTTTAGGTAGAATTTATAGCAGGTCTGCCCATTAAATGTTATCCATTTTATCTGGATGTGCTAATTAAACCGACAACTTAGTGTCACCCATACAGTTAGTGTGGATTGCAGAGCAAAAGAATTTACAAAACAGTTAAAAGTTTGACACTTAATACAGCCTCCAACATCAATGTCTCTAAAATGCTTTCAAATTGCTTTCAGATTGTTTCAGAATTTTAAACCCCCATTCCATTGAGCTGAATTTGCTCCTGAATCTACACTGATGCAACTTTGTTACGCCGTCTGAAGAACTTTGTGGAGGACAATAATGCCTGGATACTGACCTCTTCTTCAGTGATGTTAATGTTGGGAGAAAAATTGGAGCATGTTTAAAAATTTTGGTGGTAGTAACACCAACATTTGGTGGTTTCTTTATCAGTTATTTAGGGCTCAGTAGAAAATTGTTTAATTACTTAACGACTTGCTATTGAAACATTATTACATTGATTACGCATCTCTATTGCTTGTATCAAAATGTGGAATGAGGCCTTAGGATTTAAAATAAGGTTTCTTTATTAAACATAGATGTAGGTAAATATACTTATTTTACTGTTAACTTAGTATCAAAATTACAGGTGTGGTTTTTAAATTTTTCTTTTTTTTATGTTTAATTCAAACATTGCATTCTGTTTTTTATAACACCAAATAAACAATTCACAGGTATGACCGAACATTATTTGAAATTATTTTAAACTTCAGTGACAGTGAATATCTGTTGTATGAACCTGGAGGAAATTTGGGAATGCCAATTAGCCTAATCTGCACACTCCAAAGTCCCTGTTCTGCTGCTGTAGCTTAGTCAAGGTGACCCCGGAGCTCACCATCTGCACAGCTTCAAGCAGACAATACGATATCACCACACTCAGAACATCTTAAATTACCATCGCAATTCTTGCACTTAAATTTACCATTATATATCTCTTTCTGATTATTTAAAACCATCTGTCTTTGAAAAACCAGATATTGAAGCTTTTACGTCCAAGCAGGTCAGCTCTTTTATTATTACCTCATCTTTAATGATTGGGGCATGTTCGATATTACCACTTGTGTTGTTGGAGCAGACAGATGGGTAACTTGGACCATTCATCATTCATCCACCTGTATTTCATTTTTTATCATTACACTGATGAGGTTTTGCCTTGTCAAGAACACCACTACCGCTTTGTTCATTCAGAGGAGATGTCATACCCTTCCTGCTTTTACACCGCTAACGGCAACTTCGTCACACACCTAACACCAAGCTAGGGAAACGTATCCCTGTTAGTTAAAGTGGCAATGGTGTCCCGCTTGGTCTCTCTCACTCAAAATGTCTGGCTTTCTCTGAGAACATGCACTCATAAAAAAGTAGAAGAAAAATAGATAGTCTTACAGAAACTTGGCAGGACATCAAACAGCTTTCCAGATGCTCTCCTTAAACTCAGCGCATAAATTCAAATTCAAATTTTATTTGTCACATACACAGTCATACATAGTATAATATGCAGTGAAATGCTTACACGACCGCCAGTGACCTTAAAAAGAAAATAAAAGCTTGTACGTAAAATAAATAATCAATAAAAAGGAAATACTAAAGAAATAAATTTAACTAGTAAAATTAACTGTACAATAAGGGCATAATAAAATATTGCAAAATATAGAAATATAGGGTAGATAGAGTATATATGTATATAGAATTTAAAGTGTCAGTGGTTGTGCAAATATGCATGAAAGGTGACTAATGAAAGTGACATGTGCAATTGTCCAGATGTATAAATATTTAGTGCAAGTGTGTATGAAAGTGTCCATGATTGTCCAGGGCCTTGGAGGGCAGTCTGAAGTCTCTCAAACGTCTGAGGTGGTAGAGACGCTGCTGGGCTTTTTTCACCACGGTGTTGATGTGACAGGACCATGACAGGTCCTGCGTGATGTGAACACCGAGGTATCTGAAGCTGTCCACTCTCTCCACTGGGCTCCTGTTGATGACGGGGGTCTGGTAGTTCCTCTCCTGCTTTGTACTAAAGTCCACTATCAGCTCCTTTGTCTTACTGACGTTCAGGAGGAGATTGTTCCTCTGGCACCAGTTCTCCATCATTGTTGGTGATCAGTCCGACCACGACGGTGTCGTCAGCAAACTTGATGGAGGTGGAGTTGGTAGTGGCCACGCAGTCGTGAGTGTACAAAGAGTACAGCAGGGGGCTCAGAACACAACCCTGGGGGGCTCCAGTGCTGGGAGTGAGTGTAGCTGAGACATGTCCACCCATCCTTACTGCCTGTGGTCTGCCAGTCAGAAAATTGGAGATCCACTGACATATAGATGAGCTGAGTCCCAGGTGCTCCAGCTTGGTGGTGAGTGTGGAGGGAATTATGGTATTAAAAGCAGAGCTGTAGTCGATGAAGAGCATTTTAACATAATTCCCTTTCCTAGTGTCCAGGTGAGTGAGTGATGTGTGGAGGAGATGAGAGATTGCATCGTCTGTGGAGCGGTTCTGACGGTATGCAAACTGTAGTGGGTCCAGTGTGTCGGGTAGTGAAGAAATGATGAGGCGTTCAAAGCACTTCATCACTACTGAGGTGAGGGCTACAGGGCGATAGTCATTGAGGGAGGCAGGATGTGGTTTCTTCGGGACAGGAACAATGATGGACTCTTTGAAGCACGTGGGGATCACAGACTGAGATAAGGAGATGTTGAATATCTCAGTGAACACAGGTGCTAGCTGGTCTGCGCAGGCTCTGAGGATACGACCTGAGATGCCGTCTGGTCCTGCTGCTTTCCTGGTGTTCACTCTCTTGAAGGCTCTCCTCACGTCGTGCTCGGAGATGATGAGCGCGTTCCCGGTGCTGGCAGTGTCTTCCTGTCTGCAGCTGTTAGCGCCGCTAGCATTAGCGCCGTTCGCATCGCTAGCGTCTTTAGCTGCAGCCTCGAAGCGAGCATAGAAGGTGTTGAGCTCGTCTGCCAGAGTCGCGTCCGCGTTCGTCATACCGGATGTTCGTGCTTTATAATCCGTTATTGTTCTCAGTCCCTGCCACAGGCTCCTAGATTCACTCTGTTGAAGCTGTGACTCTAGTTTTCTCCCATAGCGCTGCTTCGCCTCTTTCACCGCCTACCGCACGTTGTATGACGCAGCCTTGTACGGTTCCATGTCCCCCGACGCAAGTCCCGTGTTGTAGGCAGCTGTGCGAGATTTCAGAGCATCGCGGATGGTTTTATCCACCCACGGCTTCTGGTTGGGAAACGTTCTGATAGTCTTTTTCTCCACCGTATCGTCTACTAGCTTCCCAATAAATCCCACAACCGCTTCCGTAAACACCCTGACGTCATCATCGGAGCTGTTTCTGAATATGTCCCAGTCTGCGTCATCGAGTGCGTCCTGTAATGCGGCCACCGATTGGTCCGTCCAGCGCGCGACCTCCCTCTGAACCGGAACTTCCTGTTTCAGCCTTTGTTTATATTTTGGCATGAGGAAGATGGCGGCGTGGTCGGATTTATCAAACGCTGGATGAGATTGTGCCTTGTAACCGTCTTTGACCGTGGTATAACAATGGTCCAGTGTCCTTTCGCCCCTGGTGGGGCAGGTGATGTGCTGATAAAAGTTCGGCACTGCGCGTTTGAGGTTGGCACTATTAAAGTCCCCCGCCACAATGAGCGCAGCGTCCCGGTGTTGTGTGAGTGCCTCATGCAGCTCGCATAAGGCAGTTTCAGTGTCTGCTTGTGGTGGGATGTAAACGGCACTGATTATGACCGATGTGAACTCCCGTGGAAGATAAAAAGGACGACACATGATGGACAGTAGTTCCAGGTTTGGTGTGCAGGAGCGTGTAAGAGGAACAACGCTCGCGCTGTTGCACCAGCTGTTGTTCACCATTAAGCACACGCTGCCTCCCCTTGACTTCCCCGTCCTGTCCATGCGGTGAACCGAGAAGAACTCGGCTGGTTGTATGGCGTGGTCTGGCACCGCTGGGTTCAGCCATGTCTCGGTGAAGCAGAGAAGGTTGCAGTCCCGAATGTCTCTCTGGAACTTTATCCTGGCCCTGAGGTCATCGAGTTTGTTCTCCAGTGACTGGACGTTGGCGAGCAGGATACTAGGCAGAGGTGTGCGGTGTGCACGAGTTCTCAGCCGGTTCCTCACGCCAGCTCGTTTCCCTCGAGGCCTCCGCTTCGCGTCGCGTCCATTGTTCTCCCTCAGGATCTCACTCGGCCAGCTCGGATCCGGAGTTAAAAACGTCGAATTGTGAGTACATTGTATACCAATAGAAACAAGAGTGTTTCTATCATACCTAATGTACTCAATGGTGATGATATTGCCGATTTTAAAACACTGAAAACTAACTTAAAGAACAAAAACTAAGAAAAGGTGGTCGGAGCAGTCGTGACGGCAGCCGACCTCACCGGCGCCAGCTTGGATTAGCGCATAAGAGAAACCTTAACGATCCTTTATTTGTGAACATTTAAACAATAAAAACATTGTGCCTTAAAAAATAGATTCATAAAAAGCCTTTTGTAAAATATACACAATAAATAGATAGATAAATAAATAAATACATGAAAATAGAAACGAGCATGGTGTCACGTTTCTGGTGTCTGTGTATGCGTGGCATAGTCGCGGAGGCAAGATGTGGATTCAATATCTTTTTTTATTAGACACAAAACAAAAGCTGCTTTAGTAGAGCACCTTGTAACTTTAATATAATACTTTCCACTATAGCAAAATTACTCGCACAAAACTCATAATTAACCAGAGGTGTCAAGTAACGAAGTACAAATACTTCGTTACCTTACTTAAGTAGAAATTTTGGGTATCTATACTTTACTGGAGTAATTATTTTTCAGGCGACTTTTTACTTCTACTCCTTACATTTTTAAGCAATTATCTGTACTTTCTACTCCTTACATTTTAAAAATAGCCTCGTTACTCTATTTTTATGATCAGAACACGCAGCCCCCCCGTCGCATGATAAGAACGCGCACAACGCCCCCCCCCCCCGGTCACGTGATAAGCGCGCGCACAACGCCCCCCCGGTCACGTGATAAGCGCGCGCACAACGCATCCCTTCCCACCCACCCCCCCCCCGTCGCATAATCAGAAAGCGAGACCTTAATGCTTTTGTCGCCCCTCACGGTACTTTTACTTTTATACTTTAAGTAGTTTTGAAACCAGTACTTTTAAACTTTTACTTAAGTAAAAAGCTTGGGTTGATACTTCAACTTCTAAAGAAGTATTTTTGAACCCTAGTATCTATACTTCTACTCAAGTAATGAATGTGAATACTTTTGACACCACTGTAATTAACACAAACAGAACAGCAACAAAAGCTAGACGCCTGACTGAAGTTCAGTCAGGCTATTTATAATTAACATAATTGCTTTTCCTCGGTTCAGGTGAATGCTTGCCTCACCTGACCGAGGTGCAGTCTGGGAAATGCAGTCCAACTTAAACTAGAACTCTAAACAAAAAACATAAACCACAAACCAAGAGAGGGCATTTATCACCCTCTAGGGGTTAACCCTTACAGTACCCCCCCCTTTAAAAATGCTCCTCCGTAGCATTACTGGAGGTCCCGGACTACCACCCCAATGGACCAAGTTGGCCCCCCAACAGAGAGGCTTTCGCTCACCTCCCGTGAGCAGGGCCGTAACACCTGCATGACACCATCCCCAAAGCCCAGCTGTGGCTGAACTGGCACTGGGCTGATTCCCTTGAAGCCTGGATGCGGAGGGAGAAGGCTGAGCTGCTGATGCGTCATTCATGTAGCTGTTTGGTTCCAGAGCTGAAGCGACGCTTGCTGAACTTGGCAGCAGTGGAACTGACGTGACGTCCGCGGATCTCGATGGTTCAGGAGCTGGCGCAATGTCCTCCGAACTTGGCGGCTGCGGAGCTGACGCGATGTACGTGTCGCTTGGAAGCTGCAGAGCTGGCATGACATCCGTGGAGCGTGGCAGCTCCTGAGCTGAACTTAAAGGCAGCAGAGCTGGAGCGACGCTCTCGGAGCTAACAGGCAGCTGCAGAGCAGAGGCGACGATCTCGGAGCTTGGCGGCTGAGCTGTCGACGCTCCAATTATTGAGCTGGCCAGTTCTGGAGCTGAAGCGACCCTCGCGGAGCTGGGAGACGGAGGCAGAAGGGCGACAGTCTCGAAGCCGAGCGGCGGAGGAAGAAGCATGCGGTCCTCGAGGCTCGGCGGCTGCAGTGCGGAAGCGATGTCCTCGAAGCCGGGAGAAGGACCAGGCTCTCCCGTCTGCACGGTGGCTGAAGAGCGGAAGCATCGTTTTCGTCGCTTAAAGACCGTAGCAAAGGAAGCAAGTCATTCTCGCTACTCTGCGATGGTGCGTAGTCCTCCGCGATGAGCACCGGCGGTGGCGGGAGAGGGAGCGCTTCGTCCAAATAAGAGAGAGGGAAAACATCTGGGAATACAGCGTGGCTCTCCTGAACCCGGATGAGCAGCTTTTGGAGCTGCACCACCTGCTCCCGCAGGTCACAAATGCGCTCCTCGTTTTGCAAAAACAAGTTAATCATTTATGATTGAGCATAAAACCATATCATAGCACCACACCGCCATGAACATTTCCAGGTCCCCAGTGCTCTTACAGAAATTAAAATCTACCAGGATTCTCAATTTTATTTGTCTGGCTAAAACTGTCATGGTGTCATGCCTGTGCCTAGTGTTATTCTATTCTGTTCTGTTATTCTGTTCTTCCTGGTAATATAAATTGCCATTTTGGCTTGATCCAGGGTCAAATTAATTAATTTACACCTGAATCTTTTTTTAAACCATAGATAAAAATCTGAAAACTAAAATTTACAAGGAAACACTTTAAGATCCTCTGTAAAAACTCAAAAAGTGTCTGTAGCCTGGGACAATGTATAAAAGCATGAAAAACGCTCTCTCTTTGACCACAAAAAGACCATTCTCTCAGGGTTTAAAATGGAGATAAAATAATTAACAGCAATAATACGATGTAAAATACTCTATTGGAGGTACTGCTCTCTAAGCTACGCTCGTGCGCAATCGCTCACTGCTGACACGGTCTCCAAAAACCCAACCGCACACAAAAAAAAAATCCAACCTGAATGGAAAATAAAATAATCATACAACAATTAATTCTCTGCTATTTCGCAATATGAATCAGTGACCAGTGACTGGCTGCTCTAGCCAATGATGCGATTCACATACGTATTTATACAGCTAATTAATGTTGACAGGCTATGACAGCGTCCTTATGTGCTCCACCTTGCTTTTAGCTAAGAGCTGCTTATGATGACTCTTTATAATAATGGCAAAACGAATGGGCAGTGGCACATCCCCTTACCAAGCTGAACTACCACAAGCATCACATTCAGCACAAAAACCATTTGAAAGCTTTTGAAATTGTAAGAAGACGTAAGATGGGAATGGAAACCGGTACATGGGTGGAGGAGGGCGCCAAAGACTAAGATAAGAGGAATGAGCTGTCACTTGTAAACAAATCCAAACCGAATTTAAGTGATCTTCAACTTTAAGATTCACTGGTGCGCTTAGGGAAAGCTTTGACGTTTTCTGCTGTGTGCACAACCGCAACTGGTCTTCTTGAGGATTGAAATTAAAAACAGAATCTGATAAATAGCCTTCTCTGTCTGAATCTTTTTCATCCGTTCTTGAATTTTTTATTTATTAAATTTTTTTTAGGTTCTTGCTACAGTATTTCTTCTTTTTTAGCTGTTTTTTTTAGGTGAGCTTGTCTTCCATTTCAATATCTCCCTCATCCCCTGTTGCTGGTGTACTGCTCTGCATCCCCGTGCCTTCCTCAGGTAACTCTAACCTTGAAACAGAATCAGCTGTATTTTTTTCTGGTTGAGTTGACCGCACATGCACAGAGAGAGAGAGAGAGGGAGAGAGAGAGAGTGTTGAAGATTCAAAAAGGTGTTTTCATGGATACATTGCCAAAGCTCAGAAACAAGTCACAAAATAACAAACAAAACAATGTATAGTAACTATTGAAAAGATGGAAAGCAAAAGGCAAATGAATTAATAATAATAATAATATATATATATAATTGCAAGAAATTATGAGCAGATTCAAACACCCTGCACCTCTGCCACCCAGGCACACCAGAAAGCCAGTGGGCACAGTGGTCAAATGCATTTCAAGGGGATATCCCAGTACCACTATGATGTAATTTTAGAAAAGGGGGAATTTGAAGTTTAGACCTCAAAAAAGCCCCAGATGCTGGAAAAAAAACATCATACTATGATGTCACTTAAGGTGATGCCACTGTAGGTGCTGTCACTCAATACATTTCGGCACAAGTTTAACACTAGACGCGCCGAGCATGGTTATTTTGACTGCAAGGGGGAAAAAAAAAAAAAAAAAACTTCACACTCGATCAAAATCCAGGACCCTCCTTTCATGACTTTTCCTAGATCTGTGAGCTTAATCACCCTGCATGCTTAAATTTTCTAAATCGCACCAGTAAAAGCCAGTATAAAGCTATTTTGCTCTTATTTACGTGAAATTCCTGACAGCTGCGAGGCGGCGTGACGTTTCCTGCCTTTTCCAAACTGCAATTCTCATTACTCTCAGCAGATGGCGCAAGGAATCGCGCATACTATCTATGCATCATTCAGTGAGTATATGGAACTATCTCAGGTTTCACTCCATATATATATATATATATATATATATATATATATATATATATATATATAAATATGCTTCCGTGAAATATCGACAATTCGCCATTCATTCCCGCATTGATAAGTGATATTTTATAAGGAGATTTAGGGATTTAGCTCTAGTTAATTTTATAACGTTTTAAACAAATTAATTAGTTCATTCAGTCTATTTGAAGCTTCTGAACATACCGGATGTTTTTTTTTTTTGTATGACAGTGCCTGAGGATATAAAGTTTTATTATTGTGTTTGAATAAATCAGATCTACCACAAACTGAACAACTTCACTTTTCCGGTATGGTAACATAAGCACCTCGGATACCGGTCGCTGCTGCTGTGGAAATATTACGCTACTGATATTAAATATAGAATATATATTGAAACAAAAACTAATACCATTTAAAAATATATAACTTATTGAAACGTTTATAACTTATCGAAAATGATTCGATTGATTTATGTATGTATATTGATTGATGTATGCCATATAATCCGGGTGTATGTGTTTCGCCTGCCATGTGGGAGACCCTTGTTCGATTCCCAGCCGGTGACCAACAACAATAATGCTAATTGGGTTTCTAAATTAAGCTGAAATGTAAATTATTGTGTCCTATTTATATGATGTCCTCGATAATGATTATAATAAATATATAAATAATACAGTAAACAATAAACACTGCCTTTTGCAAAGTGAAAGTGAGTGCCGATGGAGCAGGAGCAGCGATTTAGTTCTGAACACGCTTCCGTGAAATTATCGCTAAAACAATATTAAATTTGAATAAATCAGATAGCATAGTTTATTATCTATCTATAATAAACTATGCTATGTCATAACTGAAGCAAACGCCTCGATTATGCCTCGTTTCGTTCAGTGTTGCTAGACAACGGGCCACGTGCCTAATCGGCGGGAACGTGGTTCACTTTTTCGTTCACCTCTGAGAAAAAAAGCTGTATTTTGTTTGCTTACATTTTGAATTTAGTACAAGAAGCACGCGCGCGCAGAGCAAGTGCAGCGATGAGTCCACGTCCGCTGAATTCGACAGACTGAAGACAAATTACCGTTGTCTGAGAGACCCCTATACGTAAATGTCTAAGTTAATAGTCTAATTTACCTTGTATTTTCTACTATAAGATTATCATAAACCAAATTTAAGCTAAGTGTTACATTTTTAAGTTCTTGTCCTGTTGGCAGGAATCCACTATAGTAAAATCCTATAGTAAATTTGACAATATCCATCTACTTAGAGCTGTTCATTTACGATAAAAATAAATAAATCTAAATATCTGCTTTAACTTATGTTTTTTTTTTTTATTCATGAGACAACCTTTCAGTTTTGTAAATATTCTAGTTACAGTGTGACAAGTCTTACTTTAGGGTAAACGTTTTTAAGTATTAGACCACCCAGCTAAGATAAATGTTATGTCGTTGATTGATAAAATATGGATTAAGGATGTTTTATTTTGTTTTATTTATGTTTCACTGTTTATGACATAGTGACACTAAACAGCTGAACAACTTCCCTTTTTTGAGAATTGTTTTTCAACGTTTTGGAGAATTAGAACATCCAGGTTAGTTATTTTTTTTTATTATTATTATTAAACTAATTAACACAACATAACTAACCCAACAACATTGATCATGTAACAGAAAGTGTAGATGCAGATTCCAAATGTATAAATATGCATGCTATATACACACACACAATAGTCTTAAAATAAAATCGCTATTACTTGACCCTGAAGTTTAGTTTTGCACACAAAAAACAGAAAAGTCATTTCTGGTAAATCAGTAAAAATAAAAGTAATTCATAAAAACAGTAATTTAAAATAAAAAACAGTAAAATAAACAGTAATTCATAAAAAACGAATATACATTGTACAGTACAAGGTAAACACGAGAAAGATTACAAAATGAAAAAAAACAGTGTCTACTGTAAAAACAGCTTCCATTTCAAGTGGAGAGATATTTGACCGACAGCCTAGAACAAAAGAACCGTAGGTGTGATCACAACCCCCTCCTCTGCCAATTTGACACTGCCTCCACTGAGTTTCAGGTAAAGGTCGCTTGCATGCGCACCCGTTTTCAGGTGCGCACATAGCTCCTTTACTAACTCCAGAATAAATATCCTCCTGCTTATGGTCACATTTATGCACTGTTTATATATGATATGTGCATTAATTGCCACCAGGTCTAGGAACTTGTAAAACACAGCCACAGACCAGCGCCGGGTGCCTCCCTTTACTGAATACAGCTGCGCCATTTCGTCCATAACATCAACGCCAACTTTAGTGCTGTTGTAATAGGAAATTGTTTCAGGCAGTTTCTTTTCGCCATTATCAGTTGAAACTGCCTGATGCATTGTGCTCAGAACGCATACATTCTTCTTTCGTTTTGCCTGGTAACTTGTGAGCGTGGCCTTTCCAGCCTTCAACAACCTGGTCGAATATCGTTCAGACTGTGCCTGTGTACAAGGGGGCATTTCTCGTCTGATTTTATTAATTGTCAACAATGGTGGTTTTATTCGCCAAAAGATTGTTTGCCAATGATTACGAAGTAAAGAAATTGTCTGTTATATTTCTTCCTTTCCCCAGGAAAGGCTCCACAATGCGCATTACAATGGTGTCTGATAACCGCTGACCAGCCTGTCGTCTTTCCCTAGATAGGGAATTGCATTCAACATGTATTTTGTTTCAACATCAGCGGCCACCCAGAATTTGATACCAAACTTGTCTGGTTTATTGGCCATGTACTGCGTGAAACGGCAGCATGCTTTAGTAGGGAACAGTTGCTCATCTACTGTTATGTTCACACCGGGTGTGTAAGAGGCAATGCTGTTTTTCACAAATTTCTCGAATATCTCAGAGATCATGGCAAATTTATCTTTCACAAGTCGGGCAGCCCTTGTGTTCTTGTCATCAAAGCGCAAATAGTTGCGTATTTATACATTTGGAATCTGCATTTACATTTTCCGTTCAACAACATAACATTTATCTTAGCTGGATGTTCTAATTCGCAACTCACACTGTAACCATTTATATGTGTGTATAATTTTTTTATATATATATATATATATATATATATATATATATATATATATATATATATAGAGAGAGAGAGAGAGAGAGAGAGAGAGCTGTTCATTTACGATAAAAAAGATGGGCTATAGAACAGATATGTTTTTTTTTTTATATTTTGTTTTTTTTTGTCATTTTTTTAATCGTAATTGAACAGCTCTAAGTAAATGGATATAGTCAAATTTACTGTAGGCTTTTACTATAGTGGGACAGGACAAGAACTTAAAAATTTAACACTTAACTTAGATTTTATATTTAGTTTGTGTGTATATTAACATGTGCAGACATTTAATTGAGGGGGCGCTGCATATTTATACATTTGGAATCTGCATCTACATTTTCCGTTACATGTATTTAATTAGGTTCAGCTGAAACTTATGATCAATGGTGTAAGGGTACTGTCACGTTCTGCTATGATGTTGGACTGTCGGCTTGGTGTGAAGGCATAGACGCAAAGGGGATGCAGTGAAACAGTCTTTTAAAAATAATGATGAACAAAAACCAAACATAACACGAACAAAGGAAGTTGGCTTAACTTTGGAGCATAATGTAAACAGAACTCAAACACTTAGACATCAGACTAGGGATTGCACAACTAATATACAATACATGGGGACACAAACTGGATGAGACAAGACACACTAAACAGACTAGAGGACTAAACATAAGGGACTACACATGCAAGGCATAAACACACACAAGACAGGCTTGGCTAGGTCTAGCTCATAGCTAATCAGACTAATGGCTAAACAGGCCAGTAGCCTGAGACCCAAGGGCATGAACAGACAAGGTACACAGCAGACTAGGTATGAAACAGACTAAGAACTCTAAAGGTTAGTGGCTCAAGATGTTAGTACCTAAACAGACTAAGAGGTAATCAGACGATGAGACTAGACAGACACGAAGACTAGACAGACTAAGATCTAAACATGTTAGTATCACCCTCATTAGTATTTAAAAAGACTAATAACTAAACATGCAATGGGGGTCACTTACACAAAAGGGTAAACACAAAGGGCTAATTCTCCTACAGGTTAATCCTGCTAGGAGACACAAAGACAAGGACATCTTAATATAAACAAACTTAACTTAAAGTGCTCCTGAAACCAAAAGGCCAACCATACTGTTAAACAAACTAAAACAGAACAAAACAAAACCCACATAACAGAACAGAAATTAATGCTCGACCCAGTTTCCCAAAACAAACAGGTATTTATAACAATGCTAATGAGCCTCCTCAGTTCAGGTGAGCATCCACGTCACCTGACTGAGGAGCCTTCTGGGAAACTGAGTCTACGAACAAAACTACAAATTAATAAACACTGCCCTCTAGTGGGCAACACTCACAGGTACTTATGTAGTGATAGTTTTAGTGATTTGGCTGAAACTAATTAACAATGGGCTATGGAATGTGTTACTCATTTATTTATTTAATTCAACAACATAACATTTATCTTAGCTGGATGTTCTAATTCGCAACTCACACTATAACTATATATATATATATATATATATATATATATATATATATATATAGAGAGAGAGAGAGAGAGAGAGAGAGAGAGAGAGCTGTTCATTTACGATAAAAAAGATGGGCTATAGAACAGATCATATGTTTTTTTATATTAATTTTTTTTTATCGTAAATGAACAGCTCTAAGTAAATGGATATGCTTTTACTATAGTGGATTCCTGTCAACAGTACAAGGACTTATTCACCCATCACCCATCAGCGAAACCGGTTTGATAACTTCACACCTATTGTGAATGAAAGCATTACAGTAATGGGGGCCTGTGGGTGTTCGGCTCGCACTGTCACATATTCAGTGAATAGACTATATACTGTATTTGTTTGTTGCATTTCAGGGGGAGTATGTTTGCAGTTTTATCGATAAATCTGCTCATATCTGCGCGTGTGTTTATCAGCCTTTTGATCAACGGCACTCACTTTCACTTTGCAAAAGGCAGTGTTTATTATACTAAGTATACTACTTACTGCTCAAACCACTACATATGAAGTGCGCGTACATACACCTATGAGCTATACATACCCACCTCTTCGTGGACACATAACTGCACAGAGTAGCGAACTGTAGCGCTGTGAAAAAAATGTAACTTGAAAAATTATTTATATATTTATTATAATCATTATAGAGGACATCATATAAGTAGGACACAATAATTTACATTTCAACTTAATTTAGAAACCCTCAGCATTATTGTTGTTAGTCACTGGCTGGGAATCGAACCCAGGTCGCCCACACGGCAGCCGAAACACCAGCGACCCAGAAACCCTTAGTATTATATAGCATACATCATGTAAATCAATCGAATCATTTTCGATAAGTTATAAACGTTTCAATAAGTTATATATTTTAAAATGGTATTGCTTTTTGTTTAAATAAATATTCTATATTTAATATCAGTAGCGTAATATTTCCACAGCAGCAGCGACAGGTATCCAAGGTATGTTACCATACCGGAAAAGTGAAGTTGTTCAGTTTGTGGTAGATCTGATTTATTCAAACACAATAATAAAGCTTTATATCCTCAGGAGGGTCATTACATTGTTTTAGCGATAATTTCATCTGAAAAAAAAACATCCGAAAAGTTCAGAAGCTTCAAATAGAATGAACAAACTAATTAATATTCTTAAAACGTTATAAAATTAAGTAGAGACTTAGTGACTCCCCTTAGAGACTCTGTAGTAGGTTTTCTCAGTTGAATATAAAAAAAAATACAGCTGATTATCAACGTGGGAATGAATGGCGCATTGCCCAAGTGCAAGTTGATCTTGGAGCTAAACTATTTGCTTTGGGTGCCATCTAGCGATCATTGTGTGTCAGCAACAGCTTCCCATTAAAAACAATATGCGGTCAAAACGACCGTGAACCGCGTTATAAGTAGGTCACACTGGCCCGGCGCTTCTAGTGTTAAGGCATCATCACAGCTGACCCATTTGAGATATCAAAAATAGCTTTTTCAAAATGCAGTTTGAGATCACATGCACCCGGTTTGGCAGTGATCGAATTAATTCCCTAGGAAGAGTGTATCAAATTCCTGTGGGTGCATTTTGCAAACGACATAAAATAACTGCAGTGTGAAAGATGTTCAGCTCAATGAGCTCTAAATGTATACCAGGTTCCGCATGCATACAAAAACAAACAAGTGTGTATGACCAATGCAGCAAATTGTAATGTTAAGGCCCCAAGCCATGCACAGGGCCCAGACTATCCTAATGCCTGCAGATTCCAACCTGCTTGCCAATTTTCATGGAGGGCATGAAAAGCCCTCCAAAAGCCACAAATGGTGTGGAAAGAATCCTTAGGAAAACAATAGGGCCCTTCACATACTATGACAACATAGGGCTGATGTCATAGTGCTTGACCCAAATAATCCTTAGGAAAACAATAGGGCCCTTCACATACTATGACAACATAGGGCTGATGTCATAGTGCTTGACCCAAATAATTCTTAGGAAAACAATAGGGCCCTTCAGACACTATGAAGATATACATCTAATATCATAGTGCTTGGGCCCAAATACCCCTTGAGAAAACGTCTCGGGTTACTTTGCTGTAACCCTGTTCCCTGAAAAGGCGTGAATGAGATGCTGCGTGAAAACGCTATGGGAACCATTTTGTCAGTTGTGAAGCATGTGTGTGCAAACACGCCAAATTTTTGGCTATACAGTGGGAGCCACGCCAAATAACCGCGGCCGTCTGAATGGCGTGTGACTGCCCTATGTACGCAGTGATCCCCCCTCCCTCTACTGACAGAAAGGCGTGTCAAGATTTCACAGTAAACACGCCCATTCAAGCCCTATTTATTAATTTACCTGGTGCCACCACTAGATGGTGCTTCGTTCTCAAGAACACGTTAAAACAAGCCAGCAATTTAGCTGCGCTGAGTTGCAATCACGTGATTTTAACAATCTACCCCCGCCGAACTGACGCTATCAAACTACAGAGATGAAGATGCCGGCTTAGCGGACTATTCGCGGTAAGTGGTGTTTTATTTTATAAAATTTGTTTGGGGTAGTTTAAAGTTTATTTCCCAGTTTAGTTTTTTATTGGCCGTTTTGAAAATCACTAGCAGCACAAGCAGCGGTCAGATGTGACTTTAGATAACTTAATGATCTGTTTACCAAGTCCTGAGATAACATTACAGCGTACTGTCAGTGTCACAAACTCACAATGTCACTCCTCTTTTAATCAAAAAGAGTCAAAAAATGTCATTAATGTCCCTATTACAAAAGCTGCACTACCTGATGAAGAGTGTTTGTGCTCTCTGAAAATACTTTGAGAATCTGACCAAGTGTTGTCTGGATAATTTCAGCATTTATTTATTCTTTGGGTAAGAGTTTATCTGCAGGTTATTTCTGTGACTGGAATATAATGTGATGAAGTTCATGAGGGACACAAGATGAGGATATATGTACAGGAGCAAGTAACGCTCATAACCGGGTTTATATTTTACACACTTTGGCCGTGACTTTGCGCGGTAGTGCAACCGCTTAATTAAAGAGCCATATCGTACTTGTTATGAATTTGTTGTTGTGTTTAGTTGTTTTTTATTTCATGAAACCTCTAATTAAAGATACACGTCAAAACTAATGGAATAATATGTCCGTATCTACAAGCTGGATAAAAACTCTGAAGTGTTTATCAGTTAAGGAGGAGGAGGAGGGGGGAGGTGTGTGTGTCAGGCTTGTGCACAATTCAGAATTGAATTGAGAATGACTCCTAAATTCCAATTCAATTCTTGAATTTGAATTTAATTTGAATTGATGTCAAAACAGGATCTAGAATTACAATTTTGAATTGAATTAAAGGAAGAAGAATTGCAATTCAATACAAATTCAAAGAAATTCATATACATAAGTGAAGTGTTTAACAATGAAGCTTTACAATATATGTCAGATATGATTTCATTACATATTCTATAAATTATATTAGTTTGAACTACTTGTACAGATTACATTAATGGGAAATGTTTCCCCCCAGCCATGAATGTTAAAAGCTCTAGTTACAGAACACTAGGGTTTGGTATCGTTTGGGTTTTTTTTTCGATACCGGTGCCAAATCAATACTTTGAAAACGGTACCGGTGCCAAAACGGTGCCTGAACCGATACTTTTAAGCCACAAAATTATAGTGGATGACTCAAGAATGAATTTTTATTGAACAAAAAATGTTATGCTTAAAATTGAACAATATATTAAAAGTTTAAAGTACATGACAGTAAATGACACTTCCTGTCATTCCAATTCAAATTCAACTTCCTGTGGGGTGGAGTCAATTCAATTCAAATTCCAACTCATGAATTGAATGGCGGCCAATTCTTAAATTCTGAATTGTGCACAAGCCTGGTGTGTATGTGTATGTGTGTGTGGGGGGGGAGGTGTGTATGTGTGTATGCTGGGGGAGGTGTGTGTGTGTGTGTGTGTGTGTGTGAGGAGGTGTAGGGGGCTTCAGTAAGTTATAGTTTGGCTTCAGAGATGAACTAATGCTCATATACGAGTGTTATATCGCTTAACTTATTTGTATGAAAAGCGCATTAAGTAAATTCTCAGTTAATTTAATTCAGACGATAATACAGACAGTCAGTGGTTAACACTAACAAAGTTCAATAGTTAACATTAGCACAGGCAGATTATTTACATTCCAGAATTCCCAAAAACAGTATGTTACACCCTCTGTGGTAAATAGGTTTATTAATATCTTTTATATTTATTACAACTAGATGTTCTGTAAAGTTTATCTTTGCCTCCACTAAATTCTCCTGTTGTCTTTAAGCAGAGCTCCACTGTGGAGGATTCGGGGGGGGGGGTCAGACGGGTGCCGCCTCGCCTTTTGGAGCTACTGGAGGAGCCTGAACAAACTGTTGAGGGAGCTGTAAGAGAGATGACATCACAGTCCAACAGCTTTAGAATGATGTTTGGTCAGGTCTACTGTATATTCTGAACATAGAACTGCGAACCGTCTGATACAGTACTTTGGGGGAAACAAAGACTTAAACTGTTCCATCTTTAATATTTTTTTAAATGGATATTTTAATATTAAAGAACCAGATAGAGTCTGATAAGCATCTGGTGTTATCCAGGTATTTTACTGACCTTTAAGCAAAATACAACATGTATTTGTCATGATTGGGTCTTCTGTGTCGGCGTGTGTGTGTGCGTGGCATGATTGCAGAGGCGATCTGGCGGTTCAATAAACTCTTTACTTTTGTTTATATTTAAGGAAAAATAAACAGCTCATTCCTGAGCACTTAAGAGTCTATTATTTTAATAAATAAACACAACTAAACATCACCAACATAAACCAAATTACAACAACAAAAGCTAGACGCCTGATTGAGCTTCAGTCAGGCTATTTATACTAAAGAAACAATTATATTTCCTCGGTTCATGGGGAACGCCTATGTCACCTGACCGAGGTGTAACCTGGGAACTGAAGTTTAAATCATATATACAGAACAGAAAGCAAACTACAAACAAAAACCAAACGGACGTCTTGGCGCCCTCTAGGGGTTAACCCTTACAGTATTCACCTGTTTTATGCACATTACTGTTTTACCTTTGACTAGTTTTGGAAGAATACATTTTACTTTTAAAGTCATGTGTGCATGTTTTAATTGTTGAGGGATTGTTTGGGTATTTAAAAAAAACATTTACTTGAACCAACTACTTCAATGGGCAAAAAAATGGGAGACGACTTTGTTTTAAATAGTCAAAAAGTTGGACTCATTAGTAATAATTTTAATAATTATTATATTGTCATAGAAACAAATGAAAACAACAATTAAACACTTGATCATATGTATCTGTGCTTGTTTGTGATTATGTGACCCATAACTTTTTTCTCAGTATAAATAAATTTTCGGGTTTTAATTACTCCATCAAAAGAGCAAAGACACACTTAGGAGGAGTGGAAGGTGAGAAACCTCAGTGGAGAGTACTGACTATGACATGGCGCTAATTGCTCTGTGTGTGTGTGTGTGTTTTTTGGCGGGGGGAGGGTTCTTTAGACCTGTCTGCGCAAATGTGTTAAAGCAACGGAAAAATGCAGGAGCACGCACACACACACACACACCTCTCCTCTTGTAAATCGTTGATTAAACCTATGAACACAGCTGTTCAGCATCAGTCCTAAACACAAGTGCAGTGTCTGTTTTTGTCCTTAATTAAAATACACCAATTCTGTCACGGAAGTACTAACCTTAAGGACCAGAAGACGTAGCTTTAGCGGTTAGCCCAATGTAGCGTGGAGGATGAACCCAAACGCGGAGTGAAGCGAGTAGGTAGGATATCCACGCGATTTAGTATAAGGACTCTCACAAAGGGTGAGCAAGGGAAAAACACAAATTTAACCCCCGTCCTGTAAATGCACACACAATAGTTGAAAGCAATAACCCAAAAATGGTGAGTACTCACAGTTTGGAAGACCGCAACACGGACCGACATGGGCCGAACTCAATGACTGAACGTTATGCTATGGTTTGTTTACTCCTTTTATACTTCCTGGTTCACGACCGCTTTACTTCCGGGTCCTAGTGCCGGTCGTAAATTGAGTGTCCATGACAGTACCCCCCCGTCCAGGACAGGCTCCAGACGGTCCTGAGATGGAGGATACCCTGTGACGGTAGTCCCGAATGAGCTCTGGATCGAGGATGAAACGTGCTGGGACCCAAGACCGCTCCTCGGGGCCATAGCCCTCCCAATCGACCAGGTACTGAGTACCTCTGCCCAGAGGGTGCGAGTTGAGGATCCGTCGCACGGTGTATGCGGGACCGCCGTCAATGATTCGGGGAGGAGGAGCTTGGGGGGTGGGTGGAACCATGGGTGAAGTGATGAAGGGTTTTAGTTGGGATGTGTGAAATACGGGATGAATTTGGAGCGCCGCAGGCAACTGGAGCCGGTAGGTGACAGGGTTGATTCTGAGGTGGATGCGATATGGTCCGATGAATCTGGGTGATAGTTTTTTGGATTCGGTGTGTAGATGGAGATTTCTTGTAGATAGCCATACCTTGTCACCTACGTTATACAAACGTCCCGGAGGGTGTCGACGCCGATGTTGAGTAGCGTAGCGGGTGTTGGCTCGTCGGATGGCTTGATTTGCTAATGTCCATAACCGCCAACACCTGCGGACCTGTTGGGCTGAGGGTACGTCAACCTTCGGTTCTTGGTGTTCGAACATCGGAGGTTGGAAACCGTGGCATACCTTGAACGGACTGAGATTGGTGGCAGATGAAACATGTAGATTGTGGGATAACTCAGCCCATAGGAGGTAGCGAGCCCAGGAGCGCTGACGATCCGCCACGAAGCACCTCAGATAGCGATCCAGTTGTTGGTTGGTCCGCTCCGTCTGACCATTGGTCTGGGGATGGTGCCCAGAAGATAGGCTGCAGGTGGAATGGATCAGACGGCAGAAGGCCTTCCAGAACCGGGCAGTGAACTGGGGCCCCCTGTCCGAGACGATGTCTTTGGGGAACCCATGCAGGCGGACTACGTGCTCTAATATCAGTTATACGGTTAAGATGGTGTATTTTCCTTCTGATTCCGGCAGGCCTGTGATGAAGTCGACGGCAAACCAGGGCCGACGAGGGACAGGAAGTGGTTGGAGTTCCCCCGGTGTCGGCTGATTAGTGTCCTTTGCCCTGGCGCACACTGGGCACGCCTGGACAAATGTCCCGGGTCACGGAGGGCCAACAGAAAGCGCGCTGAATGAACTGAAGGCTGCATCGGCTACCTGGGTGTCCTGAGATAAGTGAGGTGTGGCCCCACTGAATGACTTCACGTGTCATGGTTGGAGGCACGTAGAGACGTCCAGGCGGTGCACCTGCCGGTTCGTTCCCCGTTGCCTGTGCCTGGTGGACCCTTGTTTCCAGGTCCCAACGGAGAGGTGCGATGATCTTGGACGATGGGAGGATAGGCGCGGGCTCCGCCCGGGTGACGTCCTCTTCATGTTGTCGGGAGAGGGTATTGGCCTTGGTGTTTTTTGAACCCAGGCGGTATGATAGATGGGAATTGTAATGTTAAAAAAATAGTGCCCATCGCGCCTGCCTCGGGTTGAGCTGTTTTAAATTGCGGATAGTGATGAGATTCTGATGATCGGTCCAGAATGAATCATTCTCTGGTGCCCAAGAGCCAGTGACGCCACTCCTTCAAAGCCCACTTTATGGCCAGCAGCTCGTGGTCCCCTACACCGTATAGCTGCTGAGTGGTGTTAAATTTTTTGGAGAAGAAACTACAGGGGTGTAGTTTCTGGTCTGGACCTTGCTGGGAGAGAACAGCCCCAGCGCCCACATCTGAGGTGTCCACCTCCACAACGAATGGTTTGCTTGAGTCTGCGTGGAGAAGAATTGTTGCGGTGGTGAAGCGTTGACAAAGTTTCTGGAAGGCTGAGATGGCAACAGTTTTTAAAGTGAAAGGGGAAGGTGAAGGCCGGGTCAGAGTGGTTAGGGGGCAGCAACCATACTGTAGTCCCGGATAAAGTGATGATAGAAGTTCGCAAACCTGAGAAACCGTTGAAGTTGCTTAAGGGTCTTGAGTAGGGGCCAATGACGCACAACGTCGAGTCTCTGTGGGTCCATGGCCACACCCTGGTGCGAGATGACAAAACCCAGGAACGTGGTGGAGCGCTCGTGAAAAGCGCACTTCTCCAACTTACAGTACAGTTGATGGGTGTGTAATCTCTTTAAAACTGCTCTGACATGCTGGATGTGTTCTTCAACAGTTCATGAGTGAATGAGAATGTCGTCCAGGTATGCAAATGCCCACCGCCCTAACATGTCCCAGAGAACGTCATTGATGAGATGTTGGAAGGCGGCGGGGGCATTGCAAAGGCCAAATGGTATTACCAGACTTTCGTAGTGTCCCGTGGGTGTGATGAAAGCCGTCTTACACTCATCACCCTCTCTGATGCGCACCAAGTTGTAGGCACTCTGCAGGTCCAACTTTGTGAAAATGGTGGCACCAGAGAGGGCGTCCAGGGCAGAGTTGGTAAGAGGCAACTGGTGTCGGTTTTTTATGGTGATGTTATTCAGTCCCCGATAGTCGACACACGGACGAAGTTCTCCTCCTTTTTTCTTCACGAAGAAGAACCCCGCGGCAGCAGGCGATGAGGAGGGCCGGATAGTACCTTGGCGGAGGGCGTTTGTCACATATTCCTCCATCGCCGTTGTCTCGGTGGTGGAGAGAGAGTAGAGGTGGCCGCGGGGAGGTATAGAACCCGGCTGAAGGTCGATCGCCAGATCATATGGGCGATGAGGTGGAAGATGTGTGGCGCGTCTTCTTCAGAATACTTCAACCAGGTCCTGGTACATGGTGGGGATGGCACTGGTGTCGACGTCGGGGGCCTCGGACTCCCTAGAGCACGTCCCAGCCGAAGCCCTCAGGCAGAGTTCGGTACAGGTCTCGCCCCACTATAGAATCCTGTTCTGAGTCCAGGAGATGAGAGGGTCATGTTGGATTAGCCATGGGTATCCCAGAATGATGGGTGGTGACGATACGGAGGTGAGGTGGAATCTGAGCTGTTCTTGGTGTTGGTCAACGAGTAGAGTGATGAGTTGGGTTTGGGCGGTGATGGGGCTAGATGAGAGGGGCCGACTGTCAAACGATGTGATTCGAATGGGCTGGGATAACGCCTCAATTTTTACCCCCAATTTTTTGGCATAAGATGAGTCAATGAAGTTACCCGCTGCCCCAGAGTCGATGAATCCGGTACTTTGAACTCGTTTGTGGGCAATTTGGAGGGACATCTGAACCGTAAGACGAGAGTTGGTGTTGTCGAAGGTAGTGGAGATCTGAAGAGGGCCCGGTGAGTCCCTCTTTGAATCTGCGAGCGCGTTCAGATATGGTCAGGGAGGCGCGTCCTAGTTGCATGGGTTCCCCGGCTCCTGTGTCAACCACGGCAGGAAGTGGAGAACCGACATGTCCAGGGGTGGCGTAGGTGGTGGAAGTTGAAGGTCGTGGGGTGTTGAAGGCGAAGGTAGGTGCTGGCGGCAGGGTTCTAGGGGCTGACCTCGGGCGAGAGAGAAGGCGCTGGTCAATCCAGAGGGCAAGTTGGATTAACCCCTCCAGTGTAGCAGGAAGCTCTCGCCCGGCTAGTTCATCCTTGATCCTGGAAGTCAGTCCCTCGTAGTAGGATGTCCGGAGCGCTGCATCTCCCCAGGTGGTCTGAACGGCGAGAGTACGGCTCCCCGGTTAGCTGATTGATTAACACGGCATGCTGATCCACAACGCCGCAGAGCTGCGCATGATCCGCTGGGTTCACCACACACACACACACACACACACAAATAACACATGCAATCGTGTAAAACCAAATTAAACTATGGCAAAAATATATAAGCAGTAAAAATACAGTATTATCCTGTAGGTGATTCCTGTCCTGTTATAACAGACGCTAACCCTCTAGAACTGTTTAGTTCTGTTAGTATTCGTTTTAGGGGTGAATATTTATGGGGATTAAATCTGCCTCTGCTGCAGCATCTATTCACATTTGTGATAAGTGATTAATGCCCCATCAGATATTTGATGGGGAAACGTTGTGCTGGTTAAATGACTAAAGACACACTGATCTGTATGGGCAGATATTTGTTCCAGATATTATGCACCATTAATCAATTTGTTATGCCAATTTGACTATCAGCGAAAACATCAAAAATGTAATGAAAACAAACCCAAGCAGAAGTTAAATTTTAAGCTTTACATTGCAAAATATTATCTACCAGTGTATTAAACGGAAATAGATAAAATACACCGTAATGTAAAATACTGTACATAGCCGGCATTTGTATCCCGTACCTACAACGATCGGTATAGATAAATTAGAGATGTTATGGATGTCGTGAAAAATATTGCAATATGTAGATAGCATAAGCATCATGGGTTGTGTATTGAGTGATTTAAATCTGTTTTATTAATTGTTTTTCCGATTTTTTTTTTACCACATCATCTATTTATGAAACTATGTTGAAGTAAGTTATGTTATAAATTGAATAGTATACGACTGCTTGGAGGCGGCACGGTGGTGTACTGGTTAGCACTGTCGCCTTGCACCTCCAGGGTCCGGGTTCGATTCCCGGCCAGGCTCGATTCCCATCTCTGTGTGCATGGAGTTTGCATGTTCTCCCCGTGCTTGGTGGGTTTCCTCCGGGTACTCCGGTTCCCACAGTCCAAAGACATGCAGATTAGGCTAATTGGCGTTCCCAAATTGACCATAGTGTGTGTGTGTGTGTGTGTGTGTGTGTGGTCTGTGATGGATTGGCATGCTGTCCAGGGTGTACCCTGCCTTGTGCCCAGAGTCTCCTGGGATAGGCTCCAGGTCCCCGCGACCCTAATACAGGATAAAGCGGTATAGAAGATGAATGAAGATCCTCTTGAGAGAGGTAATGGCCATAAGAAGAACCATCTTGAGAGTCAGAAGCTTGTCAGGCGCTGACTCTAGTGGTTCAAAAGGAGTGTCGATTAGACCTTCGAACACGATAGATAAATCCCACGAAGGCACCATGGCTCTAGTGGGTGGCCTCAATCGTTTAGCTCCATGAATGAAACGGGCAACTAAAGGGTGATTTCCCAGAGTAACCCCTTCAGAGAAATAGCGGCCACGTATGTTCTGAGGGTACTAGGGCATATGCCCGAGGACAATTTCTCTTGCAAGAATTCCAGCACTGAAATGATTTGGCAGTGGACTGGGTCCACCTGCTTTGCCATGCACCAGCTTTCAAATACCTTCCATTTGAAGGCATAAATTCTTCTAGTGGAGGGAGCCCTAGCACTTAGGATGGTGTCAATTACATCGACTGAAAGGCCAGCTTCACTTAATTGGTCCCGTTCAGGGGCCAAATGTGAAGGTTCCAGAGTTCGGGCCGGGGATGAAATATTGTCCCCTGCGCCTGAGATAGAAGATCCCTCCTCACTGGAATCATCCAAGGTGAGCCGTCGAGAAGAGATTTTAGCTCTGAGAACCATACTCGGGTGCCAATGGCTGGCTCAATAAGAGGCGTAAACCGTGTTGACGGACCCTCGCCAGGACTCCCGGGAGCAGAGCTACTGGAGGGTACGCATAGAGGCATAAATTGGGCCGCGTATGGGCCATCGCGTCCAGACCCAGGGGAGCTGGATGAGTCAGAGAGTAGTAGAGGGGCCATTGTGCAGTCTCCTGGGAGGCAAAGAGGTCCACCTGTGCTTTCTGTGCTGGAATTTCCATTCCCCGTGATCCACAGCTTGTCTGGACAGTAAGTTTGCTCCCACATTCCTGTATCCTGGAATGTGTATCACCCTGAAGGACAGGAACTTGTCCTGAGCCCAGAGCAGAACCTGATGTGCTAGCTGGTTCAAGCGGCGCGAATGCATGCCGCCCTGGCGATTTATGTAGGAGACTACCGATGTGCTGTCCACCTGCACTAGGACATGGTAGCCTCTCAGCTGCTGGAGAAAGTGCTGAACAGCTAAAAAATAGAGCCATCATTTAGAGGCAATTGATGTGCCATGCGAAAAGGTGGCCTCTCCACCTCCCTTGGGCTGCACGGCCATCCAAGACAGCACCCCAGCCGGTAAGGGAAGCATCTGTCGTTAGCATTTTGCGATGACAAGACAAACCTAGAGTGGGACCCAAGGTGAGAAACCAGGGTCTGAACCACATAGAAAGTCCTTCGCGTGTAACCCTTATTCGCCTTCGGGATTTGTTCCTGTGTGAACTCCCCTGGCTCTTAGCCACAGCTGAAAAGCTCTCATGTGCAAGAGACCCAAAGGTATCACCGTGGATGCAGCTGCCATGAGACCTAAACATTTTTGTAAGTGATGTACAGTCACTTCTTGGTCTAGGCTGATTTCCTTCAGAGCGTTGTTTATGGATTCAACGCGAGCAGGAGACAGATGTGCCTGCATAGCGATCGAATTCCACCTGACGCCCAAGTATGTTGTCATCTGTGACAGAGAGAGAACACTTTTCGTGGCGTTTAGTCTCAATCCCAGCGAATGAAGATGAGCTAGGACGACATCCCAGTGTCGAAGTGCTAGCTGCTGAGACTGGGCCAGGATTAGCCAGTCGTCTATGTAATTCAAAATGCGGATGCCCTGTAGTCTCAAGGGAGCCAGAACTGCATCCATGCATTTCGTGTATGTGCCGGGTGATGGGGCTAGACCGAATGGAAGGACCCAAAATTGGTAGGCTTTTCCCCCAAAAGCGAACCTCAGGAACTTTCTGTGCTGTGGCAAAATTTCTATGTGCATGTATGCGTCCTTTAAATCTATTGTTACAAACCAATCATGTGGGACCAGTAAGTACCGACTGTAGTAGCCTGCCTCCATATTTGGAGGAGGAACCTGTTCTATGGCTCCCTTCTGAAGTAGTCTCTGGAGTTCGGAACTCAGAAAATGCGTCCTTTCCTGTATCACGGAAGTGGAGACCACGCCGTTGAAACACGGAGGGCGATATGTAAACTGGATCCTGTACCCTTTCTCTACAGTCTTTAAAACCCAGGGAGATATGCCTGGCAGTAGCTTCCACGCTGCCAGCTTCCCCGAAAGGGGTACGAGGACTTCTACTGGGCTGGGGGATGTTAGTGGTTCAGTGTCCTGGAATGTGGCAGGATCCAAGGACTAACATGACTAATGTGCTGTTGGAGACCGGTGTTGTCCGAAACACCAAAGGCGGCGGAAACTGAACACCGATCTCCTGGCGGTGCCCGGGGGCATGCTACTATATGCCCCTCCCCGGGGGGGAACACCTCGACGGTCCTGGGCTCCACTCTCAGCAATTCTTCTACGTTAGGAAGACACGGCGATCTACTCTCTTGGGGGCGGCCTGAAGGGGGCACCGAGCCGTACCCCTGTCTTTTACGTAGGGGTACGCGGCTACTGACGCTCTCCTTCTGCGCCTCTCGCCTGGCGATACTCAGATCAGGTCGAGGTTCGGCACGGCGTGGGAGAAATTTCCCAAAAGCCTGTTCATAAAGATTGGCCTCTCTAAATCTGGTGGCGACGGTATTAACCGTGTCGTCAAATAGGCCTGAGGGTGAGATAGGAGCATCAAGAAGGAATGCTCGATCTTTATCCATAATGCCAGTTAGATTTAGCCACAGGTGCCTCTCTGCGGACACCAGGGAGGCCATAGAGCGGCCAATAGCACGGGCTGTCTGTTTCGTCGCATGCAGGGACAGATCAGTAGGCTGGCGTAATTCTATGAATGCTTCGTGATTCATATTGCCGGTCGTGCTCAGATCATTCAGTAGGTCGGCCTGGTATGCCTGCAAAACCGCCATGGTGTGCAAGGAAGCGCCGGCTTGACCTGCTGCTTGGAACGCCTTCCCTACCAGGGTAGAAGAAGTTCTACACGGCTTGGAGGCAAGGATCGGCTTCTTTAGTGAGGATGATGTCCCAGGAGCGAGTGTGTCTCCTCAATCTGGGGCATTGTAACATAACCTCGTGCCTTTGCATCCACGATATTCGAGTATAACGAAGTTGATGGTACAAAGATAGGGGAAGAAAAGGGTTTATTCCATGAACGAGACAACTCGTTGTGGAGATCATCAAAAAAGGGGAGAGAGCGGCGTTGTGGCGCCATCTCCTAGCCACCGAACAGAAACCTGTCGTCCAATTTAGATCGCTTAGGGTGAGCTTGCTCCTGTTGCCAATCAATGTGTAGTCGTTCAACTGCACACGTTATAACTTCAATTAACTCCTCATACTCTTTTTCATCTCTAGAGAATCGTGAGGTAACTAATTCCATTTCCACAGAAGCGGGAGAATGAATCTCTTCCGAACACTCACAAGAGGCACCGAAGTGCGCTCGTTAAGTGGAGGGAGAGATTCCGTGATCTGGGGAGAGAGCGAGAGAAAGGAGGGACTCCGTCTCTCGTGCCTCAGCCAGACCAACCTGAGATCCCCAAGAGTGCAGCGCAGCTCGTGGTTCCCTAAAGAACCTAAAGTGTGTGTATAATATTACATTTTATTTGATATAGGTATATATTAATTCATGCTAGGGTACTTTTACTATGCTAAATTTATGAATTACACACAAAGTATCAAATGCAACTATGAAGTCTCATTTAATTATTACCATTAAACATTTTAAATGTACTTAAGTTTATTTTTCTATTTATGTTTTGCTGGCAAAATACATTTCAGGCAGAGATGTCTGCTTGGTCTTGTTAATTTGTTTTAAAACCACCAATTCTGCAAACTCCCCCAGCAGCGAAACTGGTTTGATACAGATGTCGCCATTAAAAACGCACGTTTGGAGAAAAGGGATCCCGTGACTTGCCACGGCTTTGCGCGGCTGCGTGCGGGAAGCTGTGAAAATAGCCTTCATTACCTGTAGGGGGCAGTAGTGTTTCAGTCTGAAGTATTGTGTGTCTACTCAAGCCGAAAATGTGTCCAAATTAAACCGCACATGCGTGTTTGGAGATGCTGTGCCCGCGCTGTGGATCAGTCGGTTGTGGATCATCACGGAGGTACTACACGGCGTGGCTGGAGCTGGAGTTTGTCGTGTTCGAGGTAAGTTTACCTTTCTGTTTTGGATGTGATTCTCGCTTTCATGACGCCCAATTAATGTTCATCTTAATCTCAGGACGTACAATTAGCAATATTTCAGTTTTTAATAGTGTGGAGATTCACAAAACACCGTTTTCATGTAAAAACCTGAACCTACGGAGCCCCCCAGGGGTCCTGTGGTAAATAGATAAATAAAATAATAACGAACCGAGCGCACGGATTAATAAACCGAGATGTGTGTTTCTTACCCCCACCCCTCATGAAAACGGCGTGTTCAGAGAAAGGCTCGCCAGTGAGATGCCATTTCTGAACAAACTGAGTCATGTGTGTTAAAGCATTAATGGTAAAAGAGCACTAGCAATAAACGTTTTTTTCTGAATCCTAATTTTATTAATAAGTTACAAGTTAAATTTCAACTGTAAAGAACCTGTACATATGTTCATACAGTACTGACAGCAGCTATAATTTGTCTAAATCGCATTGCAGACAAGAAAACGAAGTAGAGTCATCCTGTGACCTTGCATGCTTAATCTTTCCACTCATGATTCTTGCTTCTCACTTTTTCCTTAATCTCTGGTTCGGGTCTGGTTTCGGTCTGTTCTCATGAGTTGTGAAGTGAGAGGAACAAAGTATAAATATTGTTCATTTGCTAAATTAAGTATCATGAATTTTAATTGAATATCTATCTCTGTATTTTTTCACAGCAGTTTGTGACTGAAAGTGTGTCTGCATCTGACTTCAGGAGTTTCCTTACCAACGTATCTAACGGTCATATTTAAAAATCATAACGTACAGTTATAAAGTACAAAACGTTTCTGTTGGTGTTTATTTCTGTTTCTATGATTAATACTTATTTGTGGTGTTTTATGTTTTGTACATCTTTTCAAATTGAGACCTCATTTGTAAGTTGCTGTTATCTCGTTTTCTCGTTTTTGTATAAATTAATCAAATGTTTGCTTGTTATTAAATGTATTTTTTATAAAAAATAAACGAATCTGTGTTTTATTATTAGCTGAGAGTGTGGTTTATTTATTTATTATCATATTTGGTCATTGTAACATGCATTAGGGAGCATTATCTCTGCGACGTGTGTGCTATCTGGGAATGAATTAACTTTACTTAATTATTTTTAATAAATCTAATTTGTGCATTAAATATAATTATGTAACTTTAATTTGATTTCTTTGATTGTTAATTTAATTATTAAGTAGATTTTACCTGACAATTATGGGTGAGTTTTACTTAATATTGGAGCAAATAAAATTTACTTAAAATCTATGTGTGCAAATTGTTAAGAGGATATAATGAAAATATTATGTGCAAAGAAAATATAATTTATATATTCGTGTTTAATTACAAAAAAAAACAAACATTTTAATGGATAGTGATTGTTGCAGACATTCACATTATTTTTTGGGGAAGAGCTTGGCTTGTACAGGCTACTATACGCTCATCAGCAGTCGGCGCCCTGCTGTAACCAGAAGATCAAAGGAGCAGTTATCGGCTGACACGTAGCCTTCTGAGTTTGGAGACCCACAGAACCCCCACTGTAATGCCTCTTCTCACCTTCCATTCATGATAGGTTTCGCTGATGGGGGAATTCGTAGAATTGGGGATTTTAAAAGAATTAAGGCCGAGTAGACGTCTCTGCCTAAAATGTTTTTCGCCAGCAAAACACCTCTCTCTCTCTCTCTCTCTCTCTCTCTCTTTCTCTCTCTCTTTGCTGTTTGTGTACAGCATATATTAATTCATGCCTATTTATTATCTAAAAAAATATATAAAAACATATGATCTTTTTGAGTTATGGTTTATTGTTTTTTATTATTCATAAGACAACCTTTCAGTTTTGTAAATATTCTAGTTATAGTGTGTTAAGTCTTTCTTTAGGTTAAACGGTTTTGAGAATTAGACCATCCAGCTAAGATCAATATTATTAATGTTAATCATTTTATTTCTATTTATTCTATGTTTTGCTGGAGAAATACATTTTAGGCAGAGACGTCTCGGTCTTGTTAAATAGTTTTAAACCCCTCAATTGTGCCAATTCCCCCATCTAAAAACGGTTTGATAACTTCACACCTATCAAGGGTGAGAAGAGGGACTGAGCTGTAACTGAGCGCGCTTTCACGTTGTATATACTGTAAACACACACACACACACACACACACACACACATATATACAGGCATGTGCAGGGGCACCCGCCCCTTTCCTCCAGGATGACTCAAGTGCCCTTTTTTATGTCTATGTGCGTATGGAGCCCTGTCTTTTCCCCTCAACAATAAAATGTAACTATTAATCTCAATTTTTGCTAAATAAAAGGATCTGGCTTGCATCAGTCACATGCCTGCCATTAACCAATGCTCGCCCTTGAGGGCAGAGAGCGCTCATTACGAGCCGGATACGAGCACGCAAAGTGCACGCGGATTTTCTGCAGACTGGGTGGTGCGGAGCTGGAGGATAAGCAGGCAAATTAACTGGAAGGTGCAGACTGTCGCAAAACAGTAAATAGGGTGTACAGCGCACACTATAGTCTATAACAACAAATTAATTTAAATAAATGAGCTTGCGGTTTGTGCAACAGCGCGACAAACATTACCTGTCCTTTCATGAACTGCACAAGTAGTGGTGGTCATTAACTGCTAGCTAACTTGGTAACGGGGTTACAGGGGGTCTGTACCTCTCTGTCCACCGTTTTAGGGAACATGTTTAGTTTTAAAGTAAGTTACAGTTTTATTTCACTAAAAGCCATCTAATATGGATATCAACATAATTATGGATTATTATATTCATGATATAAAAAACACTGTTTTTAAAGAAAGTATATTAAGTAACAGATAATATTAGGTTTCTATTTCAAATTAGATAAAATGCTGATTTTACAGCAGTAAAATTATTGTATCTCTATAGTTTAAACATTTATTAAGCACTGCATGTGCATGTTTGTGTTTTATGTGTATAGATTATTATATTATTAGTAATAATTTTTAAGAATCAACAGCAACATTGTACGCCATCAGGTAAAACATAGGCTACATTTGCTTTGCATTGTCCCGACCTGATGACAGTCATACAGTATGATGCAATTCCATATTAGATTCGTTATGAATGTGAGTTGTTGTTATTCAGTATGCTCTATCTTTTTTAACTTTGAGCACCCGCCCCTTTAAACGTCTCTGCACGGCCCTGCTTGTCATGTCCTTCATTGTTTTGTAATGAATCTTTTTTCAAAAGAAAACTGAAAACACAAAATAACCAGAGCTGCGCCATCTACGCGAGACAGACGGGATTCTGGAAACTAAAACAAAAACTAAAGATGCTCTCGCGACTTATGGCTTTACTGAAGATTTATAGGAAGAGAGAGAGTAAAGTTTGTGCTTTGTGCACTTTAACCCGAGAGCGCGCGCTAAACTGATGCATGTCGCTCTCCCTCACTCTCTCTCCGGTGTCGTAGACAGACAGAGGCTTGGGCTTTGCCTGTGTCTTCTCCAGCGCGCTTTGTCTTTGGCACTGACACCTTTTACTGGTGCAACCAAATGATCACACAGAGTGTCGCGGTATCATGACCCGGCCCGTTCTGAACAGTTTATGCGCGGCTCCACCCCTCACGCGAGCCATGTCGTTACATACATATCCACAAATACTTTAACAACATACACTTATCATGAATTGCATTTTATATGAATGTTACATACAGTGGTGTGACAACCAGACTGCTCATTACCATCGCACTCACCGCCGTGGAAACGCGGCAGCGGCCAAAATAAACCAGGAGCATTTCAAAATAATTCGTGAAATGACCGCCAGGTGGCGCAAATTGACATTTTCCGTCGTATCGGTTTTTAAATATATTCAGAGCTTAAGTCATAATAAACTCAAAACAATATGTTGTAGCGAAGTAATACTACAATTATGATAATTTACACATCCAACAAACATGAAAAACTATAAATATAAAAAATATGAGTTAGAAAACATTGGTTTTATTTTGTTTAGACAGACTCTCTGTTTTTATCTGTTTAGTGTTATTATTAAAGAAAACAGCACAAACAACAGCACTAGGGCTTTAAAAAAATTTATTTCGACAATACTTACAACAGTTGTTAGAGTTTAAGACATCAAGATTTAAATATAGAAATAACTAAAACAAATAGAGCAAACTTCCAGAATATATGATAAAAAAATAATTCAATAAAAAAGATGTATGCAGTATAATCAGGGCCTCTCATTACATTATTTGCTCGCACTTCGTCTGGCACTGAACCAAAATATATTGTCTTACATTTGTGAATAAAATATCATTGTTTTATTCAGAGATTTACAGTATTTGTGCAAAATAATAGTTATGCAATATAATTACAGGCTCTGGATTCGTTTTTCGTTTGCAGTATAAAACCAAAATACATCTTACTATTTTTGAGAGATTTGTCGTAAAAAAAAACAGTTTTTTTTTTCAGATATTTGTCTGTACAAAATAATATTTATGCAATATAATCACAGGCTCTTGATTCGTTATTCGTTTGCAATATAAACCAAAATACATTAACCATATAATATAAACCAAAATATAAACCAAAATATTTAATTTGCTGTATTAAATATTTATGCCGTCTCATCAAGGATCCAAAGATTGCGTTGTACTAAATAATATTTTTGCTGATTTTTTTCTGGGATTCAGTTGTACTGAATGATGTTTTACTGTATGTTTATATTAAAAAAAATATGAGTTAGAAAACATTGGTTTTATTTTGTTTAGACAGACTCTCTGTTTTTATCTGTTTAGTGTTATTATTAAAGAAAACAGCACAAACAACAGCACTAGGGCTTTAAAAAAATTTATTTCGACAATACTTACAACAGTTGTTAGAGTTTAAGACATCAAGATTTAAATATAGAAATAACTAAAACAAATAGAGCAAACTTCCAGAATATATAATAAAAAAATAAATCAATAAAAAAGATGTATGCAGTATAATCGGGGCCTCTCATTACATTATTTGCTCGCACTTCGTCTGGCACTGAACCAAAATATATTGTCTTACATTTGTGAATAAAATATCATTGTTTTATTCAGAGATTTACAGTATTTGTGCAAAATAATAGTTATGCAATATAATTACAGGCTCTGGATTCGTTTTTCATTTGCAGTATAAAACCTTTTATAAAAGCTTTTTATGTCCACCATTTAATAATGATTTAATTATCAATAATTAAAGCTGCTCACATCACGCGCTTTCACTTTAAAAAGGCAGTGTTGAAACAGCAAGTATATGTCGCCTCTCTTTATGATTGATAAATATTCTGACTGAAACAAATCTGCTCTTGTCGGATTGTTCATTTTTGATGAAAGAGGAGAGTAGAAGGGGAAAACTGAAAGTGTGTACAAACAACAGCACAATGCATGTGTGAATGGCTGAAACGTTAAATCAGATGAACGCGCGCGCCGATATGAGAGATTAGATCTTTCAGCACGCCGATGTCAGTCACTAGCAAGGAGCATTTACTGATCACATTTAAACAATTTATTCATACAGATGTACATGTTTTATAGGTTTGTTACTGAAGAACTGTGGCAGCGGGCACACCTAAAAATAAACGCAGGATTATTTTTTTTTATAGTTTTATATAAATAAAAAATGCTTTTATAAATGTGGGCTACTGTTATCTACAGTACTTCATAATGTAATAATTTTTTTTCATTAGTTTATATTAAAGCAGATATTTCTCTTTCTATAAGTATATATTTTTCACGTCTGTGAGGCGAGTATACACGGAGTTTGAGTTAATTTTCTGACGCGCTCAAGTTCACCGAAAACAATACAGTACCCCGCTTAGTGTAATTTATTTCATTTAATAAATCTACTACAAATTTAAAGAACACAAAATATAAGATGACACAAGACCCTGGATTCGTTTTTCGTTTGCAGTATAAAACCAAAATACATCTTACTATTTTTGAGAGATTTGTTAAAAAAAAATAATAATAAATAAATAAAAAATAAAAATTCTGATATTTGTCTGTACAAAATAATATTTATGCAATATAATCACAGGCTCTTGATTCGTTATTCGTTTGCAATATAAAACAAAATACATTAACCATATAATATAAACCAAAATATAAACCAAAAAAATTTAATTTGCTGTATTAAATATTTATGCCGTCTCATGAAACTCGCAACTCACTCCGAAGAGCATCCTTCTCTGCCTTGCAAACTCCCAACTCACTCCGAAGGGTACAGTACCAATCTCTGCCTCTGTCTGTTTCCTTCCTTCACAGAATTCTGTTGACCAGGGCTTGAAATTTAATATCGTATATAATATTTAATATTGGCATAATATCCCTGCCCCAATTCTCACAGCTGTACAGTATGAATTGAAATAATAACAATAGTGTTTTTCTTTACTGAATAGGCAGAGCCTCTGAATACAGTGCGCCTTTTTAACGGGGGTGGGGATAAGAAAACAGCAGGGAAACTGACTGACCATTTTAATAATTCATTGATACGTTGATGTCTTTGGTTTCGGCTGTGAGTGGATGCGCTGTAGTAATCCACGTTTTATACAAATTACATAACCTGATTTCCCCCCCATTAATTTATATAAAAGCAGACATTTTGCTTTCTGTATCTGTATTTCAGTCATGATATACTAACATATTTTTGCCGTGTAGTGCGCGCGCAACATCTAACGGGCGAGTGTTCACACAGCTGACCAAATCGTCATTAGCGTGCCCCTCCCCCAAACAGCACAGCGAGGAGCATTTACATTTAAACAGGTTTGACACATACTGTACAAATGCAAATAACCTGTGAATAGCTGTTCTCACCTACAGTATACACTCGGAGAAACTAGAATCCCTGGAATGAGATTTTTCTTACCATAACATGTAGTGTTATTAATCACTCTACACTGTTTTTAATTACTTTTAATTTTATTTATAAATAAACAAACCAAATAAAATTATTCCATGTGTATTTACCCTTTGTAAAATAGCATTAAAAATGAAGGGTCGTGTATCAAGCGATTAAAAAAACAATACAAGGCACGTTATGATAACGAACCTTTCTACAGTACAGTATCTCTTCCATTTCAGTGATTAAAAAACGGTAAAAATGTCAATTTTGGAATCCACAGACGCTCAAACAGCAAAAGAACATGATAATAATAATCAAAATAATATTATTATTCTTTTTGCTTTTTATGTCCACCATTTAATAATGATTTAATTATCAATAATTAAAGCTGCTCACATCGCGCGCTTTCACTTTAAAAATGCAGTGTTTAATCAGCAAGTATATGTCGCCTCTCTTTATGATTGATAAATATTCTGACTGAAACAAATCTGCTCGTGTCGGATTGTTCATTTTTGATGAAAGAGGAGAGTAGAAGGGGAAACGTTTGCATGATCCCGCGTGTGCGCTCTTTAACTTTGATCTAAAGTCAGATGAACGCATGCGCCGATATGAGAGATTAGATCTTTCAGCATGCCGATGTCAGTCCCTATAGCAAGGAGCATTTACTTACATCTAAATTGAGTCATTTACATAAATCACTGATCACATTTAAACAATTTATTCATACAGATGTACATGTTTTATAGGTTTGTTACTGAAGAACTGTGGCAGCGGGCACACCTAAAAATGAATACAGGATTATTTTTTTTATATATAGTTTTATATAAATAAAAAATGCTTTTATAAATGTGGGCTACTGTTATCTACTTCAAATATTTGTTAAAACAGCCAGGAAACTCACTCTGACCATTTTAATAATTCATTGATAAATTAGTGATTCCTCGTCGTCTCCGCAGCAGTGAGCGCGCCTATAATTCACTTCTCATACGAATTACATAATCTAATAATTTTTTTCATTAGTTTATATTAAAGCAGATATTTCTCTTTCTATAAGTATATATTTTTTCTAATTACAGTACGGGGTTGTTGTTCTTGCCATGTTACTGTGTGTGCTTTGCCATGTCAGACACATACAAATGCAAATACTGTAATACACCTCAAGTGTGAATAGCTGTTCTCACCTATACACTCGGAGAAACTAAAATCACCACTGTTCATGGTTTCAGCAAACTGGGGAGGATTTTGAATCTTGCTTCAGGCCTCTTCTTAAATTTGTGTAAATTTAAAATCTTTTGAATTCTAAAATTGACATTGTTACAGTTTGTAATCCCTGGAATGAGATTTTTCTTACCATAACATGTAGTGTTATTAATCACTCTACACTGTTTTTAATTACTCTACAATGTTTTAATTTTAGATTTTATTTATAAATAAACAAACAAAATAAAATTATTCCATGTGTATTTACCCTATCGAGCGATTAAAAACATTCCAGTGATTAAAAAAACAGTAAAAATATCAATTTTGGAATCCATAGACGCTCAAACTGCAAAAGAACATGATAATAATAATCAAAAGAGTAATATTATTCTTTTTGCTGTTTATGTCCACCATTTAATAATGATTTAATTATCAATAATTAAAGCTGCTCACATCGCGCGCTTTCACTTTAAAAAAAATGCAGTGTTTAATCAGCAAGTATGTCGCCTCTCTTTATGATTGATAAATATTCTGACTGAAACAAATCTGCTCGTGTCGGCTCATATCGGGAGCATTTTTGATGAAAGAGGAGAGTAGAAGGGGAAAACTGAAAGTGTGTACAAACAACAGCACAATGCATGTGTGAATGGCTGAAACGTGGTTGTGAATAAACCTTTTAGTCAATGTACGTTAAATGTGTGCGCTGTTTAACTTTGCCGAGTTTTGATCTAAAGTCAGATGAATGCGCGCGCCGATATGAGAGATTAGATATCTCTTTCAGCAAACACATTTACAGGAGCATTTACTTACATCTAAACTGAGTCATTTACATAAATCACTGATCACATTTAAACAATTTATTCATACAGATGTACATGTTTTATAGGTTTGTTACTGAAGAACTTTGGCAGCGGGCACACCTAATAATAAATGCCGGATTATTATTATTATTTTTATTTATAGTTTTATATAAATAAAAATGCTTTTATAAATGTGGGCTACTGTTATCTACTTCAAATATTTGTTAAACAGCCAGGAAACTCACTCTGACCATTTTAATAATTCATTGATAAGTTAGTGATTCCTTTGGTTCACTTTGGTTCCTTTGCTGATCATGTCATCTCTTCGTCAGTGAGCGCGCCTATACAGTAATTCACTTCTCATACGAATTACATAATCTAATATTTTTTTTCATTAGTTTATATTAAAGCAGATATTTCTCTTTCTATAAGTATATATTTTTCACGTCTGTGCGGCGAGTATACACGGAGTTTGGGTTCATTTTCTGACGCGCTCAAGTTCACCAAAATCAATACAGAACCCCGTTTACTTTATTTATTTAACAAAATCATAAAGTTTTTTCGTCATTGTGTGTGCACCTAAATAAAAATCTTATAAAAGTCTTATAAAAGCTACAAATTTAAAGAACACAAAATATAAGATGACACAAGACCCTACACGTGTAGCCTTTCTACTGTAATTACACAGTTTACAACGTTTACGTTGCTTAAATTCGATCCTAAAAAAATGAATTTAATTTTAATTATAAATTTGTACTGTAATGTTACTACTGTGATTATGAATTTGTTTATTTACAATGTTTCACTTTATTTTATCTGCAACGACTTGCAGCTGTGGACGACCTGCGCCTCATTAAGCCTGGAGAGAACGAACTGATGCCTGAGGCGTCAGTCTATAGTTATATAGCGCCACTCAGTGGTAAAAGCCAGCAAACGCACAAACCCAAATGCTGACGCCATACACCGGCGACGGTAGAAGTCGCATACTGCCTGTGCACCCACTGTATGAGACACGCACACAAACACATACTTATATAATATATGCACATAAAAACACATACACATTGTTAATTCATGTCTTCTGATGTTGACACATTTTTACGTTTTAAATAAGACATGTTGGCATATTCACGAATCAGGACATTCGCATAGTTAACACTATCAGATAGCCTACTATCAGAGACCATTTAAACCGCGGCATGGCCATGTCTTTCATTATTTTGTACCTGTTAAGACATTACAAAAACTATATAAGAAACTTTTAAAGCACGAATTTGGGCATCTCATTACATCATTATGAAAATCACATGAAGCACATATACACACATTCATTATGAAATATCTGTTGTAAAAAAAAATTTAATTCATGTTTGCTACAGCATTGCAATAACGATTAATACACAATTCATTTGTACTTGGTCCGGCTTTTAGATAAACTCCTTCCATGCGCCATCAGGTGGATATTCAGTGAAGCACAACACATTTATTTTAAATTCCTGAATGTTGCCTCCGGCAAGTCGCGGCCAAATTGCGGCCTCTCGCGGGAAAACACGCGCAGTCTTAAAGGTGACATCTGTAACTTCATACCTATCGTAAATGAAAGGTGAGAACAGGCTTTACAGAGCATGCTGTCACGTATTCAGAGAATAGATTAAAACAAAATCATGTTTGCTTCATTATTGGAAACAATATTGTATTAGGCTAACTTTATTAAAGATTATGCACTTTTGTATTCTTTGTAAAATTCGTCTTTTTGCACACACACACGGGCATCTTTAAATTTGCACAGAAAATAATAGTAGGCTGGTAGGCACATTATTTTTCATATAACTTAAACGGCTGAATGAAATTAAATATACACAATAAGTTAATAATTGCATTTGCCTTACGTTTGAGCACTAATGTGTAAATACCTTTTTCATTACATATACTACCATATCATATACAGGTCCTTCTCAAAAAATTAGCATATTAGCATAATAAGTTCATTATTTTCTGTAATGTACTGATAAACATTAGACTTTCATATATTTTAGATTCATTACACACAACTGAAGTAGTTCAAGCCTTTTATTGTTTTAATATTGATGATTGTGGCATACAGCTCATGAAAACCCAAAATCCCTATCTCAAAAAATTAGCATATCATGAAAAGGTTCTCTAAACGAGCTATTAACCTAATCATCTGAATCAACTAATTAACTCTAAACACCTGCAAAAGATTCCTGAGGCTTTTCAAAACTCCCAGCCTGGTTCAGTACTCAAAACCGCAATCATGGGTAAGACTGCCGACCTGACTGCTGTCCAGAAGGCCATCATTGACACCCGCAAGAAAGAGGGTAAGACACAGAAAGAAATTTCGGGAACAAATAGGCTGTTCCCAGAGTGCTGTATCAAGGCACCTCAGTGGGAAGTCTGTGGTAAGGAAAAAGTGTGGCAGAACCCGCTGCACAACGAGAAGAGGTGACCGGGCCCTGAGGAAGATTGTGGAGAAGGACCGATTCCAGACCTTGGGGGACCTGCGGAAGCAGTGGACTGAGTCTGGAGTAGAAACATCCAGAGCCATCCAGAGTACAGGTGTGTGCAGGAAATGGGCTACAGGTTGCAAATTGTGCATGTCATTCGAAAATCAAGGTGCCAGAGTCTGGAGGAAGACTGGGGAGAGGGAAATGCCAAAATGCCTGCAGTCCAGTGTCAAGTACCCACAGTCAGTGATGGTCTGTGGTGCCATGTCAGCTGCTGGTTTTGGTCCACTGTGTTTTATCAGGGGCAGGGTCAATGCAGCTAGCTATCAGAAGATTTTGGAGCACTTCATGCTTCCATCTGCTGAAAAGCTTTATGGAGATGAAGATTTCATTTTTCAGCACGACCAGGCACCTGCTCACAGTGCCAAAACCACTGGTAAATGGTTTACTGACCATGGTATTACTGTGCTCAATTGGCCTGCCAACTCTCCTGACCTGAAGCCCATAGAGAATCTGCGGGATATTGTGAAGAGAAAGTTGTATTAAAAACACTTTTCTTTTATTGGTCGGATGAAATATGCCAATTTTTTGAGATAGGGATTTTGGGTTTTCATGAGTTGTATGCCACAATCATCAATATTAAAACAATAAAAGGCTTGAACTACAGTGGGAGCCACGTCAAACAGCCGCCTGGAGCATGACTGCTCCGTGGCAGTTCCATGAAGGGTTAATGCAGGCTTCGTGCATGGAATGTGATCCCCCGCGATGACGCAGTTAATGATGCCCCGCCCCATAAACGCCCCCATGCGCTTTCTAAAAAGATGGTTGCAATGCCGTATAATTCCGCCAGATGGAGCATTGACTGGCACAGTTAACTGCAGTGTCCAGGAAGCCCAATACCGTATCTTTAATATACAGACAGTTCTTGTATTGTCAACATAGTTTCATAAATAGATGAAAAAACAACAACAACAAACCGATTAATAAAACAGATTTGTTAAATCACTCAATACACAACCCATGATGATTATGCTATTTATTATTTAATAATGAATTAATAAAATTAGTTAGTGAAATATTTTTAAGACATCCTGAAATAATCCTTAAAGACACGGTAGCGGCTGTAATTTGTCTATACCGATCATTGTAGGTACGGAATAAAAACGCAGGCTACGTACAGTATTTTATATTACTGTGTATTTTACCTAGTTCCATTTAATATACTGATAGATAATATTTTGCTGCAAAGTAAAGCTCAAAATGTAACGTCTGCTTGGGTTTGTTTTCGTTATATTTTTGATGATGTTTTCGATGATTTTTTCACTGATAGTCTACAAGTGGCATAAGAGGCAATTAATGCCGCATGCAACCTGGAACAAATATCTGCCCATATGGATCAGTATTTCTTTAGTCATTTAATCATGCATAATGCTCCCCCGTCAAAAGATCTGATGGGGCATTAATCACTTATCACAACTGTGAATGGATGCGGCAGCAGAGACACATTAAATCCCCATAAACACTTGGAGACAATAGTAAAAAAAAGTTCCAGAGGGTTAGCGCCTGTTATACTAATGTATTTTTACTGATTTTTTTTTTTTTTACTGCTTATATTTCGTTGGTTTTTACGCAATTTCATGTGTTGTGTGTGCGCACGAGAGAGAGGATACTCTGACAAGACCAACTTCCATGTGGCTCCAGTGGCGCAATCGGTTAGCGCGTGATACTTATAAAGCGGTCCAGGTGAAGCAGTGCCGAGTTCGAGCCTCACCTAAAGCACCCAAAGCATTTTACTGCATATCGCACTGTGTATGTGACAAATAAAATTTGAATTTGAAAGTAAAGCTTAAAATGTAACTTCTGCTTTGGTTTGTTTTCGTTATATTTTTGATGTTTTCGCTGAAAGTCAAATTGGCATAACAAATTGATTAATGGCGCATAATATCTGGAACAAATATCTGTCCATACGGATCAGTATTTCTTTAGTAATTTAACCAGCATAATGTCCCACATTAAAGATCTGATGGGGCATCAATCACTTATCACAACGGTGTATAGATGCAGCAGCAGAGACAGATTTAATCCCCATAAACATTCACACTTGAAAACAAAACTAACAGAAGTAAACAGTTCTCGAGTGTTAGTGCCTGTTATCACAAGACAGGAATCACCTACAGGATACTACTGTATTTTACTGCTCATATTTTTTACCCTAGTTTCATTTGGTTTTATGCGATTTCATGTATTATTTGTGTGTGTCTGTGTGTGCACAGTGTGTGTGTGTGTGTGTGTGTGTGAGTGCGAGAGATAGCGTGAGAGCGCGTGCGCGAGAGAGGGCTTTCATGCTGATTTATCCAAGGTTACTAAAACCTGGCTTACTACCTATAAAAAATATTTCAATTTAACTCATGGGTCTCAATCACAGATGACACGACAAATTATATACTCTGAAACGTTCATTTGAACATTTAAAAATATATACAAAAACACGAATACTAATGTTATCATGGTGTAAATTATTAACATTAGGTTAGGTCCTGCCCTTAATTAATTCATATTATAATTACTTTTACATAGTATAGTTACTGGACTGACATGACCAAAAACTAGCTATTTCATTTAGCCTTTCTAAAATCAACCCATCTATCATTTATAATCAGAAAACATAAAACATATTATGATCTGTTCAATAGCCCATCTGTTTTAATTTAGTTTGTATTTTTTATTATTCATAAGACAACCTTTCAGTTTTGTAAATATTTTAGTTATAGTGTGTTAAGTCTTACTTTAGGTTAAACGTTTTTGAGAATTTTACCATCCAGCTTAGATAAATGTTATGTCATTGATTGATAAAATCTGGATTAAGGATATTTTATTATATAATCATATATATATATATATATATATATATATATATATATATATATATATATATATATATATATATACATTTTTTTTATTTATTTATTTATTTTTTTTAGTTTCCCCTTGAGGGATTGCCACCTTATTGTGGTCAGGGGGTTTGCGTGCCTCAACACAATTCAGCAAATACAATACTGTTACTATACAGTAAGGCCAGGTAAAAACAGTGCTTGAACATGATGCCCCCCTCCCCCCACCCCCCACCCCCCACCCCGTGTTGTCTGGTCTAGAACAGCCCTGCCTCTGACCGTCTTTTGTCTTGTAAATGAGTATTCTCACTCACCTTCCAATCCCCCCAGCGCACACACTCTGTTTGTACTGTAAACTGTACTGTAACTGTGTTTGCTAGGGCACTTGGTTATACACAGTACTTTAATGTATGGAACACTTACTTAACTTACTGGTTTGGTTTAAACATCGCTTATTACCTTATTCAGCAAAATAAATTCATTATTAACGTATTGAAGTATTTTAGTTAAGGACAAAAACTGTGCTTGTGTTTAGAACTGCTGAACAGCCGAAAACACACACACACCCATCCCCCCGCCAAAAACACACACACACAGAGCAATTAACACCATGTCATACTCAGGAGTGGAAGGTGAGAAACCTCAATGGAGAATACCAAGTTTGTCGTTGCTCTTTTGGAGTTCTTAAAACCCAAAACATTTATTTATACTGAGAAAAAAATATTATGGGTCACAATCACAAACACAAATACATATAATCAAGTGTTTAACTGGTTTCATTTGTTTCTATGATCAATAATTATTATTATTATTATTTTCAGCCCAACTCTTTGACTATTTAAAACAAAGTTTTGTCCCATTTTTTGCCCATTGAAGTTGTTGGTTCAACTAAACAATTTTTAAATACCCAAACAATCCCCCAAAATTAAAACACGCAAAACATGACTTTAACAATTCAATTTATTCTTCCAAAACTAGTCAAAGTTAAAACAGTAATTTATATAAAACAGATGAATACATGTTGTCTTTTTGCTTAAAGTTCATTAAACTACCCGGATACACCAGCTGCTTATAAGTCTCTATCTATAGTCCTTTTACATTAAAATATTAATTTTTCAAATATCAAAACTATTAAACATGGAACAGTTGAAGTCTTTGTTTCCCCCAAAGTACTGTATCAGACATTTTGCAGTCCTATGTTCAGAATATACAGTAGACCAGATCAAACATCATTCTAAAGCTGTCGGACTGTGACATCATCCCTCCTACAGCTCCCTCAACAGCTTGTTCAGGCTCCTCCAGTCCTGTAGCTCCAAAAGTCCAGCCGTCAGCCGTCTGACCCCCCAATCCTCCACAGCGGAGCTCTGCTTAAAGACAACAGGAGAATTTAGTCAAGACAAAGATAAATAAACTTCACAGAACATATAGTTCTAATAAAATAAAATATATTAATAAACCTATTTACCACAGAGTGTGTAAAATACTGTTTTGGGGATTCTGTAATGTAAATAAACTGCCTGTGCTAATGTTAACCAGTGAACAGTGTTAGTGTTAACCAGTGAACAGTGTTAGTGTTAACCAGTGAACAGTGTTAGTGTTAACCAGTGACTGTCTGTATTATCGTCTGCATTAAATTAACCCAGACTTTACTTAATGCGCTTCTCATACAAATAAGTTAAGCGATATAACACTCGTATATGAGCATTAGTTCATCCCTGAAGCCAAACTATAACTTACTGAAGCCCCTCACACACACACACACACCTCCCCCTCCTTAACTGATAAACACTTCTGTGTTGTTATTCAGCTCTTTAACTAAGCGCTCGCGCTACCGCGGAATGTCCCGGACAAAGTGTATAAAATATAAACCGGGTTATGAGCGTTACTAGCTCCTGTACAGCTACCCTCAGTCTGTGTCCCTCATCAACTGCATCACATTATATTACAGTCACAGAACTAACCTGCAGATTAACTCTTAACCAGAGAATAAATAAGCGCTGAATTTATCCAGACAACACGCGGTGAGATTCTCTCAGTATTTACAGAGAACACAAACACTCTTCATCGGGTAGTGCAGCTCTTGTAATAGGGACATTAATAGTATTGTCGAAGCTTGAGCATGTTTTTGAGTTAAAGTGGAGTGACATTGTGAGTGTGTGACACTGACAGTAAGCTGTAATATTAACTCCAGACTTGGTAAAGAGAACATTAAGTTCTCTAAAGTCACATCTGACCGCTGCTGCCAGTGATATTTACAGTGGGTGCACAGGCAGTATGCGACTTCTACCGTCGCAGCGTATGGCGTCAGCATTTGGGTTTGTGCGTTTGCTGGCTTTTACCACTGAGTGGCGCTATATAACTATAGACTGACGCCTCAGGCATCAGCTCGTTCTCTCCAGGCTTAATGAGGCGCAGGTCGTCCACAGCTGCACGTCGTTGCAGATAAAATAAAGTGAAACATTGTAAATAAACGAATTCATAATCACAGTAGTAACATTACAGTACAAATTTATAATTAAAATTAAATTCAGTTTTTTAGGATCGAATTTAAGCAACGTAAACGTTGTAAACTGTGTAATTATAGTAGAAAGGCTACGTGTAGGGTCTTGTGTCATCTTAGAGCTTTCATAAGACTCATAAGACTCTACTTTTATTTAGGTGCACACACAATGACGAAAAACTTTATGATTTTGTTAAATAAATAAAGTAAACGGGGTTCTGTATTGATTTTGGTGCGTCAGAAAATGAACCCAAACTCCGTGTATACTCGCCTCACAGACGTGAAAAATATATACTTATAGAAAGAGAAATATCTGCTTTAATATAAACTAATGAAAAAAAAATACTAGATTATGTCATTCGTATGAGAAGTGAATTATAGGCGCGCTCACTGACGACGAGATGACATGATCAGCACAGCCAAAGGAATCACTACTGTAACGGTTAACCCCTAGATGGCGCCAGAGCGCCATTTATATTTATGTTGGTTTTTGGGTTGTAGTTTGTTTTCAGTTTCGTTTGGACTTCATTTCCCAGTTTTCCCCTCGGTCAGGTGACGTAGAAGCTCACCTGAACCGAGGGAAATTAATGAGTTAATTATGTTTATCTGTTATATATAGCCTGGCTGAACTCCAGTCAGGCGTCTAGCAACCGTTACCGAAGGTTCAATTTGTGTTGGAGTGTATTTTGTTTTATGTTTTGTTTGAAAGTAAATAAAGGACTTTGTTAACCGTCAGCTTGCCTCCGCGATCATGCCTCGCACCCACTCCAGACGCAGACAGAGAGGGAAGCGTGACAGATTGCTAGACCAACCAAGAGGCATGGCGGAGGATCCCCTCCTGAAGTTTTTTGGGGGGGGCGCAGTGGCCATCTTGCCCGAGCTGACGAACTGGCAGGACAGCGAAGAGGAGTACTACGGCTGGGACTATAACATCGGGCTGGTAGAGGACGAGGAGGAGATGTACCGCAGCTGCGAGTACAGATTGCTGGAGGAGCAGGAGCACCTACGAGAGAGCAGCGAGGAGAGAGAGAGAGAGACACCACAAAGCTGGGAGGGCTGCAGGCTCGCCATTCGGCGGACGCCATTCAGGGGCGACGCGGCACTGAGTCACGTGGTTCCCCGCACCGGCCGGAAGAGAAGGGCGAGGAAGCCCAAGTACGGCGGTGACGAGGGGGAAAGAAAACCCCAGGCAGAGCAGCAGCAGAGAGAGGAGGAGCTCATGTGGTGGATTCCGGAGCCGGAGCGGGTGAGTGAAATGCTGGAGCATATTAAGGAGCTCCAGCAGATGATCCTCCACTTCCGGGATGACCGCGAAGCGGGCTCGGAGCTTTCTCCTCTCTCGCAGACACTCAGCAGCGAGCTAGCGTGTCAGCAGCCGCTGCCCGACGCACCGCCACCTTCCAGCTTCGAGGACAGCGAGCCAGCGTGTCTACAGCTGCTGTCCGACGCACCCGTATTACCGCCGCCTTTCGGCTTTGAGGACAGCGAGCCAGCGTGTAAACAGCTGCTGTCCGACGCACCCGTTTTACCACCGCCTCCCGGCTTTGAGGACGACGTTGGGCCGTCGTCGAGCGCACTGCACGCTCCAGGGCCGTCGTCGAGCGCACTGCACGCTCCAGGGCCGTCGTCGAGCGCACTGCATGCTCCAGGGCCGTCGTCGAGCGCACTGCACGCTCCAGGGCCGTCGTCGAGCGCAGGGACCGCTCCCACGCCGTCTACGAGCGCAGTGACCGCTCCCACGCCGTCTACGAGCGCAGTGACCGCTCCCACGCCGTCTACGAGCGCAGTGACCGCTCCCACGCCGTCTACGAGCGCAGTGACCGCTCCCACGCCGTCTACGAGCGCAGTGACCGCTCCAACGCCTGCGTCGAGCGCAGTGACCGCTCCAACGCCTGCGTCGAGCGCTTCTCCAGCCCTGCAGCCGCCGAGCACGCTTCCAGCTCAGCAGCATCCGAGCACGCTTCCAGCTCAGCAGCCGCCGAGCGCTTCTCCAGCTCAGCAGCCGCCGAGCGCTTCTCCAGCTCAGCAGCCGCCGAGCACGCTTCCAGCTCAGCAGCAGCTGAGCACTTCTCCAGCTCTGCAGCCGCCGAGCACGCTTCCAGCCCAGCAGCCGCAGAGCATGCCTCCAGCCCCATCACCCAGCCTCCTGGATAGGAGGCTAAAGGTAGAACATTGGGTTGGGTGTCCGGGGCCTCCGGTGATGCTCCGGGAGGAGCATTTTTTAGAGGGGGGGTAATGTAACGGTTAACCCCTAGATGGCGCCAGAGCGCCATTTATATTTATGTTGGTTTTTGGGTTGTAGTTTGTTTTCAGTTTCGTTTGGACTTCATTTCCCAGTTTTCCCCTCGGTCAGGTGACGTAGAAGCTCACCTGAACCGAGGGAAATTAATGAGTTAATTATGTTTATCTGTTATATATAGCCTGGCTGAACTCCAGTCAGGCGTCTAGCAACCGTTACCGAAGGTTCAATTTGTGTTGGAGTGTATTTTGTTTTATGTTTTGTTTGAAAGTAAATAAAGGACTTTGTTAACCGTCAGCTTGCCTCCGCGATCATGCCTCGCACCCACTCCAGACGCAGACAGAGAGGGAAGCGTGACAACTACCTTATCAATGAATTATTAAAATGGTCAGAGTGAATTTCCCCCGCTGTTTTAACAAATATTTGAAGTAGATAACAGTAGCCCACATTTATAAAAGCATTTTTATTTATATAAAACTATAAATAAAAATAATAATAATAATCCGGCATTTATTATTAGGTGTGCCCGCTGACAAAGTTCTTCAGTAACAAACCTATAAAACATGTACATCTGTATGAATAAATTGTTTAAATGTGATCAGTGATTTATGTAAATGACTCAGTTTAGATGTAAGTAAATGCTAGGGACTGACATCGGCGTGCGTTTCTCCCAGCGCCGCATAGCGCTTATTTAACACCATTAATATGTGTTTGCTGAAAGAGATATCTAATCTCTCATATCGGCGCGCGCGTTCATCTGACTTTAGATCAAAACTCGGCAAAGACTCTACTTTTATTTAGGTGCACTCACAATGACGAAAAAACTTTATGATTTTGTTAAATAAATAAAGTAAACGGGGTTCTGTATTGATTTTGGTGAACTTGAGCGCGTCAGAAAATGAACCCAAAGTTCTTCAGTAACAAACCTATAAAACATGTACATCTGTATGAATCAATTGTTTAAATGTGATCAGTGATTTATGTTTAGATATAAGTAAATGCTCCTTGCTATAGGGACTGACATCGGCGTGCTGAAAGATCTAATCTCTCATATCGGCGCGCGCGTTCATCTGACTTTAGATCAAAGTTAAAGAGCGCTCACGCAGGATCATGCAAACGTTTCCGCTTCTACTCTCCTCTTTCATAAAAAATGAACAATCCGACACGAGCAGATTTGTTTCAGTCAGAATATTTATCAATCATAAAGAGAGGCGACATATACTTGCTGATTAAACACTGCATTTTTAAAGTGAAAGCGCGCGATGTGAGCAGCTTTAATTATTGATAATTAAATCATTATTAAATGGTGGACATAATAAGCAAAAAGAATAATAATATTATTTTGATTATTATTATCATGTTCTTTTGCTGTTTGAGCGTCTGTGGATTCCAAAATTGACATTTTTACCGTTTTTTAATCACTGAAATGGAAGAGATACTGTACTGTAGAAAGGTTCCTTATCATAACGTGCCTTGTATTGTTTTTTAATCGCTCGATACACGACCCATCATTTTTAATGCTATTTTACAAAGGGTAAATACACATGGAATAATTTTATTTGGTTTGTTTATTTATAAATAAAATTAAAAGTAATTAAAAACAGTGTAGAGTGATTAATAACACTATATGTTATGGTAAGAAAAATCTCATTCTTGCTCATTCTAGTTTCTCCGAGTGTATACTGTAGGTGAGAACAGCTATTCACCCTTAGGGGGGGTGTATAATTTGCATTTGTATGTGTCTGACTTTGCAAAGCACACCTGTAAAACCTGTTTAAATGTAAATGCTCCTCGCTGCGCTGTTTGGGGGAGGGGCACGCTAATGACGATTTGGTCAGCTGTGTGAACGCTCGCCCTTTAGATGTTGCGCGCGCACTACACGGCAAAAAATATGTTAGTATATCATCACTGAAATCATGACTGAAATATATGTTAGTATATCATGACTGAAAAAAGGTTATGTAATTTGTATAAAACGTGGATTACTACAGCGCATCCACTCACAGCCGAAACCAAAGACATCAACGGCTCCGCCTATTCAGAGGCTCTGCCTATTCAGTAAAGAAAAACACTACTGTTATTATTTCAATCCATACTGTACAGCTGTGAGAATTGGGGCAGGGATATTATGCCAATATTAAATATTATATACGATATTAAATTTCAAGTGAGTTGGGAGTTTGCAAGGCAGAGAAGGATGCTCTTCGGAGTGAGTTGCGAGTTTGATGAGACGGCATAAATATTTAATACAGCAAATTAAATATTTTGGTTTATATTTTGGTTTATATTATATGGTTAATGTATTGTCGTTTATATTGCAAACGAATAACGAATCAAGAGCCTGTGATTATATTGCATAAATATTATTTTGTACAGACAAATATCTGAATTTTTATTTATTTATTTTTTAGATTTTTTTAAAAACAAATCTCTCAAAAATAGTAAGATGTATTTTGGTTTTATACTGCAAACGAAAAACGACCTATAAAACATGTACATCTGTATGAATAAATTGTTTAAATGTGATCAGTAAATGCTCCTTGCTAGTGACTGACATCGGCGTGCTGAAAGATCTAATCTCTCATATCGGCGCGCGCGTTCATCTGACTTAACGTTTCAGCCATTCACACATGCATTGTGCTGTTGTTTGTCTACACTTACACACTTACACACTGGTTGTATAGCGCACTTATGGAATGAATACGATGAGATGACAGAGTGGAGGTTTAATACCTCTATCTCACACGCGGGGCCATAAGTGCGGTTCATTATGATTCGGTGCGAGTTTTGGTGCTGTTATTACGTTTCCATCTTACCACGCAAAAAAATAAACATGTTTAACATGCAGAAGATCTTCGCGGAATTTTTCACGCGCACAGCGCAAAGACTCGGGGTGAATCATGATCAAGCCTATGGTCACAGCGCGAGACCGAGCAGGTGAGATAGGGGTATAACACACCGCATCTCACAGCGAGTCAAACCGCATACAGTAAGTGAATACTGTAGGGGTATTAAACATTACAATCACCCAGAAACATGAATGGATGCGGGGTTTGAAACTCCCATGGTTATTTTCTCATTTAACTAAATAAAATTTCATAAAAATAAAACGTGTCAAAAGAAAAACCCATAAAGTTATGGATAATGGCTAATGATGAATGAAACATAGTTTAAACAAAAAGCAGCGAGCAGCTGGACATCGGGACGGGGAGTGTAAGTACGACGCGTTGGTCTGGCACGCGCAGGTCTGAGCAGCTCAAGAAGCTCCATAATCTGTTGCCTTGGAAGGCAAAACTTTTATTTATATATATTTTTTAATAACGACCACGGGGAAAATATGAAAAGGGCTGAAGTTTTAGCTTCAAATCTTCAAGTTTTAGCTTTTAACTTCAAATATTTGAAGTAGATAACAGTAGCCCAAACCTGTAACTTTCCATGTAAAACAGGTACGTCTGTATGAATAAATTGTTTAAATGTGATCATCTGACTTTACAGTAGATCAAAACTCGGCAAAGCGCACTCTTTTCCATTCACACACAGCTGTTGTTTGTTTATCTTTCATAAAAAATGCTCCCGATATGAGCCGACACGAGCATGAGCTGCAGCTTTAATTATTGATAATTAAAACATTATTAAATGGTGGAAATAAACAGCAAAAAGATTAATATTATTCTTTTGATTATTATTATCATGTTCTTTTGCGTCTGTGGATTCCAAAATTGACATTTTTACCGTTTTTTGAAGAGATAGAAAGGTTCCCTATCATACAGTAACGTGCCTTGTATTGTTTTTAATCGCTCGATACACAACCCATCATTTTAATGCTATTTTACAAAGGGTAAATACACATGGAATAATTTTATTTGGTTTGTTTATTTATAAATACAATCTAAAATTTAAACATTGTACAGTAATTAATTACAATTTTACAACCCAGTAGCACCCCCGCTGCGCTGTACCACCGCCGGCAAAACCTTCTGCAGATGATCAATATATTTACTGCATGCAGTTTTGGTCAAGCGATCCTTCCAGAAAGTCACAATGGCATGAAGAAGCTCATTTTTGTTCCGTGGCTTAGCCTCACGTCTGACGAACTCCTTCAGCGCGTGCCAAACCATCTCTATTGGGTTGAGATCAGGAGACCAGCATGTAATGAATACAAGTTAGAGGAAATTTTCATGTGAACATTTCATAAACAAACGAATCTAACATAACGGAACACAGGGCGTAAGAAACATACTCGGCTGGTGTTTTCACCCAGTTGATCCCCGCCTCAGCAATACACTGTCTCGCTGCTGTATGCTTTGGTTCAGTGCCGGACGAAGTGCGAGCGAATAATGAAATGAGAGGCCGCGATTATACTGCATACAGTACATATTATTTGTATAAGGTTTCGCGCTTTTCATGCTTTTGTTTTACACATTGCAACTCCACCCACAATCCACCGCCTTGTTATATAAATGGCATGTGCCATCTGCAGTAACTTCATCTACTGTAGGACGAACTTCATTTGCAAGGTGACTGCTACACTGAACGCCAGATTAAAATGAACTCTTCGACATTTTACAGCAGGCTGAGGAGCTCAAAGAAGGTAACAAAAACTAAAACCTTTTGTGGCTTATCGAATAAACAATATTCTATCGTTCTTTATAGTTTTACCGATGTTGTAATCATTGCACTATGTTGACAGGAATCTTTGGAAAACAGAGCCCCTCGCCCTCAACCGTCAACAGAGAGGAAAGCAAAAGCTCCTACTGCTATCAAAAAGAAGCGCTTGGTGCAGAAAAAAGCGGTAACGTACAGTACTTTGAGTTATATAATTATATAAGTATATAATTGTACATGTAAAACTGAGAAAAAATACTTTAAAGATTTTCTGTTCGTCCAGTTTGGAAATTACTATTAAGACAAGCCATTTTTTTCTCGAGGTAAAAAACGAAGTTGCCCACACGCAGATTTGTATTAACACATACTGTATACTTTATCCCAATATACAGGCAACTACAATGTATAGCTCTGAGGTTGACCAAAGACAGCCTGAGCTGGAAAAGCGTGGCGCAGGAATTGAAGCGCTGAAACAGCAGCTGCGTGTCTGCAAGGCAGAGAAGGATGCTCTTCGGAGTGAGTTGGGAGTTTGCAAGGCAGAGAAAGATGCCCTTCGGAGTGAGTTGGGAGTGTGCAAGGCAGAGAAGGATGCTCTTCGGAGTGAGTTGGGAGTGTGCAAGGCAGAGAAGGATGCCCTTCGGAGTGAGTTGCAAGTCTGCAAAGAGGCACACGCAGATCTGAAAGCCACCCACAAAGAACTCGCTGCTGTAGAGAAACTAACAGAGGTTCTTAATACATGGTTAAACTGTGTGCACACCCCAACACCAGACTGTGTTACACCGAGGTGTAATGCTCATGTGGATGCAGAGAGCAGGGAAATTATATCTCCAGCTACAGCATCAATTACAAGCTGCCATCCTGAACTTCAGTTTACTCTTCCCACTACAGAGCTGCTTGAGTCGCTGATGATTGAGAGTCGAGGGCGGCCAGATCGGCTTGGTAGCTTGCTGTTCCGCACTGTGGTACTGCAGGCTGTCTATGATGAATGGGCAACCACAACGAACTGGGATGGTTCAAGAGGCAAACGTGGACTGCCAGTGAACCTAAGAAATTATTTGATGGTGACAGTGGCCCAGCAGTTTCCCTTCCTGTCTAGCAGTGACAGCAAGCGTGTCAAGGACCGAGTAAACGAATTTCTACGCTCACCGAGGGTCACTGTTGGTCAGAGACGCTTACATTACTAAGCGTCATTATACATTACTACTGTACATTATACATTACTAAGTTTTTGCTCTGTTTTATTTTATTTTGTCAGTTCTCAAACTTTGTACATAGTTGGTTCTTTTTTTATTGATTTATTTTTTTATTATCTATTCTGAAAGTTTGCTCTATTTGTTTTAGTTATTTCTATATTTAAAACTTGATGTCTTAAACTCTACTGTAAGTATTGTCAAAATAATTTTTTTTAAAAAGCCCTAGTGCTGTTGTTTGTGCTGTTTTCTTTAATAATAACACTAAACAGGGCCCGGTTTCTCGATAACGCACACTATTCGCGCGCTAAGAAGACTCTTAAGATATATCTTACGTTAAGTGATAACTTTTCTAAGTGTATTTCTCGAACTGTCTCTCTAACAATAACATGTCATAATAGACAAATATATAAATTAATATTAATTAATATAATAATATAATATATAATATTTTCATGTAACATGTGGCCGTGAAACGAACCGGGTTTACAATCATAGTTTGCGCAATTGCCCACCACGTTCCTTTAACGTTCCGCGAAGTTCTGCAAGCTTCCGCGAGGACCAGCAAAAAATTAAACGTGGAATTTTTCACGCGGAAAGATGGAAACGTAATCACAGCGCAAAGACTCGGGGTGAATCATGATCAAGCCTGCGGCCACAGCGCGAGCCTGTGCAGGTGAGATAGGGGTATAACACACCGCATCTCACAGCGAGCCAAACCGCATAAGTGAATACTGTAGGGGTATTAAACATTACAATCACCCAGAAACATGAATGGATGCGGGGTTTGAAACTCCCATGGTTATTTTCTCATTTAACTAAATCAAATTTCATAAAAATAAAACGTGTCAAAAGAAAAACCCATAAAGTTATGGATAATGGCTAATGATCAATGAAACATATTTTAAACAAAAAGCAGCGAGCAGCTGGACATCGGGACGGGGAGTGTAAGTACGACGCGTTGGTCTGGCACGCGCAGGTCTGAGCAGCTCAAGAAGCTCCATAATCTGTTGCCTTGGAAGGCAAAACTTTTATTTAAATATATTTATTAATAACGACCACGGGGAAAATATGAAAAGGGCTGAAGTTTTGTCTAAAGGAAAAATGTACATGACCCACACGGCTCCACGGACCGCGCCGTCTTCAGTTTAACACAACACCACGCTGTATCGCTGCCTAATTGTTCGCCACCTGTTTAATATTAATAGTGATTGGCAATTTTAATGCATTAGTCACATTATGAAATAGGCTAATTAAAAGTCACTCTATTAGTTCTGATATCAAATAAAATAAAATTCTTAAACAGGTCTAATGTAATGAGAGGCCCCGATTATACTACCTACATCTTTTTTATTGATTTATTTTTTTATTATCTATTCTGGAAGTTTGCTCTATTTGTTTTAGTTATTTCTATATTTAAATCTTGATGTCTTAAACTCTAACAACTGTAAGTATTGTCGAAATAATTTTTTTGAAAGCCCTAGTGCTGTTGTTTGCGCTGTTTTCTTTAATAATAACACTAAACAGATAAAAACAGAGAGTCTGTCTAAACAAAATAAAACCAATGTTTTCTAACTCATATTTTTTTTTATATACAGTAAACATACAGTAAAACATCATTCATCATTAAAACATCACACAACTGAATCGCAGAAAAAAATCTGCAAAAATATTATTTAGTACAAGGCAATCTTTGGATCCTTGATGAGACGGCATAAATATTTAATACAGCAAATTAAATATTTTGGTTTATATTTTGGTTTATATTATATGGTTAATGTATTTTGGTTTATATTGCAAACGAATAACGAATCAAGAGCCCGTGATTATATTGCATAAATATTATTTTGTACAGACAAATATCTGAAAAAAAAAACATTTTTTTTTACGACGAATCTCTCAAAAATAGTAAGATGTATTTTGGTTTTATACTGCAAACGAAAAACGAATCCAGAGCCTGTAATTATATTTATATTTAATTATGTCATAACTATTATTTTGCACAAATACTGTAAATCTCTGAATAAAACAATGATATTTTATTCACAAATGTAAGACAATATTTGCTCGCACTTCGTCTGGCACTGAACCAAAATATAATGTAATGAGAGGCCCCGATTATACTGCATACATCTTTTTTATTGATTTATTTTTTATTATCTATTCTGGAAGTTTGCTCTATTTGTTTTAGTTATTTCTATATTTAAATCTTGATGTCTTAAACTCTAACAACTGTAAGTATTGTCGAAATAATTTTTTTGAAAGCCCTAGTGCTGTTGTTTGCGCTGTTTTCTTTAATAATAACACTAAACAGATAAAAACAGAGAGTCTGTCTAAACAAAATAAAACCAATGTTTTCTAACTCATATTTTTTATATTTATAGTTTTACATGTTTGTTGGATGTGTAAATTATCATAATTGTAGTATTACTTTGCTACAACATATTGTTTTGACTTTATTATGACTTAAGCTCTGAATATATTTAAAAACCGATACGACGGAAAATGTCAATTTGCGCCACCTGGCGGTCATTTCACGAATTATTTTGAAATGCTCCTGGTTTATTTCGGCCGCTGCCGCGTTTCCACGGCGGTGAGTGCGACGGTAATGAGCAGTCTGGTTGTCACACCACTGTAAAACGGCCAATAAAAAACTAAACTGGGAAATAAACTGTAAACTACCCCAAACACATTTTATAAAATAAAATATCACTTACCACGAATAGTCCGTTAAGCCGCCATCTTCATCTCTGTAGTTTGGTAGCGTCAGTTCGGCGGGGGTGGAGGCGGGTTGTTAAAATCACGTGATTGCAACTCAGCGCAGCTGGCTTGTTTTAATGTGTTCTTGAGAACGAAGCGCCATCTAGTGGTGGCACCAGGTAAATGAATAAATAGGGCTTGAATGGGCGTGTTTACTGTGAAATCTTGACACGCCTTTTGGCCAGAAAAGGGAGGGGGGATTACGGCGTGCAAAGGCCATTCACACGCCATTCACACTTCAGCCACACTGTCGCGGCTATTTGGTGTGGCTCCCACTGTACTTCAGTTGTGTCTAATGAATCTAAAATATATGAAAGTCTAATGTTTATCAGTACATTACAGAAAATAATGAACTTTATCACAAAATGCAAATTTTTGGAGAAGGACCTGTATAACTGTTTCTGTCACCCTCAGTGTAAACAACTGCAATCAAACAATTCTGATGTATATCCCCAGATCTTGCAGGTCTCCTTACCACTTCTTTTGTTTGCAACTGAGCACATGTCTTGGTGTGCAAATCACACGAAATCTTCCACACCAAACTTGCTCATCCATATCTTTATCGACCTTATTTTGTGCACTGGTGCACAGTAATGTTGGAACAGGAAGGGGCAATCCCCACACTGTTCCCAAAAAATTGAGAGCTTGAAATTGTCCAATGCAGTACCATTTTTTTGCCAATCACCAAAGTTTTGATTTGTGTCTCTGCTCTCAAACCTTACACTCCATGTTCATGTGGATGTGTTTCTCCTAACGTTCCAGAAATGAGCCCTCGCAGCAGACATGTGTGTTACTTTGCACACATACATTGAGACCCTCATCCCTATCTCCTAGAGTTGGAACTACTGTGCATGGGAATAGAAAGGGGGTTCCTACTGTACATTTTTGTGGAACACAGACAGGGCAGATATACACTCATACTGTAAAAATATATCCTAACATCCTTTCATCAAAATGAATCTTGACAGTTTTATTGCCCCTTAGGATTTTTTTTATGACCCTTAGGAATGTGTAGGGGAGGAGAGGTTCGATAAAAGGGGGGTAGTAACAGTGCTTATGCGTTAGACATCGTTTCATTTTTTTTATGTAAATGTGAGAAGTTGATTCTTTTATTATTACTATTATTAATGGTGAAAATGAATGCTTATGAGGGTATAATTTCGGATTTGCCTTTGACGGCTGTGTTTGAGTCGTCTTTAACTAGAGCTCAGATGAAACGTGTTGTGTATCTGCATCGAACTCAGCGACCACCGCGTGAATCGCTTCGAGAAGAGATGAGTTTGGATCAGAGACGCAAGTGGGGCATCATGTTTAAATACATAGATGGGGAGATGTTTTCTTACCAACTGGAGAACGGTGAAACATTTCACCCGTGTGTTGGTTTGGTGACCGTGGAGCGCTTCAACACTGACTGTGGTGTTTTCCACGAGACTCTGAGCATCCCTGTCGATGCCTGGATCCGAATGCATGAAGTTTTCGGCGGGCGAATCACAACTTTTCCACAAGAGTCGTGATTGGAGGGATCAGCTCGTGACGAGACCTGCTCTCTCCTTCTAACTCTGCCTCTTCTTCAGCCGGTTAGTTTAAATCCCTCTAGTTCACATGTTTCGAAACATCCGTAATGTTATCCGAATTAATGTCATCGGCGTCATGGCAAGCGACTCAACACAAGCCTCGGTGCCTGCAACAGTGTCTGAAAGTCAGCCGTGTGATTGGGAGGGTTGCGAGTGCGCAACGGTTATGCTGCGTCACGACGATGAGACAGACAGATGGCTTTCCCGTTTTAATATGGACGCGATAAAAACTGTAGTGACAAGGCTGTTGTCTATACTCTTGTATCACTACCGAGAGGAAACCTGCTACGGTTGTATCGTAGACCATCCTAGTCAGAAACACCACGAATGTCTGTGGGATTTTACGGACCAATTTTTCCAAGATAACTTTGAAGAAATGTGGAGGAGACTTTGGACCTATCGTTTTATTCCGTCCATTCTGTGTTTTCTGGAAGCATGCAGTGTGTCTCCAGTGGACGAAGGTAGACTGCGCATCGTGTCCGAGACCTATCTACATGAGTTGAGAACCACCAAGGACATCGAAGAGACGAGTATACAGATACATAGAGCGTTAACCGGACAGGACGATACTAAGCCTAAGAACCAAAGCTTAGAAAAGGTTGTGAACTTTTGGTATGGGAACGACATCTGAAGAATAAGATGGGTAACTGCCTGTGAAAATGGAGCTCTTATGCGCACGAGTATCTGGTGGTCAGCGAGATGCAGAAACTAGTGGTTAAAGTAATCTAAAACATAGTCGACGACGCTTTAAAGTTTAAATCCGATTTCATTTGTGTATCTGATGAGGTAAAGAGGTTTGAAGAGATTCTGTGTATTATTAAATCTGTAACCGGTTCTGCAAACTGGGACGAGCTTGTGCAGGCAAATCATATTACAGATGAACGAGAATTCCCCAGTCATTACCTTCTGTAAGATCATTGATGTTTTGAATGTGAAAGAAATGAACATGTATCATATGTTTACATTTTAAGCATTGTTTGTTATTATTGTTATTTTTATAAAAACCAATCATTCTGTAGACGTTGTTAGCGACTTGCGAAAAATTCTGGATGCTGTTTTGTGTAGAAATGGCAATGTATTCCTTACACAAGCTTTGAAAGTAATCAAACTGTGTTAATATTACCACATGATTCTTTCTTTCTTCTTGTATGATGTTTTAAAGAAAAAAAATATGCTGTTTTATATAGAAATGGCAATGTAATCCTTACACAAGGTTTGAAAGTGTAAGCATATTTTAATTAAATATATTTGTGCATGCAGTAATATGACAGAAAACTATTAATCTTATCTTATAGAGGTGGGGCAATGAGAATTGAGTTGAGTCAAGGACAAGGTGATGTCACAGTAGCAAGGACATCTTAGGTTGTGTGCAGTATGAACTCAAATGAACTCTAGATAGGTTGCCATCTTAGGTCTGAGATGCTTAGGTCGCCATCTTAGAAGTGAGATGCTTATTGGACAGAGTGTACTTTAGAACATATGATGTAATCTTTGTACCCAAAAGCACCTGATAGGTGAAAGTCCTTGGACATGATGTAATGTCAGCTGACTCATGGGGAGATCTTAACTGTCAGGTCAAATTAAAGGAAGACAGAGAAATAACCAAAATGTATAAGAAAAATAAGCGCCACCACTATATTTAAAAAATAAACAAAGTGAAAGATAATGGAAAGTTATTTGCAATAAAAATAAGTTCATTCATTCATTCATTTTCTATACCGCTTAATCCTGTGTTCAGGGTCGCGGGGGACCTGGAGCCTATCCCAGGAGACTTCGGGCTCTAGGCGGGGTACACCCTGGACAGGGTGCCAATTCATCACAGGGCATACACACACTCACACACCCAATCACACATATCTATCACCGTATTTACTGACGTGATAGATATTTTTTCAAAGAAAGCACACTACGGGCAATTTGGGAACGTCAAATTAGCCTAACCTGCATATCTTTGGACTGTGGGAGGAAACCGGAGTACCCGGAGGAAACCCACCAAGCACGGGGAGAACATAAAAATAAGTTATAATGGGAAAATATGGAGTCAGATGACGAGGTATATGATGTAACGACACAAGGTAGAGGAAAGTATGATTGTAATGGGTTAATAATTTGGTAAGAGATGTACAGAGGAGGGGACACGGTGAGCTCCCCTCCCCTTGAAAAAACTATATAAAAAGGCATGTACGGCACAGCCAGATCAGTCTGTCCTTGGTGATGGCTGGATTCATAACCTAAGCTGGCTCACTTTGTTTTTATTGCTGCAATAAAAACTTATCCTTAATTCATCTAGATCTGTACGGAGTCTTTCTTTGATTTCTTTTACTAAAAGTTACAGTATTTGGTTAATGTTTTCAATTAGGGCAACTTCGATGTGGGGAGAATAAAAAATCCACCACAAAAGTAATCAAACGCTGTTATTATTATGTGATCTTTCATAAGTTATGTGTTCTTCGTGTATGATGTTTTTTGATAATAATAATATACAAAAATTAGTTTAAACAAAATAAAGGATATTTTTATTTTTATACTTTTTTTTTGACCCACAACATCAAGTCTCATGTAAACAAACATCCTAATTGTAAACATACGAGCCTAAAAAGCGTCATAAAACACACACTTCCTAACTGAGCATTTATCAAAATAAAGTATATTCAACCCACAACATTAAGTCTCATGTAAACAAACTTCCTAAAGGAGTCATAAACCTAATTGGGTCATAAAACACAGACTTCATAAATGAGCACTTCAGAGTGACAGATACCATTGGGTCATAAAACACTTCTCAGTGTTAAGCCTATCAGATCTTAAAACTCACACACCTTAAATGACAAGGGCAGCGGGAGATACATCACAGACACAGGGAGTGAGTCTTAACCATAAACACTCATTCTCATCAAGAATAAAAGTTAATCGGATAGAGATGTCTCGAAACCTTGATAGGCTGATGAAAAAAATATATTACGATCCTTCACACCCCGCTAGTTTCAGAGGGGTGCAGAGGTTGCATAAGGCCTTACTGAACAAATCTGGTCAGAAAATAAATATCAAGATGGTTAAGGATTTTCTAGCCGAACAAGATAGTGTTTTTACTTCGAGACCTCTCAATAAGTTCCAGGCAGATCTCTGCGATATGCAAAAACTAGCGTCATACAATGACAGGTTTAAGTATTTACTGACGGTGATAGATATTTTTTCAAAGAAAGCATATGTAAGAGCTATAAAGAAAAAAATCAGCTACCGAAGTAACCAACACCTTTGCGTCGATTTTAAAAGACAGCTGCATTCCTTGTTTCCTTCAGACGGACAAAGGGAGCAAATTCTACAATAAAAGTTTTCAAACTTTAATGAAAAAAAATAATATCACGCTTTTCAGCACGTCCAGCGATGTGAAAACTTGCGTGGTCGAGAGATATAATCGGATGTCGCTATTTTACAGCTAAAAACACTTTAAGATACGTCGATGTGCAGGATTTCGTCAAAAGCTATAATAACACCTACCATTTCAGGATAAAAATGACCCCTATGCAAGCAACTTCCGGAAAGACTTCTCAAGTTTTTCAAAACCTCTACGGTGAGTTCCCTCTAGGACATTAGAAAAAATTAAAGATGAATTTTAACGAGGGCAACCTGGTGAGAATATCCAAGCTGCGAGGGGTTTTTGAGAAAAAATATACACAGAGTTTCACGGACGAAATATTTACGGTATCCGAATGCATACCGCGTTTCCCTTCCATGTGTAGATTAAAGGATTATGACGGTGAAGAATTAGAGGGTACTTTCTACGAGGCTGAATTACAGAAAGTAAAGGTCGCAAAAGACAAAGTCTTTCAGATAGAAGAAATTCAGGGTGAGCGTATGATAAGGGGGGTTAACCCTCTGAGGTCCGAGGTGATTTTGGGGCCCTTGAGATGTCTGGACATGCTCTGATATTTGTGCTTTTTTCAGCTACTTATAATATATTATTGACCAACCTGTATTTTTCTTGTAATCAGTACAAACTGTTCTACAATAATACGTGATCAAAATGAATGTATGTGGTTGCATTTTTTAGGAAAAAAATATTATGCGTGGTTAATAAGTTTTGTGAAAAAAAAAGTAGCTGAAATAAGGCCATGAAACTCATACAGACAATTTGTTCACAAGACATTGTTTCACAAGGGCTGGTGGACTAGTGTTTTTGCTTCAAAATGATGTGAAAATGATCTTATTTACTTGCTCACAGAAAACAATATAGTGATTAACACTTTTTAAGTCACTTTTTGAGTGTAAAGGGTCTATGCGAGAAGGCATGATCTGTCATGACTAATGCAGTGATTCACACCTGAGAAGACAAAGGCCTGCATACTGATCTGCATAATGAGTCATCAGACAGGTATGTGTCTGAGAGAGGAGAGTTACAAGAAAGTATCTGAGGATGAAATAAGTTTATATATTTTCAGTGTTTAGGTTATTTGAGAATGTATTTGACACACACAAAAAAATCTTGAGATTCATTTGCGAGTTCAGTTAAACAGTTTATTAGGAACAATCAAAGTTGACTTTTTAACAGCATTACTGCAGTCACTATAATACTATAAAGTCACAGAAAATATAGCTAACAAGAAAATATAAAATTATATATCTATATATTATAATATAGAAAACAACAACAGCTCTTTGTAATTACAAGAACAAATGACTTTACCAACACTGTACTACATTTTTTCTACAATACACTACAGTTTACTATGATGAATATACAATATTGTATTATATATTTATATAATATAGGTATATTTTACTAACATCTATGATATGCTGAATGTGCACTTACTTGTGGTTCTCCAGCGAACTCGAAACTGAACGACACTCACGTGACTTTCTTGTGCACCGTGCCGGTGATGCTGCCACAGTCCTAAACAAAAAAGAAAATTGAAACTTGAAGAATGGACGCACATACAATCATTCACAAACAACAGCTGGTGAACAATTTCACCATTTGAAACACGGTCTAAACAATACAAAACACATGTGTATATATATATAAATAAATAAAAAAAAACTTTAGACAGATCGTAATCAGATTTTATTGCGGGCTTGTAAGTAGCGTGCATATTTCATATTTTAACCAATTTTACTCTCGCTGGTATTTAGTATGGTACGTAGCTTCCTGTTTTCTGTTCCTGTGACGTAGTTTCCTGCTTCCTGTTTTCGTATCGTTGCCGCGAAAGTTTCGCAACGCGCGAGTTTCCTCGTCTAAGAACAACAAACGGAATTCATCTCCAAACAACTAAAACTCCGACACAGAGAAGGTACGTTATAATGTCTACCGTTCAGCTTGTTCAGTGTGTAGAGTGCAGGATGTTTAGACATTCTTCCTCCGTCATTAGTGATAACTTTATTTGTGATAGGTGTGTGTTAGTGAGCACTCTGACGGAGAAGATATCAGCGTTAGAGGAGCGCATCCAGACTTTAGAGAGTGTTAGACAGTGTGAGAGCAGTGTTATTCCCATAGCGGACAGTCTGGGTGCCACAGGCAGAGATAATCAGCCCCGACTCCGGCATTAGAGCCCTCACAGCGGGGCGAGTGGGTGACGACTCGGCGGCATACTCGTTCAGCCAAAGCTAACGCTAAGGCTAGCCCACCGGAGCATACCTCCTCTGCGCCTCACGTGTCCAACAGGTTTGCTCTCCTCAGTGATGCACCCGCTGAGAAACCTGAAAGAGCTCTGGTTATAGGAGACTCTATACTGAGACACGTGACATTAGCTAGACCTTTAGGGGCGCCAGCGGCAGTGGTTAGGTGTATCCCGGGAGCCAGAGCACCGGACATAGCAGGTAATCTTAGGGCTCTAGGACAGCACAGGTTCTCTAAGATAGTGGTACATGCTGGAGCTAATGATATACGCCTTCGTCAGTCAGAGGTTAGCAAGAGTAACTTTACAGAGGTGTTTAAATTAGCGAAGGCGATGTCCGATGAAGTAATATGCTCTGGTCCCATCCCAATGAGACGTGGCGACATAGCTTACAGCAGGTTATGGTCGCTGAACCGCTGGATGTCCAGGTGGTGCTCCAAAAATAATGTGGGCTACATAGATAATTGGAAGACCTTTGAGGGCAAAGCTGGCCTGTTAGGGCGGGACGGTGTCCATCCCACTCGGGAAGGTGCTGCTCTCATTTCCTGCAGTATAGCTCATAGTCTCAGTAGAGGTCTAGTTAATCGGTGACAATCCAGAGCCCAGGCCAGGGAGCAGACAGACAGGCTAAACCAACCGTCTGCTAGCTGCATAGAGTCGTCACTCAGGATTCACCTTATTGAGACTGTGTCTGTTCCTCGATCTAAGAAAAAATGTAGAAAGACTCAGAAAGTCTGTTTCAATAATTTAATTAACATAAAGACCACAAACTCAGATCATACTGAATGCGCAGCCGGCACCTCTGGTCTGAAGATAGGATTGTTAAATATTAGATCTCTCGCATCAAAAGCAGTTATTGTTAATGAAATTATCACAGATCAGGCGTTTAATATACTCTGTTTAACTGAAACATGGGTTAAACAGGATGAGTATGTAGCTCTAAATGAAGCTAGTCCTCCTGGATACAGCTACATACACCAGCCTCGGTTAACTGGTAGAGGAGGAGGCATCGCAGTTATTCATGATGATAATCTGTCTATCGTACAAAAACACGGACACAAATTTAAATCATTTGAAATTCTCTATAGTAACATAAGTCTATTTAAGTATATTAAATCAGCTCAGTCGATTCCACTAATTATAATTTACAGACCTCCAGGGCCGTATTCTGAATTTCTTAGTGAATTTGCGGATTTCATCTCAGACCTGGTCGTTTCTGTAGACAAAGTGTTAATTGCTGGAGATTTTAACATTCATTTTGAGAATCCAGAAGATCCTCTGAGAACAGCATTTATATCCATACTGGACTCCGTAGGCGTAAATCAGTGTGTAGTAGGACCCACTCATAAAGCAGGTCACACTTTAGATTTAGTAATATTCTTCGGATTAATTATAAGAAATGTATTCACAATTCCACTGTCTGAAATTATCTCAGATCACTATCTTGTCTCCATTCACATGTGTCACAGTGATAATGTACGCACAGCACCGCGCTACCGTATTAAACGTACATTCACATCAACTACCACACAGAGTTTTATCAGTAATCTCCCAGAGTTACCAACTTTGATTAGGCCACCGTCTGACCCCACAGAACTTGATCAGGCGACTGAATATTTAGAGTCGACACTTCGTTGTACCTTAGATAATGTAGCTCCAGCTAAAAGAAAATTTTTTTTCTTTTAGCTGGAAATCTCCACAACAACATCATGCAATAGTGAGGACTTCATGAACCTTTTTAATAATAAAATTGTAAATATCAGGCATAAAATTGAGGCTTTGAAACCAAACAATGTAATTGATACAGATGTTAACCTAGCCATGTCAGATTCAAACCTAGAATACTTTACTCCTCTTGAAGAGAATGAACTAATTTCACTCATCTCTTCTGCAAATTCATCAACCTGTATATTAGATCCTATACCGACACATTTTGTCAAGATGGACTAACCTGAGGTGACCAGAAGACGTAGCTTTAGCGGTTAGCCCAATGTAGCGTGGAGGATAAACCCAAACGCGGAAAGAAGCGAGTAGGCAGGATAGCCACGCGATTTAGTCTAAGGACTCTCACAAAAACGGAGTAAGGGAAAAACACAAATTTAACCCGCGTCCTATAGATACACACACAATAGCAAAAGACAAACGGAACCAACATGTGAGTACTCACGGTTTGCTGAAACGACAACTGGAGCTGACATGGGCCGAACTCAATGACTGAGCGGTAAGCCATCGTTTGTTTACCTCTTTTATACTTCCTGGTTTGGCGCCCGCCTTACTTCCGGGTCCTAGTGCCGGGCGCAGATTGAGTGTGTATGACAGTACCCCCCTGTCCAGGACCGGCTCCTGACGGTCCTGAGGTGGAGGATACCCGGTGACGGTAGTCTCGAATCAGTTCAGGGTCGAGAATGAACCGGGCCGGGATCCAAGATCGCTCCTCGGGGCCGTAGCCCTCCCAGTCAACCAGGTACTGAGTACCTCTGCCCCGAGGGCGCGAGTCGAGGATTCGGCGTACGGTGTAGGTGAGACCGCCGTCGATGATCCGGGGAGGAGGAGCTGGGGGGGTGGGTGGAATCATGGGTGATGTGATGAAGGGTTTGAATTGGGACAGGTGGAATACTGGATGGATCCGGAGCGCCGCAGGCAGCTGGAGCCGGTAGGTGACAGGGTTAATTCTGTGGGTGATGCGGTATGGTCCGATGAATCTGGGTGAAAGTTTTCTTGATTCGGTGTGAAGGTGGAGGTTTTTAGTGGAAAGCCATACCTTGTCACCTACGTGGTACAAACGTCCCGGAGGATGTCGACGGCGGTGTTGGTGGGTATATCGGGTATTGGCGCGTTGGATAGCCCGGTTGGTTGTAATCCATAGCCGCCGACATCTGCGGACCAACTGTTGGGCGGACGGTACATCAACCTCCGGTTCTGGGTGGTTGAACATCGAAGGTTGGAAACCGTAGCATACCTCAAATGGGCTTAGGTTGGTGGCAGAGGAGGTGTGGAGGTTGTGTGACAGTTCGGCCCAAATGAGGTAGCGCGCCCAGGAGCGCTGACGGTCTGCTATGAAACATCTCAGATAGCGCTCCAGCTGTTGGTTGGTCCGCTCCGTCTGACCGTTAGTCTGTGGGTGGTATCCAGATGATAGACTGCAGGTGGAGTCGATCAGACGGCAGAAGGCCTTCCAGAACCGGGCTGTGAACTGGGGCCCTCTGTCCGAGACGATGTCCTTGGGGAACCCATGCAGACGGACTACGTGCTCTAAAATCAGCTCTGCTGTTTCTTTGGCTGACGGGAGTCCGGCGAGAGCCACCAGATGCACGGCTTTAGAGAACCGGTCGACGATCGTGAGGATGGTGTCCTTTCCTTCGGAGGCCGGCAGGCCCGTGATGAAGTCGACGGCAATGTGCGTCCAGGGCCGTCGAGGAACTGGGAGTGGCTGTAGTTCTCCTGGGGTTGGTTGATTGGTGTTCTTGGCCCTGGCGCACACTGGGCATGCCTGGACGAACTCTTGGACGTCCTTCGTGATGGATGGCCACCAGAAATCCCGCTGGAGAAACTGGAGGGTCCGTCGTGTGCCTGGATGTCCCGAAATGGGTGAGGAGTGACCCCACTGGAGAACTTCTGACCTCATCTTCTCGGGCACAAAGAGTCGTCCAGGTGGCACACCTGCCGGTTCGGTCTCTGCAGCCTGTGCCTGGCGAACTCTCGTCTCCAGGTCTAATTGGAGTGGGGCGATGATCCTGGAGGAGGGAAGGACAGGCGCGGGGTCCGCCCGGGGAATGTCCACCTCCAGCTGTCGGGAGAGAGCGTCCGCTTTTGTATTTTTGGAGCCCGGGCGGTATGAAAGGTGGAAATCATAATTTTCAAAGAACAATGCCCACCGCGCCTGTCGTGGATTTAGCTGCTTCAGGTTTTTTATGGTAATGAGGTTTTGGTGGTCCGTCCAGACTATGAATGGCTCTCTGGCGCCCTGGAGCCAGTGACGCCACTCCTCCAGAGCCCACTTTATGGCCAGCAGCTCGCGGTCCCCTACCCCGTATCGCTGCTGAGTGGAGTCAAATTTTCTGGAGAAGAAACTACATGGGTGTAGTTTCTGATCTGGACCTCGTTGTGAGAGGATAGCTCCAGCGCCCACATCTGAAGCATCCACCTCCACAACGAATGATTTACTGACATCTGGGTGAAGGAGGATCGGTGCCGTGGTGAAGCGGTGACAAAGGGACTTGAAAGCGGAGACAGCTGCAGAGTTGAAGTGAAAAGGGAGAGATGAGGGACGGGTCAGGGCGGTTAGGGGGGCGGCAACTGTACTGTAGTCCCGGATAAAGCGACGATAGAAATTCGCAAACCCGAGAAACCGTTGAAGCTGCTTGAGGGTCTTGGGTAGGGGCCAATGACGCACAACCTCTAGCTTCTGCGGGTCCATGGCCACACCCTGGGGCGAGATGACAAAACCCAGGAACGTGGTGGAGCGCTCGTGAAAAGCGCACTTTTCCAACTTACAGTACAGTTGATGGGCGAGTAATCTCTTTAGGACCGCCCTGACGTGCTGGGTATGTTCTTCCATGGTGCGTGAATAGATGAGTATGTCGTCCAGGTAAGCGAATGCCCACCGCCCGAGCATGTCACGAAGGATGTCGTTAATCAGATGTTGAAATGCGGCGGGGGCATTACACAGTCCAAATGGGATGACGAGATTTTCATAATGTCCAGTAGGGGTGATGAAGGCCGTCTTCCACTCATCGCCCTCTCTGATGCGCACCAAGTTGTAGGCGCTCCGGAGGTCCAACTTAGTAAAGATGGTGGCGCCAGAGAGGGCGTCCAGGGCTGAGTTGGTAAGAGGCAATGGGTGTCGGTTTTTGATAGTTATGTTGTTTAGCCCCCGATAGTCGACACAGGGGCGAAGTTCACCGCCCCGCTTCTTCACGAAGAAGAACCCCGCGGCGGCAGGTGAGGAGGAGGGCCTGATGGTACCTTGGCGAAGGGCGTTGGTCACATACTCCTCCATAGCCTGCGTCTCTGTAGGTGTAAGCGAGTAGAGGTGGCCGCGGGGTGGGACTGTACCGGGTTGGAGGTCAATGGCGAGGTCGTAGGAACGATGCGGAGGAAGATGGGTGGCTCGCCGTTTGCAGAAAACCTCCGCCAGGTCCCGATACGGTTCTGGGATGGAGTTGGTGTCGACGTCGGGGGCCTCGGACTCCCTAGAGCACGTCCCAGCCGCTGCCCGCAGGCATAGTTCGGTGCAGGTCGCGCCCCATTGGAGAATCCGGTTCTGGGTCCAGGAGATGAGGGGGTCATGTTGTAACAGCCAGGGATATCCAAGGATGATGGGAGGTGACGAGATGGAGGTGACGTAAAAGTGAAGCTGTTCTTGGTGTTGATCGATGGAGACGGTGATGGGTTCTGTTTGGGTGATGATTGGGCTGGTGGATAGGGGGCGACCGTCGACAGATGTGATTCGAACAGGCTGGGATAACGCCTCGAGTTTTACCCCCAATTTTTTGGCATAAGAAGAGTCAATGAAGTTACCTGCTGCCCCGGAGTCGATGAACGCAGTACTTCGGACTCGTTTGTGGCCAATCTGGAGGGATACCTGGACCGTAAGTCGAGAGATGGTGGCGTCGGTAGTGGTGGAGATCAGAAGTGGGCCCGGTGAGTCTCTCCCTCCGCTCACCGGGGTTGGGCGTTTCCCGGACGCAGTGGACAGATCGCCCGGTGATGTTCTGCTGACCCACAATATGCGCACAGGCCCTCTCTGAACCGGCGTGCGCGCTCGGCTACGGTCAGGGAGGCGCGCCCTAATTGCATGGGTTCCCCGGCTCCGGTGTCAACCACGGCAGGAGGTGGAGAACCGACAGATTCCGGAGTAGTGGTGATGAAGGTTACTGGTGGTCTTGGAGTGGGGTGTGAGAAGGTGGGTGCAGGTGGCAGGGTGCGAGGGGCTGGCCTCGGGCGAGAGAGAAGGCGCTGGTCGATCCGGAGAGCGAGTTGGATCAGACCCTCCAGAGTCGCAGGAAGCTCTCGCCCGGCTAGTTCGTCCTTTATTCGCGAAGCCAGGCCCTCGTAGTAGGACGTCCGGAGCGCTGCATCGCCCCACGTGGTCTGAACGGCGAGGGTGCGAAACTCTGCTGTGTAGCGGCTCACGGGCAATCCTCCCTGCCTCAGGTGATAGAGTCTGGTGTCGGTCTCCACCTCGCCCGCTGGGTGTTCGAAGGTGAGTCTGAGTTGGTGGGTGAACTCATTGTATGAGTGGGCGGTGTCCGTATCTGCTTGTAGAACTGCCGTGGCCCACTCAGCTGCCTGCCCTTTAAGCAACGAGACGAGAAGAGCAATGCGAAGGCGATCGGTGGAGTACTTGGTGGCATTAAACTCAAACACCAGATCGAGAGCTGTCAGAAATACACTGCACTTCCCATCCGTGCCGTTCCACTTCTCTGGTAGAGAAAGAAAAACATCAGAAGGGGGGGGAGAGGGGGGATGATGCGGCGCCGCGGCCTCCGCGGCGTGCGATCGAGCAGTGACGTCATCAACAGCTGCGCGGAGATCCGCATTCTCCCGCCGGAGCTCAGCGACCTCGCGGCGGAGAGAAGCGAGATCCCCGGTTAGCTGATTGATGAGCGCGGCATGCTGATCTACAACGCCGCAGAGGCTCGCATAATCCGCTGGGTTTACCGCGGAGGGCTCAGTCATTCTGTCCAGATGGACTAACCTGAGGTGACCAGAAGACGTAGCTTTAGCGGTTAGCCCAATGTAGCGTGGAGGATAAACCCAAACGCGGAAAGAAGCGAGTAGGCAGGATAGCCACGCGATTTAGTCTAAGGACTCTCACAAAAACGGAGTAAGGGAAAAACACAAATTTAACCCGCGTCCTATAGATACACACACAATAGCAAAAGACAAACGGAACCAACATGTGAGTACTCACGGTTTGCTGAAACGACAACTGGAGCTGACATGGGCCGAACTCAATGACTGAGCGGTAAGCCATCGTTTGTTTACCTCTTTTATACTTCCTGGTTTGGCGCCCGCCTTACTTCCGGGTCCTAGTGCCGGGCGCAGATTGAGTGTGTATGACACATTTTCTTAAACAGATAGTACCAGTAATAACAGAACCGCTGTTGAGAATAATTAATTCCTGACTCAGCATTGGTTATGTTCCAAAATCTTTTAAAGTAGCAGTTATTAAACCAATAATTAAGAAACCTGACCTCGACCCCTGTCAGCTGTCCAATTACAGGCCAATATCAAACCTCCCCTTTATCTCTAAGATTCTGGAAAAGATAGTAGCGGAGCAGCTATGCTCATATCTACATAGAAATGGCATACATGAACTGTATCAGTCAGGATTTAGGCCTCATCACAGCACAGAAACAGCACTCGTTAAAGTAGTAAATGACCTCCTATTGGCCTCTGATCAGGGTTGTGTAACTATGCTTGTATTACTCGACCTCAGTGCAGCTTTTGACACTATTGATCATGCTATTCTTCTTCACAGATTAGAAAATGTAGTAGGAATTAAGGGTACAGCCCTCTCCTGGCTCAGATCCTATTTGACCGATCGTTATCAGTATGTAGACTTAAATGGTGATTATTCTGCATGTTCTCTAGTGGAGTTTGGCATTCCGCAGGGTTCAGTTTTAGGCCCACTGCTTTTTTCCCTTTACATGCTTCCTCTGGGCAACATAATCCGTAAGCATGGTATTAGTTTTCATTGTTATGCTGACGACACACAGCTATACGTCTCAACAAAACCTGATGAGAAAAACCATCTTACTAAAGTTGAGCAATGTGTGCAGGACATAAGAAATTGGATGCTAATTAACTTCCTTCTGCTTAATCCGGATAAGACAGAAGTTCTAGTCATAGGACCGCATACAGCTAGAAGTAAAATCTTAGATCACATCGTAACTTTAGATGGCCTTTCTGTTCCGTCAAGTGCAACAGTAAAAGACCTCGGCGTGATTATAGATTCGAGCCTTTCATTTGAAGCTCATGTAGATAATATCACCAGGATAGCATTCTTTCACCTCAGAAATATCGCCAAAATAAGAAATATATTGTCGCTAAACGATGCAGAAAAACTAGTTCATGCTTTTATCACTTCTAGGTTGGACTATTGTAATGCCTTACTGTCTGGTTGTTCAGTTAGGTGCATAAACAAGCTTCAGCTAGTCCAGAATGCAGCAGCGAGAGTCCTCACTAGAACCAGAAGATATGAGCACATCACCCCTATCCTATCTTCACTGCATTGGCTCCCTGTGAAATTTCGCATTGATTTTAAAATACTACTCTTGACATATAAGGCATTAAATGGTCTCGCCCCGCAGTATCTGAGCGAACTGCTAGTGTCTTACGATCCGCCACGCCTACTTCGGTCAAAGGATGCAGGCTGCTTGTCAGTACCGCGTATTATGAAAACTACAGCTGGGGGCAGAGCTTTTTCTTACAAAGCCCCAAAATTATGGAATAGTCTTCCAAATAGTGTTCGGGACTCAGACACAGTCTCAGTGTTTAAGTCTAGGCTCAAAACCTATTTATTTAGCCAAGCATTTTTATAAATAGATTTGCCATAAGGTAAAGGAGCAGATCTGGGGGACTCATGGACGTAGAGTATTATGGTGAACTGGTATGTTTTAGATGCTGTCTTCCTCAGTCTCATTTGATCACTCAGGTTTGTTGACGGTGAGGTGATTGTTTGCTTTACATCTCAGGGAGCCCTCATGTTTGTATTTCCTTCTGGCTCTCCCTTTTAGTTATGCTGTCATAGTCAGTCCTGCCGGAGTCCCTGCTTGCACTCTACAGTAAATATACATTCACATTAGACATTGTGACTGTGACCATACCTAATTGCAATCTCTCCTCCTCTTCTCTTCCTCCCCCTCTTTCTCTTTCCTCTCTCCCCCTGTCTCCCCCTTTCACTCTTTCTCTCTCTCTCTCTGTTGAGCTACACATGTGGTTCCTGAGCTGCCAGTGATCCAGACTTCCTCTGCCCTCCGGACCTGTCTGATCCATCCTGGTGCCCGGTTTCTGGTTGGAGGTCTCATCGCATGGATGCCCCGTGTGTCTCTTTAGGATGTGCCTGGTGTCTGGGGATGATTCTATCTACTTAGAAGATGGTTCTGGCCTCGACTGGTGTGGTCAGCTGTTTCTCTGAGGACTTGACAATTCGATAGTTCAGGACTGGAACTTTCTACAAGTCTATCTGAGTCTCGAATAACTACTGGACTCCATTTTACATCAACTATTATAACATCAATTAACATCAACTATTATAGGTGAACCTAACACTGTATAAATGCAGATCATTTCCTGCTATCTGTTTCACCCAGATGAGGATGGGTTCCCTGTCGAGTCTGGTTCCTCTCAAGGTTTCTTCCTATTCCATCTCAGGGAGTTTTTCCTTGCCACTGTCGCCCTCGGGCTTGCTCACCAGGGACTATCTGAACATTTTGATTCATACACATTCACATTCCATACAAACTTAAATAATTCTTTTGATTGTGTAAAGCTGTTTTGAGACAATGTCAATTGTGAAAAGCGCTATACAAATAAAACTGAATTGAATTGAATTGAATTGAATTTAGTATTTTCCAAATGTACGTATAAAATATAGAGCAATGATGGTGAGAATAAAAGACTTACTGGTCCGGAATTACATCCTCCGCTGAGTCCAGACGTTGTTCAAAATAAAGCCATTCCTCGTCTGAGTCTTGCTCTTCCTCTGATGAGAAAGTAAATTCTTCATCGCTGTCCAAAACCATCTGAAGCGCTTCTTCACCCGTGTAGCGTGACATCATTCAAACGCAGAAAAAGTAAGTAACTCTATGATGAAGCTTGTTGTTTTATGCCATGGGGGTGTGTAGATGATTACCTGCCTCACCTCAGTTCATTTCCATATGAACAGCGTGCGCGCAGGAGGCGGGAGCGCATTAGCTGTAATGAGCCGATACAGAAGAATCTGTACCACTCCTTACTTTCATACGGATTACATAAAAACAGATTATTTGTTTTCACTGTGACTTGCATCATTTAAAAGTAGACCCTTTAAGCTTTCTATAGATATATTTCCCATGTGTGTGTGTGCAGTATTCGCGGAGTTTCAGTTCATTTTAGTGACGTGTTTCAAAAAGATTTTCGCGGAGACTGAGACGGCTGAAAGCGCACCCGGTTATTTTATTTATTTTATTAATGCACAAAGTTTTATTTTTAACATGTGTGCATACAAAAAAAAGTAGACACTTTACAGATTCGATTAATATATAGATCTTGTCTGTACGATCAAAACTGAAAGTGTAATTTAAGTTCTTATTGGCGTGATCAGGGGAAAACACCTCAAAACGCATATATGCGTTCGCGGACCTCAGAGGGTTAAACATTATTTAGTGAAATGGCGAAACTGGCCTGAGAAATTCAACAGCTATGTGAAAGCCTGTGATCTGATCAATATATTAAAAAAATCAAACTCGAGGATACAGTATCATTCGCACAATGGAACGCTCAAGCAGATTGGCTTTTTACATCACCTTATCCTTGAACGCCAGCGAAGCATATTGTCCTTGACGGTGCGTAAGAATTGGTGCTGACTGATGTATCATATTCGCATAACAGATACCTACAGAGTTTCCAATGGATGGGAAGCGGCCACTATCGTCTGCATTTTACAGCGTCTCTGTGTTTCATGTTAGGTGTGAAGCCTGGTACAGTAAATGGTTTACGACAGGCCCCATGTCGGCGGGGAATATCCCCATTCCCCGCCGACATGAAAGCGGGATTTTATCATCTCTATTTCTATACCGACATTATCACCCCGCAGATCGTAGGTGAAGCATACGCGCCTCTGCTGCGTGCGGTTAAAATAGAGGGTAAATATGGAGATGTTATCACTTGTTCGTATGGCACTCCCCAATACGTACCAGTGGCTAAGAATCATATTGAAAACATACACGTGGAGATTAAATCTGATCAGAATAAACAGGTAGTCTTCACCTACGGTAAGACGATACTCACACTCCATTTCAAGCCTGTTAAAACGTCATTATGGCCGCATTAACTCACAGAGCGAACCCCAGGCGTTTTGTGACTTATTACAGCGCCCCTGTTATGCACGGACGAGGAGTTGGATCAGTTTTTTCAAGACTGTTTCATTTTATAATACCTTTGGTAAAAAATGGTTTCAACGTTGCTAAGCCTCATCTAACAACTGCTGCTAAGGGCTTCGCTTTGTACATGATTAGCAGAGCCACCAGGAAAACAGGCGAAGGCTCAGGAGATCAGGAGGGGTCAGGAATCGCAATTCTATCTCGGAGAGCCATAAAACACCCACCCGGTCGGCGTGTATCAAAGTCTAAAAAAAGAAGAGTATCTAAAAGTTGGTGAAAGTAGATCTGTAGGAAGGAGGTCGACTGTGAGGTCTCACAACATATTTTAGAGTTGACTGAAAAATCAGACATAGCTCTTTTACATGAGAAATCGTCCGAATGCGCCATGACGGAGCTCGATTTATTTTTGGCTGCCATGACCCAGCTCTCTGTCGAAGAGAGCCAACGCATAGAGATTCAACCTTTATCCGCAATAACTGATAGAGGTCCGATAGAATTCATAAGAAACGGTAGCGGACACCAATATACCTTTCTGAAACAACATTATTTTTAAGATTGAAAATTACTAATCCTGACGGATCGGATATCCCAACTGACGCGCCCGTGGGATTAGTGAATTACCCCTTAAACACCATTTTTTCACAATGCGACGTTTCATTGGGTGACCGATTAATTTCTCAAGCCAGCGCCACGCATCCTTGCAGAGCTATGATTGAGACCTTTGGTAAATTATTCGGAGGACCCTTCACGCGGACATTTTCTTCAGCGAAAAGCTCCTATTAAACGGTGTACATTTGCGAATCCCCCTCCTTGAACCACCACCTTATCGTGGTGGAGGGGTTTGCGTGTCCCAATGATCCTGGGAGCTATGTTGGCGGGGGCTTCATGCCCCTGGCAGGATCACCCAGGGCAATCTGGTCCTAGGTGAGGGAACAGACAAAGAGTGGTTCAGAAAACCTCTTATGATGAATAAAACCATTTAAATAACCAACTCCCTCTGGAGCCAGGCCTGGAGGTGGGGCCCGATGGCGAGCACCTGGTTGTCGGGCCTGCACCCATGGGGCCCGGCTGGGCACAGCCCGAAGAGGCAACTTGGGTCCCCCTTCCCATGGGCTCACCACCTGTAGGAGGGGCCAAAGAGGTCGGGTGCAGTGTGAGCTGGGCGGTGGCCGAAGACAGGGGCCTTGGCGGTCTGATCCTCAGCTGCAGAAGCTGGCTCTAGGGACGTGGAATGTCACCTCTCTGGCGGGGAAGGAGCCTGAGCTAGTGCGTGAGGTTGAGAAGTTCCGGCTAGATATACAAGTAGTTGGACTCACCTCGACGCACAGCTTGGACTCTGGAACCAGTCTCCTTGAGAGGGGCTGGACACTCTTCTACTCTGGAGTTGCCACCGGTGAGAGGCGACGAGCAGGTGTGGGCATACTTATTGCCCCCCGGCTTGGGGCCTGTACGTTGGGGTTCACCGCAGTGGACGAGAGGGTAGCCTCCCTCCGCCATCGGGTGAGGGGACGGATCCTTACTGTTGTTTGCGCTTATGCACCGAACAGCAGTTTGGAGTACCCGCCCTTTTTGGGGTCTCTCGAGGGGGCGCTAGAGAACATCCCTCCTGGGGACTCCATCGTTCTGTTGGGGGACTTCATTGCTCATGTGGGCAATGACAGTGAGACCTGGAAGGGCGTGATTGGGATGAACGGCCCCCTGATCTGAACCAGAGCGGTGTTTAATTATTGGACTTCTGTGCTCGTTGTCCATAACGAACACCATGTTCAGGCATAAGGGTGTCCATATGTGCACCTGGCACCAGGACACCCTAGGTCGCAGTTCGATGATCAACTTTGTGGTCGTGTCGTTGGACTTACGGCCACATGTCTTGGACACTTGGGTGAAGAGAGGGGCAGAGCTGTCAACTGATCACCACCTGGTGGTGAGTTGGCTTCGTTGGCAAGGTAGGATGCCGGTCAGGCCTGGTAGACCCAAACGTATTGTGAGGGTCTGCTGGGAACGTCTGGCAGAGTCCCCTGTCAGGACGAGCTTCAACTCCCACCTCCGGCAAAGCTTCAACCACGTCCTGGGGGAGGTCGGGCACATTGAGTCCGAATGGACTATGTTCCGCGCCTCCATTGTCGAGGCGGCCGACCGGAGCTGTGGGGATGGCGCGCTGTTGACCTCGACTCGGGATGTTGTGGGTCAGTGGGGGGAGTACTTCGAAGACCTCCTTAATTCCACCAACATGCCTTCCGATGAGGAAGCAGAGTCTGGGGACATAGAGGTGGACTCTTCCATCTCTGGGGGCCGAGGTCGCCGAGGTGATCAAACAGCTCAGTGGTGTTGGGGCCCCGGGGGTGGATGAGATCCGCCCGGAGTTCCTCAAGGCTCTGGATGTTGTAGGGCTGTCATGGTTGACACGTCTCTGCAACATTGCATGGACATCGGGGACAGTGCCTCTGGACTGGCAAACTGGGGTGGTGGTCCCCCTCTTCAAGAAGGGGGACCGGAGAGTGTGTTCCAACTACAGAGGGATCACACTCCTCAGCCTCCCTGGGAAAGTCTATTCAGGGGTCCTGGAAAGGAGGGTCCGTCGGATAGTCGAACCTCGGATTCAGGAGGAGCAGTCTGGTTTTCGTCCAGGTCGCGGAACAGTGGACCAGCTCTACACCCTTAGCAGGGTCCTGGAGGGGGCATGGCAGTTTGCCCAACCAGTCTACATGTGCTTTGTGGACTTGGAGAAGGCAATCGACCGTGTCTCTCGGGGAGTCCTGTGGGGGGTACTCCGGGAGTATGGGATATTGGATTCCCTGTTAAGGGCTGTCCGGTCCTCCCTGTACAACCGGTGTTGGAGCTTGGTCCGCATTGCCGGTAGTAAGTCGGACCTGTTTCCAGTGAGAGTAGGACTCCGACAGGGCTGCCGTTTGTCACCGATCCTGTTCATAATTTTTATGGACAGGATTTCTAGGCGCAGCCATGGCGTTGAGGGGGTACAGTTTGGTGGGCTCAGGATTGGGTCACTGCTTTTTGCAGATGACATTGTTCTGTTGGCCTCATCTTCCTGCGACCTACAGCTCTCACTGGGCCGGTTCGCAGCCGTGGGTGAAGCGGCTGGGATGAGAATCAGCACCTCCAAATCTGAGGCCATGGTGTGGAGGAGTTTTAGTATATCGGGGTCTTGTTCAAGAGTGAGGGTAAAATGGAATGGGAGATCGACAGGCAGATCGGGGCAGCATCTGCAGTGATGCGGGCTCTGTATCGGTCCGTCGTGGTGAAGAAGGAGCTGAGCCAAAAGGCAAAGCTTTCAATTTACTGGTCGATCTACGTTCCTACCCTCACCTATGGTCATGAGCTGTGGGTAGTGCCTGAAAGAACAAGATCGCGAATACAAGCGGCTGAAATGAGTTTCCTCCGCAGGGTGTCTGGGCTCTCCCTTAGAGATAGGGTGAGAAGCTCAGTCATCCGGGAGGGGCTCAGAGTAGAGCCTCTGCTCCTCCGCATCGAGAGGAGCCAGATGAGGTGGGTTGGGCATCTATTTAGGATGCCCCCTGGACGCCTCCCTTGTGAGGTGTTCCGGACACGCCCCACCGGAAAGAGACCGCGGGGAAGACCCAGGACACGCTGGAGGGACTATGTCTCTCGGCTGGCCTGGGAACGCCTTGGGATCCCCCCGGAAGAGCTGGAAGAAGTGGCCAGGGAGAGGGAAGTCTGGGCATCCCTGCTGAAGCTTGAACTTGAGTGTGTGGAGGAGAGGACGCTGGCGTGGTCTGTTCGCCACTTCTCTCTCTTTTTTTTTTTAGAGCTTTTATACAACTTTCTGATATTTTTCTAACATTGGCTGGATTTTACTCATTTTGTAGGGATCTGGACTTGTGGATTTGGACTTGCCTGCGACTGTCTGTGCACCCCCGTTCTGCTGAGTTGCCGAGTTTTACAGTTTGAATGGTTGAAGCGACGTAGATCGCATCTTGAGTTGGATTCTCCTGTGTGCAATACTTCCATGGCCAGTATCAAACTGCAGAATTAACTTTCCTTGTTCGGCATGATGTTGAAATATTCCGTCGACCAGCTGATGAAGTTCAACAATTTCACCGTTCCAACGTGCAAATCACTCATTAAACAACTTGGACTTCTTCGTCGCCCTCATTATATCCACAGATGCTCTGGTAGAAAGTTAGTTTTTTCCCAGACTGGCTGCACCATTCCGTCCTTCTGGACTGCCGTACGCTCCGTCGAATCTCAACTGCGTCATCAGAGCACCGTCAACCCTCGCACAATAAGCGTTGGAGTTCCCATAGCAACACCAATCAGGACGCACGACAGAAATCGCGGTGTGGATTTCAACTTACTTCGGCCGATACAGAGTTTCTCCGTTTCCCCCAATATCAAGATTGAGCTGTTTAATGCACAGTCTCTAGCAAACAAAGCATGTTTTATTCATAATCATATATTGGACAAGTGTTTGGACCTGATGTGCCTTACAGAAACCTGGCAACAACCTGATGTTTTCTCTGTTTTAAATGAGTCATGTCCTTCTGGCTATACCTACATTCAGGAAGCTCGTAGCACTGGTCGTGGGGATGGCTTGGCTGTCATCCATCACAAAGACTTGGACTTGTCTCCTCTGCCGCTGCCTGAGTTGCACTCTTTTGAATGTTTGGCTTTTAAATATAAACCCCCCTCCAACTGACCATACTTCTCATTGACCGTCCACCAAAACCAAATTTATCATTTATTACTGAGATGTCCGATCTTCTCTCAACATTCTGTACTACCTCTGCTAATATTATGGTTCTTGGAGACATGAACATCCATGTGGACTTCCCCTCTTGCCGCTATGCAGCCGAATTACTTCAATTATTGGATTGTTTTAATCTCCGCCAACTTGTTGATTGCCCCACGCACACCAGAGGGCATACCCTTGACCTGGTAATTACTGATTGTGCTCCTGTTCACAAGCTCTTTGCTTACGACTTGGGTGTGTCTGATCATAAAGCCATCTCAATGCAGTTACAATTTAAATCTTACACAAAACCCAAACGACAAATCTGTTTCAGAAATTGGAAAAGTATCAATCTAGAAACTATGAAAACTGATGTACAACATTGTCTAAATGCAGATGTTTCATCACTAAACAATGCAGTGGACACTTACAATACAACCTTGCGCAGGATTATGGATCTTCATGCCCCTGTCAAAACCAGAAATCTGACGTTTTCTCGATCAGCCCCCTGGTTCACCAGTGAGCTACGGAAAATGAAAGCAATATATTTTCGTCATATATAAGGCTTCAGGTCTCACTGTTCATAAATTAGCATACTGTGATCATCAGAAGGCTTACTTGAAATCCCTTAGAGACGCACGGTCTCAGTTTTATTCTAATGCCATCAAAAGCAGTCCCGGAAATTCAAAGCAGTTGTTTTCTACCATCAATTACCTTCTCAAACCACAAACCCCACTACATATAGAAGCTACTGAAGAATACTGTAAAAATTTTATGACCTTTTTTAAAACTAAAATTGACTCTATGCGTGCGGTCACTCCTGGCCCCTTTGTTCCACCTGCATTGACAAACTGTTTACAGTTTGAGTTCTGCAGGTCTTTAAACTACTTTCCAGACATTCCCCAGCAAGAGGTTGAAGACATTATCAGGAGGATGAAACCCTCCACCTGTGCTCTTGACCCCTTTCCCACAGCCCTGGTGAAATCAAACATTTCTGCCATAAGCCCATTGATCACCATGGTAATCAATCTTTCCCTCCAGGATGGCTACATCCCACATGCTCTAAAAACCTCAATATTAAACCTATCCTCAAAAAACCCACACTGGATCCAGATGTTTTTGCAAATTACAGGCCCATTTCTAATATTCCATTTCTCTCCAAAGTGCTGGAAAAGGTTGTTGCTGTTCATCTTCAGGACCATCTTAAAAACAATAACCTGTTTGAAAAATTTCAGTCTGGTTTCCGCTCCGCTCACAGCACAGAAACAGTGCTGGTCAGAGTTACTAATGATCTGCTGATGGCTGCTGATGCCGGCTCACCTTCTCTCCTTGTTCTTCTTGATTTGTCTGCAGCATTTGATACTGTCGATCATGGCATACTTTTAAATCGGTTATGTCACACCATACAGTGGGTGCACAAGCAGTATGAGACTTCTACCGTCGCCGGTGTATGGCGTCAGCATTTGGGTTTGTGTGTTTGCTGGCTTTTACCGCTGAGTGGCGCTATATAACTATAGACTGACGCCTCAGGCATCAGTTCGTTCTCTCCAGGCTTAATGAGGCGCAGGTCGTCCACAGCTGCACATCGTTGCAGATAAAATAAAGTGAAACATTGTAAATAAACAAATTCATAATCACAGTAGTAACATTACAGTACAAATTTATAATTAAAATTGAATTCATTTTTTTTAGGATCGAATTTAAGCAACGTAAACGTTAACACACTGAATCTTTTTATTATGTGTAATTACAGTAGAAAGGCTACACGTGTAGGGTCTTGTCATCTTATATTTTGTGTTCTTTAAATTTGTAGCTTTTATAAGACTCTACTTTTATTTAGGTGCACTCACAATGACGAAAAAACTTAATAAAAATAAATAAATAAAGTAAACGGGGTTCTGTATTGTTTTCGGTGAACTTGAGCGCGTCAGAAAATGAACCCAAACTCCGTGTATACTCGCCTCACAGACGTGAAAAATATATACTTATAGAAAGAGAAACATCTGCTTTAATATAAACTAATGAAAAAAAATTATTACATTATGTAATTCGTATGAGAAGTGAATTATAGGCGCGCTCACTGCTGCGGAGACGACGAGATGACATGATCACCTTCAGCAGCACAGCCGTAACCAAAGGAATCACTAATTTATCAATGAATTATTAAAATGGTCAGAGTGAGTTTCCTGGCTGTTTTAACAAATATTTGAAGTAGATAACAGTAGCCCACATTTATAAAAGCATTTTTATTTATATAAAACTATAAAAAAAATAATAATAATCCGGCATTTATTATTAGGTGTGCCCGCTGCCACAGGTCTTCAGTAACAAACCTATAAAACATGTACATCTGTATGAATAAATTGTTTAAATGTGATCAGTGATTTATGTAAATGACTCAGTTTAGATGTAAGTAAATGCTCCTTGCTAGGGACTGACATCGGCGTGCGTTTCTCCCAGCGCCGCATAGCGCTTAATTAACACCTATAATATGTGTTTGCTGAAAGAGATATCTAATCTCTCATATCGGCGCGCGCATTCAACTGACTTTAGATCAAAACTCGGCAAAGTTAAAGAGTGCACAAGCGCTGCGGGATCACGCAAACGTTTTAAATTCATTAAAAGGTTTATTCACAACCATGTTTCAGCCATTCACACATGCATTGTGCTGTTGTTTGTACACACTTTCAGTTTTCCCCTTCTACTCTCCTCTTTCATCAAAAATGCTCCCGATATGAGTCGACACGAGCAGATTTGTTTCAGTCAGAATATTTATCAATCATAAAGAGAGGCGACATACTTGCTGATTAAACACTGCATTTTTTTTAAAAGTGAAAGCACGCGATGTGAGCAGCTTTAATTACTGATAATTAAATCATTATTAAATGGTGGACATAAACAGCAAAAAGAATAATATTATTCTTTTGATTATTATTATCATGTTCTTTTGCTGTTTGAGCGTCTGTGGATTCCAAAATTGATATTTTTACCGTTTTTTTTAATCATTGGAATGGAAGGGAAAGGTTCCATATCATAACGTGCCTTGTATTGTTTTTAATCGCTCGATACACAACCCATCATTTTTAATGCTATTTTATAAAGGGTAAATACACATGGAATAATTTTATTTGGTTTGTTTATTTATAAATAAAATCTAAAATTAAAACATTGTAGAGTAATTAAAAACAGTGTAGAGTGATTAATAACTACATGTTATGGTAAGAAAAATCTCATTCCAGGGATTACAAACTGTAACAATGTCAATTTTAGAATTCAAAAGATTTAAAATTTACACAAATTTAAGAAGAGGCCTGAAGCAAGATCCAAGATCCTCCCCAGTTTGCTGAAACCATGAACAGTGGTGATTTTAGTTTCTCCGAGTGTATAGGTGAGAACAGCTATTCACACTTGAGGTGTATTATTTGCATTTGTATGTGTCTGACATTGCAAAGCACACACTGCAAGAACAACAACCCCGTAATTAGAAAAACTACTCTTGTAGGGTCTTGTCATCTTATATTTTGTGTTCTTTAAATTTGTAGCTTTTATAAGACTCTACTTTTATTTAGGTGCACTCACAATGACGAAAAAACTTTATGATTTTGTTAAATAAATAAAGTAAACGGGGTTCTGTATTGTTTTCGGTGACCTTTTTTCGGTGGCGCGTCAGAAAATGAACCAAAACTCCGTGTATACTCGCCTCACAGACGTGAAAAATATATACTTATAGAAAGAGAAATATCTGCTTTAATATAAACTAATGAAAAAAAATTATTACATTATGTAATTCATATGAGAAGTGAATTATAGGCGCTCTCACTGCTGCGGAGACGACGAGATGACATGATCACCTTCAGCAGCACAGCCGAAACCAAAGGAATCACTAATTTATCAATGAATTATTAAAATGGTCAGAGTGAGTTTCCTGGCTGTTTTAACAAATATTTGAAGTAGATAACAGTAGCCCACATTTATAAAAGCATTTTTATTTATATAAAACTATAAAAAAATAAAATAATCCTGCGTTTATTTTAGTTGTGCCCGCTGTCACAGTTCTTCAGTAACAAACCTATAAAACATGTACATCTGTATGAATAAATTGTTTAAATGTGATCAGTGATTTATGTAAATGACTCAGTTTAGATGTAAGTAAATGCTCCTTGCTAGGGACTGACATCGGCGTGCGTTTCTCCCAGCACCGCATAGCGCTTATTTAACACCATTAATATGTGTTTGCTGAAAGAGATATCTAATCTCTCATATCGGCGCGCGCGTTCATCTGACTTTAGATCAAAACTTGGCAAAGTTAAAGAGCGCACACGCGGGATCATGCAAACGTTTTAAATTCATTAAAAGGTTTATTCACAACCACGTTTCAGCCATTCACACAAATTTAAGAAGAGGTCTGAAGCAAGATCCAATATCCTCCCCAGTTTGCTGAAACCATGAACAGTGGTGATTTTAGTTTCTCAAATTCAAATTTTATTGGTCACATACACAATCATACACAGTATAATATGCAGTGAAATGCTTTATACGACCGCCAGTGACCTTAAAAAAAGAAAATAAAAGCTTGTACGTAAAATCAATAAAAAGGAAATACTGAAGAAATAATTTTAACTAGTAAAATTAACTGTGCAATAAGGGCATAATGAAATATTGCAAAAATATAGAATATAGGGTAGAGTATATATGTATATAGAATTAAAGTGTCGGTGGTTGTGCAAATATGCATGAAAGGTGACGTGCAATTGTCCAGATGTATGAGTATTTAGTGCAAGTGTGTATGAATGTGTCCATGATTGTCCAGTCAGTGTTGTGAGCTTAAAAGATGTTATTAGTCCTGTGTGGAGGTGTGATTGAGAGACCTTATCGCCTGCGGGAAGAAGCTCCTCCTCAGTCTCTCTGTGTTGGCCTTTAGGGAGCGGAATCTCTTCCCAGACCTCAACAAAGAGAACAGTCCATTACTGGGGTGACTGAGGTCCTTCATGATCTTCCTGGCCTTAGTCCAGCACCGCTTGCTGTAGATGGAGTGCAGGTCAGGGAGCTCAGTGCGGATGATGCGCTCGGCTGATCGCACCACCCTCTGTAGAGCTCGTCTGTCCTGCATGGTGCTGTTCCCGAACTAGGTCGAGATGTTTCCCGTCAGGATGCTCTCTATGGTGCAGGAGTAGCAGTTCCTGAGCACCTTGGAGGGCAGTCTAAAGTCTCTCAAGCGTCTGAGGTGGTAGAGACGCTGCCGGGCTTTTTTTCACCACGGTGTTGATGTGACAGGACCATGACAGGTCCTGCGTGATGTGAACACCGAGGTATCTGAAGCTGTCCACTCTCTCCACTGGGCTCCTGTTGATGACGGGGGTCTGGTAGTTCCTCTCCTGCTTTGTACTAAAGTCCACTATCAGCTCCTTTGTCTTACTGACGTTCAGGAGGAGATTGTTCCTCTGGCACTAGTTCTCCAGATTTCCAATCTCCTCTAGGTAGTCCGACTCATCATTGTTGGTGATCAGTCCGACCACGACGGTGTCGTCAGCAAACTTGATGATGGAGGTGGAGCTGGTAGTGGCCACGCAGTCGTGGGTGTACAAAGAGTACAGCAGGGGGCTCAGAACACAACCCTGGGGGCCTCCAGTGCTGAGAGTGAGTGTAGCTGAGACATGTCCGACCATCCTTACTGCCTGTGGTCTGCCAGTCAGAAAATTGGAGATCCACTGACATATAGATGAGCTCAGTCCCAGGTGCTCCAGCTTGGTGGTGAGTGTGGAGGGAATTATGGTGTTAAAAGCAGAGCTGTAGTCGATGAAGAGCATTTTAACATAATTCCCTTTCCTAGTGTCCAGGTGAGTGAGTGATGTGTGGAGGAGATGAGAGATTGCATCGTCTGTGGAGCGGTTCTGACGGTATGCAAACTGTAGTGGGTCCAGTGTGTCGGGTAGTGAAGAAATGATGAAGTCTCTGATAAGGCGTTCAAAGCACTTCATCACTACTGAGGTGAGGGCTACAGGGCGATAGTCATTGAGAGAAGCAGGATGTGGTTTCTTTGGAACAGGAACAATAATGGACTCTTTGAAGCATGTGGGGATCACCGACTGAGATAAAGAGATGTTGAATATCTCAGTGAACACAGGTGCTAGCTGGTCTGCTCAGGCTCTGAGAATACGACCTGAGATGCCGTCTGGTCCTGCTGCTTTCCTGGTGTTCACTCTCTTGAAGGCTCTCCTCACATTGTGCTCGGAGATGATGAGCGCGTTCCCGGTGCTAGCTGTGTCTTCCTGTCTGCAGCCGTTAGCGCCGCTAGCATTAGCGCCATTAGCATTAGCGCCGTTAGCATTAGCGCCGTTAGCATTAGCATCGCTAGCATCTTTAGCTGCAGCCTCGAAGCGAGCATAGAAGATGTTGAGCTCGTCTGCCAGAGTCGCGTCCGCGTTCGTCATACCGGATGCTGGTGCTTTATAGTCCGTTATTGTTCTCAGTCCCTGCCACAGGCTCCTAGAGTCACTCTGTTGAAGCTGTGACTCTAGTTTTCTCCCGTAGCGCTGCTTCGCCTCTTTCCCCGCCTTCGGACGTTATATGACGCAGCCTTGTACGGTTCCATGTGCCCCGATGCAAGTCCCGTGTTGTAGGCAGCTGTGCGAGATCTCAGAGCGTCGCGGATGGTTTTATCCACCCACGGCTTCTAGTTGGGAAACGTTCTGATAGTCTTTTTCTCTACCGTATCGTCTACCAGCTTTTCAATAAATCCCACAACCGCTTCCGTAAACACGCTGACGTCATCATCGGAGCTGTTTCTGAACATGTCCCAGTCTGCGTCATCGAGTGCGTCCTGTAACGCGGCCACCGATTGGTCCGTCCAGCGCGCGACCTCCCTCTGGACCGGAACTTCCTGTTCCAGCCTTTGTTTATATTTTGGCATGAGGAAGATGGCGGCGTGGTCAGATTTACCAAACGCTGGGCGTGATTGTGCCTTGTAACCGTCTTTGACCGTGGTATAACAATGGTCCAGTGTCCTTTCGCCCCTGGTGGGGCAGGTGATGTGCTGATAAAAGTTCGGCGCTGCGCGTTTGAGGTGGCACTATTAAAATCCCCCGCCACAATGAGCGCAGCATCCCGGTGTTGTGTCTGGTGCTGTGTGAGCGCCTCATGCAGCTCGCATAAGGCCTTGTCTGTGTCTGCTTGTGGAGGAATGTAAACGGCACTGATTATGACCGATGTGAACTCCCGTGGAAGATAAAATGGACGACACATGATGGACAGTAGTTCCAGGTTTGGTGTGCAGGAGCGTGTAAGAGGAACAACGCTCGCGCTGTTGCACCAGCTGTTGTTCACCATTTAGCACACGCCGCCTCCCCTTGACTTCCCCGAGTCCCGCGTCCTGTCCATGCGGTGAACCGAGAAGAACTCGGCCGGCTGTATGGCGTGGTCTGGCACCGCTGGGTTCAGCCATGTCTCGGTGAAGCAGAGGAGATTGCAGTCCCGAATGTCTCTCTGGAACTTTATCCTGGCCCTGAGGTCATCAAGTTTGTTCTCCAGTGACTGGACGTTGGCGAGCAGGATGCTAGGCAGAGGTGTGCGGTGTGCACGGGCTCTGAGCCTGTTCCTCACCCCAGCTCGTCTCCCTTGGGTTCGTCGCTTCGCGTCGCGTCCATTGTTCTCCCTCAAGATCTCACTCGGCCAGCTCGGATCCGGAGTTAAAACCGTCGAATTGTGAGTACATTGTATACCAATAGAAACAAGAGTGTCTCTATCATACCTAATGTACTCAATGGTGGTGATTTTGCCGATTTTAAAACACTGCAAACTAACTTAAAAAACAAAAACAAAGAAAAGGTGGTCGGAGCAGTCGTGACGGCAGCCGACCTCACCGGCGCCATCTTGGCTCTCCAAGTGTATACTGTAGGTGAGAACAGCTACTCACTTGGGGAGGTGTATTATTTGCATTTGTATGTGTCTGACTTTGCAAAGCACACCTGTAAAACCTGTTTAAATGTAAATGCTCCTCGCTGCGCTGTTTGGGGGAGGGGCACGCTAATGACGATTTGGTCAGCTGTGTGAACGTTCGCCCGTTAGATGTTGCGCGCGCACTACATGGCAAAAATATGTTAGTATATCATGACTGAAATACAGATACAGAAAGCAAAATGTCTGCTTTTATATAAATTAATGGGGGGGAAATCAGGTTATGTAATTTGTATAAAACGTGGATTACTACAGCGCATCCACTCACAGCCGAAACCAAAGACATCAACGTATCAATGAATTATTAAAATGGTCAGTCAGTTTCCCTGCTGTTTTCTTATCCCCACCCCCGTTAAAAAGGCGCACTGTATTCAGAGGCTCTGCCTATTCAGTAAAGAAAAATACTATTGTTATTATTTCAATTCATACTGTACAGCTGTGAGAATTGGGGCAGGGATATTATGCCAATATTAAATATTATATACGATATTAAATTTCAAGCCCTGGTCAACAGAATTCTGTGAAGGAAGGAAACAGACAAACGGGATAAAACGGAGATTTTTATTTTACACCAGGAGCAACTTACAAATGAGGTCTCAATTTGAAAAGATGTACAAAACATAAAACACCACAAATAAGTATTAATAAAAAAATTATTAAACACCAACAGAAACGTTTTGTACTTTATAACTGTACGTTATGACTTTTACATGTAAATATGACCGTTAGTCAGGAGTCTCCTGAAGTCAGATGCAGACAGGACACTTTCAGTCTCAAACTCTTGTGAAAAAATACAGAGATAGATATTCATTTAAATTCATGATACTTAATTTAGCAAATGAACAATATTTATACTTTGTTCCTCTCGCTTCACAACTCATGAGAACAGACAGAGACCAGAACCGAACCGCAAGCACGCGCATATAACCGTCGGTATTTTAAGTGTGATTAAAAATATAAGAAATAGCTTAAACCAAACTAACGTGACTAAACAGCAGGTGACATTTATGTTTAGTATTTCGTTTCTATTGAGAAAGATGGGAATTAATTCCTGCTTACCTTTTCCACACGACCGCCAAACGCTTGCTTCTCAACAAGCTTGGATGCTCAGTAGTGCAAATCAAGTGGAGTCAAGTGCAAACCAAAGTGTGAACAAATAACGAAATAAATATTATTTTGTACAGACAAATATCTGAAAAAGAACAGTTTTTTTTTACGACAAATCTCTCAAAAGTCGTAAGATGTATTTTGGTTTATACTGCAAACGAAAAACAAATCCAAAGACAAAAAAGACAAACCAGACAGTGGTGGACGTGAGGCCTGAGCTTGAAAAGCGTGGCACAGAAATTGAGGCGCTGAAACAGCAGCTGTGTGTCTGCAAGGCAGAGATTGGTACCCTTCGGAGTGAGTTGGGAGTTTGCAAGGCAGAGAAGGATGCTCTTCGGAGTGAGTTGCGAGTTTTAATGAGACGGCATAAATATTTAATACAGCAAATTTATATATATAAAATACAGTTTATATATTGGTTTATATTATATGGTTTATATTGCAAACGAATAACGAATCAAGCGCCTGTGATTATATTGCATAAATATTATTTTGTACAGACAAATATCTGAATTTTTTATTTATTTTTTTTTTAGATTTTTTTTTAAACAAATCTCTCAAAAATATTAAGATGTATTTTGGTTTTATACTGCAAACGAAAAACGAATCCAGAGCCTGTAATTATATTGCATAAATATTATTTTGCACAAATACTGTAAATCTCTGAAAAAAAACAATGATCTTTTATTCACAAATGTAAGACAATATATTTTGCTTCAGTGCCAGACGAAGTGCGAGCAAATAATGTAATGAGAGGCCCCGATTATATTGCATACATCTTTTTTATTGATTTATTTTTTTATTATATATTCTGGAAGTTTGCTCTATTTGTTTTAGTTATTTCTATATTTAAATCTTGATGTCTTAAACTCTAACAACTGTAAGTATTGTCGAAATAAAAAAATTTTAAAAGCCCTAGTGCTGTTGTTTGTGCTGTTTTCTTTAATAATAACACTAAACAGATAAAAACAGAGAGTCTGTCTAAACAAAATAAAACCAATGTTTTCTAACTCATATTTTTTTATATTTATAGTTTTTCATGTTTGTTGGATGTGTAAATTATCATAATTGTAGTATTACTTTGCTACAACATGGGCACTGGTGGCTCAGTGGTAGGTGTTTCGCCTGCCATGCGGACGGCCCGGGTTCGATTCCAGCCAGTGCCCACACCCCAGCCACTGGATACAGTGCCGGTCCCAAGCCCGGATAAAATGGGAGGGTTGCGTCAGGAAGGGCCTCCGGCGTAAAACCTGTGCCAAGTTGTAGTGCGGACTGGATATTCCGCTGTGGCGACCCCTTGCCGGGAGCAGCCGAAAGACCAACAACAACAACTTTGCTACAACATATTGTTTTGACTTTATTATGACTTAAGCTCTGAATATATTTAAAAACAGAGACGGCGGAAACTGTCAATTTTCTACGCTATCAACACCATCCAACAAATTGTTATTTACTGACTGTCTCGTAGAGATCAAGTCGTGGATGCAGCAAAACTTTCTTCAGCTAAACAGCTCCAAAACTGAGGCAATTTTGATTGGCTCCCCCCACCAGATCCGGTCATCCTCCATAACAAACATAACTATTTCTGGACATGACATCCCCCTCTCTTCATCGGTCACCAACCTTGGAATGCGGTTTGATCCTCAATTAACCTTTGATAAACATATTAAATATCTCTGCAAGAACTCCTTTTACCATCTAAGGAATATTGCCAGACTCCGTTCCACTCTGACCCAGCCTGATGCAGAGAAGCTAATTCATGCTTTTGTCTCCACCAGATTGTATTATTGTAATGCACTATTTGTTGGGATCCCTAACAGGAATCTTCAGAGATTGCAATACATTCAGAACTGCGCTGCTAGGATCCTAATGAAGGTACGGAAATACGATCATATCACCCCCATCCTTTACACACTCCACTGGCTCCCCATCTCAGCAAGAATCGAATACAAGGTCTGCCTCCTCACTCATCAATGCATTTATGGAAATGCTCCTACATACTTGAAGGAGTTGCTCATCCCACAAACCTCAACATGATCTCTACGAACTCCAATTGCCTTCTCCCACCCAGGACTAAGCTCTGTACCATGGGGAATCGGGCCTTTTGTTCTGCTGCCCCCCGCCTATGGAATGCCCTCCCCGACCATCTGAGGGCACCTCAGGCTATTGAACACTTTAAAAAAGAACTTAAAACATTCCTTTTTAGCAGAACATATTGTTGACCTCAGTAGCTGGTCTTCATCTTTTATATTTGTGTTCTTATGATATAAGTTTTATGTTAGGGTCGTAGTTTTTACCATTAGGTTTACTGTCTTGATTTATTTCTTTATTTCTTATTTTATTTTAGTTTGTTAGATTTTATTCTCATTATATTATTTTACATTTTTATATTTTTATGAAAATGCTTTTACTTTGTGGCACTTTGAGATTGTCTTAAATGTGAAGTGCGATACAAATAAAATGTATTATTATTATTATTATTATTATTGAAGCTGCTTTTCAACTCTTTCGGTTTCCTTCCGGACTTTATGTATTATCCAAAAGCAATCCAGGATTTTCTGGAAGATCAGAGAGGGGTGAAAAACATTTCCTACCATAACAGACAGTTGCAGAGCCCCATGTCGGCAGTCTGCGGCTAACATTGCGTGTATTATCTGTGTCATAGGGCATGCGGCGTGGCGTACGAAGACGTGCTATCTTTTTACGGAGATGATGTGATAAAAAATTACAGTATGTTGTCAGAGTTTATGACCAGATATCAGAGTTGTATAAGGAATCGTTGAGCAGGTCTATTTAATCACAATGTTTACCGAGTGTGTTAATATATAACTTGTAATACGATTCTTCTTTTAAAGTGTGTGTGTGTGTATGTGTGTTACTCCCTTTATTTTTTAGTTCTAATATTATTTTTCATAAACCTTGATATATAATCAAAAGAGTGTCACCCTTTTTTAATTTCTAATATTATTCTTCATAAACCTTGATAAATAGACATGATATTGTAAGCATATTTTAATTAACTATATTTGTGCATGCAGTAATATAACTGAAAACTATTAATTTTATCTTATGCATGTGAGGTGAAGTGAACAGAGTTGAGCCAAGGACAATGTGATGTCATAGTAGCAAAGACATCATGTGATGTTCAGTATACAGTATGCACCCAACGAACCTTAGACTAGCAGCCATCTTAGAGATTTCATAGTAACCCTAGAAATGACACCAGATCAGCAGATATGACCCAGACATGATGTAATCTCAGACATGGGGTGATCTTAACTGTGATGTAACAGGTATTGGATACACAAGCAACATGTCAAATTAAATAATCAAAAGAGACACACAGTGATATGAATAATAAGTTTAATAAAGAAATAGACACAAAATAGTATGTGTATCTACATAGTGAATATTATACAATACAAAGTATTAGGCCCAACATAAAATGTATAAAAAACACATGGGTAAGCATCAGTATCAAAATAAAATGCATAAGAAGTCAATTAGCGAAACCACCTGTGCGGAAGGACAACACCAATTAAAAAATCAGTGAAAGGAAATAGAATCAGAAATGCCGCGATTTGGATTTGGCACAGGAAAATCTGTTTGGATACCAACAGACACTTTAACATCGGTCTGGGTGCCAACACTTACGTGACACACAGGTTTTATGAGCGGTGGAGCTGGCGTTGTAGATTCAGGTCATACAGGCCTAAAAGAAAATGGATAAGGGCTATCCGCACGCGGCCTCTTAGAAGGACCCGGTTTGGGATCAACATTCTTGGAAAAAGTGAGCCCTGTCTCCTCTAGGAACTGCAGTAACGATGCAGATGGCTCGGGCTCATCCTCAGTAAAACTCACCGAGGCCCGGTCCATGACAGGTTCAGTAGGAGTGTAGTCAGTAGGACTGTGAGCCGGACTGCTCTGGCTGTCCGAGTCGTCCAAAGCGACGTGGTGATCATTCGTGAAGATGCGATTAGCTATAAGAATAAAAATAAAATAGGTAAATACAATAAAAGTCACAAACTTAGACAAATAATTAAAATAATATGTAGAAGATGCTTACCCATGGCCTGTCTCTTGAAAACTGTAGAGTAAAGCGGAAGCACCAAGAATTTATAGTAGACGTAAGCGCCACCCCAATATTTTTTAAGTTGAACAAAAAAAGTGAAAAGATAATGGAAACTAATTTGAAAGGAAAATAAGTTATATTGGAAGCAAAATTTGGTAAAAGATGGAGTCAGATGACGAGGTATATGACATATAATGCAAATGTAATTTTATTGGTTGAAAATTTTGATGAGGAATGAGAAAAAATAATGGGCAAATGAGGGGGCCAGATGAGTGTCCTGCCCCTTGAAAAACTGTATAAAAGAAGGCACCTATGTCACAGTAGATCAGTCTGTTCTTGGCGATGCTCTGGTTTGCATCTTAGGCATTCTCAGGACTGGCACACTTTGTTTTATTGTTGCAATAAAACTTCATCCTTACTTCATCTAGATCTACACGGAGTCCGGAGTCTTTCTTTGATTTCTTTTATTCAAGTTACAGTATTTGGTTAATGTTTTAAATTAGGGCAACTTCGGTGTGGGGAGAATAAAAAATCCACCACATTTCTTGGTGACCCCCGACTGCGATTGCCTTCGTGGAGGGCCCCTCTGGGGACCTCGGGCTGACAGACCATCAACTTATGCCGGCATAAAAAAGGTAAGCAGAAAACCTGTTTGATCAAATTTCTGCATTAGAAGTTCATGGTCTGTTAGTGTGCGTGCTTCCAGCTGGAGAGGTAACTCCTAGGGTATATTGAATACAATTATTTTAAAGTTGCCAAAATTGATAAATTGAATTGACTAATTGCTATATTTAAATTAATTGCTGCATTTTTGCTCATATATAAAAGACTGGATGAAGTAACGAAACATTAGGAGATCTCCATTTTGTTTTATTTTTTGTGTGTGATTTTTTTGTTGTATACTTTCTTTATTATTTTATAAGTTGTGTGATATCTGAGGTAACGCCACTGTGTTTGGGCTAGAGCCTGTATATGAGGAATCGCCAACAAGTGGGGCTGGACCCAGATGGTAAAAATTCCTGCAAATCGCTAGGTAGGGATCTTTATTTGATACCCAGACATGGCAGGTGGTAAAAGTCCTGTAGCAAGACGCTGAGTATAGAACTCACTGATTTGTGAGCTGGTACCAAGACGCGGAACTGGGCAGGTGCTTTTCAAGTGTTTTTCAGATTTTTAAGTATTTATTGTGAAAAAGTCCTGTAGGTGTTTGTGCTGTAATCTCGAGTCCTAGGGCTAGAACCCACTCGTGTGAGGTATCGCTAGGAGCAGTACTGCAATCAAGTTTCCTAGGGCTAGAACCCATGTGTATGAGGTATCGCTAGGGAACATAAGGTGATTGCTAGTTGAAAATTCCTACAGGTGGTATTGAAGTTTTCTGGGCCCAGGTTGTGTGATAAATTGTTTTATGGTTGAAGATTGTTGTGAGTACTCCAAATTTTTTTAAATTGTTGTAAAAGTGCTTGTGTTGTTTGTCGTTTGTACGGTTTGTATGTGTGTCTTTTAAATGTATGTTATATTTATGTGTAAAGTCTTTTGTTGAATTTATGTGTATGTGTAAAATATAATGAATAGATTATAAGTTATATAGCATTAGTGTTATTAGACATAGAGCTTACTGTGACATAGGTCTTGTCTGTGACAAACTGTGACACGCTACTAGACATAGAGCTTACTGTGACATAGGTCCAGAATAACTACTGGACTCCATTTTACATCAAGTATTATAACATCAATTAACATCAACTATTATAGCTGAACCTAACACTTAACACTGTATAAATGCAGATCATTTCCTGCTATCTGTTTCACCCAGATGAGGATGGGTTCCCTGTCGAGTCTGGTTCCTCTCAAGGTTTCTTCCTATTACCGTCTCAGGGAGTTTTTCCTTGCCACTGTCGCCCTCGGGCTTGCTCGCCAGGGAATATCTGAACATTTTGATTCAAGTATCAATGTCATCTACAAACTTAAATAATTCTTTTGATTGTGTAAAGCTGTTTTGAGACAATGTCAATTGTTAAAAGCGCTATACAAATAAAACTGAATTGAAAATTGAATTCATCTGTGATGTAAGCTATGATGTGCTATTGGACGTCACTGTGAACACACTGTGACATAAGCTTCCTCTGTGACACAAGCTTTCCCTGTGACACGAAAGTGGTACAGGCGTTGGATGTGCCAGCATAGTAGTATTATTAAATAATAATTTCTTTAGATTAGTTATTGAAGCTAAGTTTAAGTAAGATATAAAAGGTACCCTTTACGTTTTTGTGTAGTCGACGACACAATACTAATAGCAGTAAGCATAGTGCATAAAATAATAAATGCGCCTAGGTTACACATAAAATAAAATATTAAATATAAAAATAGAGGAGATCAGATGATAAGTGGAGTTAGAGTAATTAACTGGGACGAGCAGATAAGTGAAGAAGGAGTTTTAACTAAGTGTGAACGGGAGTTTAGAATTTCGGAGTCAGATCAGAGTGAAACAAATAAATGGTTGTTGAATAATCCAGGAAAGGATCTACTTTTAGTGAAAGAGTGTGATAAGGGAGAGTGGACACTTAGGCTTTCGTTAATACCTGACGTATTAGAGCTTAACTGTGACACACACACTTTAATTCTTACATCATATTTTAGAATGAAGATATGAGTTATTTCCTTGGGTTAGTTCCTAAAGAGATTCGTTTAAAAGTAATAAATAGCACATTTGAATTTGAAGGATTAGGTGGACCTCCCCGTTTAACTCCGCTCATTTCGCTGCTGCAAACATACCCAGATTTTGATATATTATATTTAGAAGAAGACGCAGAAGGCCGAAAAGCAAAAAGATACAGATTATCAGGAACACAGACAGGTCCGGTAGTGCTGAGTCGTATGTGGATGGTTGATAACAATAGTGAATTCACGGTAATACGTTTTGGACCAGATGGGAGAATAATTTTTCAGACCCTTGACAAAATCGTTACGCCTCTGATACTGACACCAGTGGAAAATTAATGTTTAAAAAATATAAAGAGAAAAGACAGTTGTTGAAAATCGGCAGTGGTCATAAAGTACACAGCAAAAGAACTTTAGTTAAAAAGAGAGAGAAGAAACACAAGAATTTACATTATAAGTCAGGACAGAAGTGTGTGATGGGAAAGTTATTCTGCCGTAAAGGTGCATGGCCAAAGCCAGCGACACCTGTAGACGCAATTATAGCCAAACATAAAGAAGATGAAATGTGTACAATAAAATGGCATGACAGGACATCAGGAGATCTGCAATGGCCTAAAGAAGGAACCTTTAATGAAGAATGTTGTAAGGAAGTAAAAGAAATGCTCAGACACACCACTAAGGAAAAGGGTAGCAAGGGAAGAGTCAAATTAGGACAAAAAATAGAAATAGTACAATGGTTTGAAAATGAAGGAAAGGAACAGGAAAGACAGAAACAAGTTGAAGAAGGAAAAAAGGATCAGAAGTCAGAAAAAAGTGAAGACAGGAAAGAAAAAGTTCAGAAAGCAAGGAAAGAAAAAGTAAACTCAGAATTAGAGAGACCACCACCATACACTGAGGAACACATGCAACAGAGGGATGGGGGAATGTACCCACAACTGAAGCTGCAGGAACAAGACAAAGGAGCATGGGGATTTGAAGGACGAGTGACAGGACAAATTAAAGTGACGTCATGTGACTCTGAGTGGATGGATGCACAACTTGAAGAAACAGAACAAGAATCAATGACTCACAGACAGAGTGATGATGACGAAAGGGAATGGAACAGAGAAAGAAAAACAGAACCATGTGAGTTAAGAGAAACTAAAGAACTGCAAGGTAGAGGAAGAGAAATGAAAAGACTGAAAGAACAAAATGTGAAATTCCTGTCAGAAATACAGGGACTCAGAAATGAACAAGTCACGTCTAAAAGAAGGATGATGGAACGCAACAAAAGGAAGCAGTCCCGGGAGAGATGGGAAGAAAAGAACATGCAAAGAGGAAACAGCATAAAGTCATTTCCTGAACAATCATACACATCCCTTCATGAGTCTGACAGAGATGAAGCAGAAACCGAAGAAGAGGTAATCGAGATAGATCGACAAGAACCAGTAAAAAGAAAAGTTAAAGGGCACCTGATCATTGAATTTGAAAAAGAAGCAAGAAAGAGAACAGAAAGAAAAGAACAAACAAGCACACCACGACGCAATGACCAATACAGACGCAAATATCAACAGGAAGATGCCAGTACACAGGAAGAAGTTGATGATGACAGTGAAGCCCTTGATGAAGCAATCAGTCAACTAGAAAATCGAATTGACAGACGCATAAAAAAACTCAGAAAAGAAAACGAAAAAAGCTACAACAGAAGCATTTGCATCAGAGATGCCATCAAGCTGGAAGGTCCTCTCGTCCTGGCCTGATAGAGGAGGAAATGAAAAACACAATAGTTTTGACGAACAACACATGCTGCCTGATGAAGGAGAAAATGAAAGATACACTAGTTTTAATGAACACATGCCAGACCTAGAAGACCACAATGAAGGTAGACAATGCCCACTTGTTGTTAAAGGAAGTTGGTACCAATATGTGCCATGGTCATTCATGGATATGACAGGCCTGGACAATCAACTACCAGACTTGTGCAATGGAGCACAAAAATGGATAACACAGTTTGAAGAAAAAACCACTGGACACCTATTAGCACTGGGAGATGTAAAAGCTATTCTAGCACAAACAATTGGGAAAGTCAAAACCACAGAAATACTGGATGAAGCAAATCTGCACACATTGACAGGACAGAACAGAGGAGACACCCTAGCATTTGGGCCTCTCAGAAACAGGATATGGGATGCCCTGCGAAAAGCCTATCCCACCAAAATGGATCCAGGAAAACTGGAATCAGTTTGCCCTGGGAAACATTTCAAGCACACATTGTACACTATGTGGACCAACATCGAAAGAAGAAGAGCGAAGCTAAAGAAACTGCTGAGTCAATCGCAACCCAGTTACACAAAATACAACTGGGGGAATTCACAGCTGCAAAGAAAAAGGAAAAAGAGAAAGGGAAAGATGAAGTCCAAGCAGCAGTGATGGTGCCTGAAAATCCGATAACACCGCCTCCTGCTGGACCAGTGCAGCAAACACCACAAGCAGCAGTAGCCAATGCCCCTCCAACGTATGTGCACCCTGGAAACCAACAAGGACAAAATCCACCCATGAGGTGGCAAGGACAGGGCCCCAGGCCTTATGGAGGCAGGGGACAAAGGGGACCATACCAATAGCAACCAAGGAGACAGCCATTCAGAATGAATGCCCCAGGGCAAATGGACCCGAATAGTCAAGACATGCAGTGCTGGCAGTGTGGAGGAGCAGGACACATTAGAAGAAATTGTCCACAAATGTCATGGGCTCAAAATGGACCCCAACCTCAGGGGCCATATGGAGCAGCACAAGCACCTCGAGGGAATATGGGACCTCCTGGCCCCAGACAACCTCCTGGACCATGAACACAAGGATCAGTGTGCAGGTCCCTGGATGGGACCACAGAACTGGAATTGACGAGGCCCAGAGGAGCCAGAGGGGGAGCAGATGCAGTACATCTCAACACTGCATCCACAACAAGAACCAACTGTAATGGTGTCTATAAATAATTCACAGCCAATTCCATTTATGATTGACACAGGTGCTACATACTCACGTATAGGACGTGAAGGCTCACAGCTCCCTCTCTCAAGCAATACGATAAAAACCACAGGCTTCTCGGGACATTCACAGATATTGCATTTAACAGAGCCCCAAATAATAACATTAGAAGATACCACTATAACAGCACCTTTATTATTCTCACCTATTACTCCAGTCAATTTGCTGGGAAGAGATTTGTTGTGCAAACTTAAAGCAAAAATTCAATGTAACACTAAAGGACTGTATGTAACAATGGGACAGTTCTTACAGTTTGCTGAAAAACCTGACAACAAACAAGATACAGTGTACTGGTTATTGTGTTCTGGTAAAGGAGCTCAACAAGCACAGAATTTATGGGAAGAATGGATTATGCAACGACGACCAGATTGCAAAAGCGTAACCTTACCGCTACACTGTACTATGTACTATGACCAAGGAAGTCAAGATGAAGAATATGCACAATTGTGGTCAGAAGTGATTGAGAACACAGTCACTGATGTGGCACTATGAGATATAATTGTAGGTGCTCCTGGAGCAGCCATCACTGTGCACCTGACTGAATGAATGGAGCATTGGCATCAAGTACCTAACACAGCACCTCACATTTCCTTACTAGTGGGGGAAAATGCACAGTCCAAAGAATTAGGACTGATGGTCAAACAAGCAGCTGAAGTAACTGATTGGGAACAAACCTCTGACCCTTCTGTACATATTTCACAAGATCAAAGATTTTTGAAAATAACATTTTCAGGAACAGATAGAATGAGGGCAACACACACCGAGATAGATGGGAACATGACGTTGTCAACACACCCTCAGAGGGGGATGTGTAACATGCCATTGTCATCGCACACACAAATGCCAGTTAAGATGTTAGGGCAGATAGATGAAAAAGAATTAGCATTAGAGGAAGAACTACTGAAAACAATCCCAGAAAAACTATGGACAAGACACTCCACAGATGTAGGATTAGTTAAGTCTGGAGGACAAGCCTTAGTAAAAATGAGACCAAATGCAAAATTGCCTTATCAAAGACAATATCCACTGACACCCCAAGCTATAGCAGGAATTAAACCTACTATAGATGGGTTATTAGAAGCAGGAGTACTAATACCCACTAAGAGTCCTTGTAATACTCCTATATTTCCTGTCAGGAAGCCCAACTCAGATAAATGGAGACTCGTGCACGATTTACGAGCCATAAACCAAATTGTAGAAGCAGAATTGCCTATAGTGCCTGATCCACACACACTACTGTCTAATATACCAGAAGACACTCAGTGGTACACTGTCATAGATCTATGTTCAGCATTTTTTAGTATTCCACTACATCCAGAATCACAACATTTGTTTGCTTTTACATACGAGGGACAGCAGCTGTCTTACAGTCGCTTACCGCAGGGATACTGCGAAAGCCCATCCATCAATATTTAACCGAGTACTAACACAAGACCTAGCTTCAATAAATATTAAGAGTATTTTGATTCAGTACTGTGATGATTTGCTGATTTGTAGTCCAACTAGAGAACAATGTGAAGCAGATTCATTAAGAGTCTTGACAGTACTAGCTGAAAATGGACATAAAGTAAGTAGAAAAAAGTTACAATTCTGTAGACAAGAAGTAGAGTATCTAGGCAGAGTATTGAAAGGAACATCTAAGCACATATTTCCAGAACATATAGAAGCAATATCAAAAGCCCCTAAACCACGAACTGTAAAGGAGATGCTATCCTTTCTAGGCATGGTAGGATTTAGCAGAGACTGGATATGTCACTTTGCATTAAAAACAGCACCCTTAAGAGCATTAATCAAAGCAGCTGGACAGACCAGAAATAGTGCAGTGTTAGAATGGACACCTGAAGCACTAGAAGCTTTTGAACAGCTAAAGAGAGAACTCTGTACAGCCCCAGCACTTGCTAGTCCAGAGTACAATAAACCATTCCACCTGAATGTCTCAGAGCGAGGCGGATTTGCCACAGGGGTTCTGACCCAACAACAAGGTCCGAGCAAACAACCAATTGCATATTATAGTACAGCACTTGATAATATTGAAAAAGGCATGCCTCCCTGTTATCGAGGGGTGGCAGCCGCAGCATTTGCTTATGAGAAAGCAACATCAATTACTATGGGACATCCAGTAATGCTGTACACCACCCACGCATTACATGCACTCCTGACCAGTCCATCGTTTGTAATTACAAATGCTAGAAGAACAGGATATGATGTAATACTCTCTGCTCCTGAATTAACCATACGCAGGTGTCAGACAGTAAATCCAGCAGATCGTATAATGACCCCAGCAGAGGGAGATCCCCACAATTGTCACCTAGTGTCAGCAGAATATCTAAAGACACGCCAAGATTTAGAGAACCAACCTCTGTCACATCCAGATTGTATATTCTTTGTAGATGGGTCATGTTTTAGAGATGGGGACAGTAATAAAACAGGCTACGCAATAGTAACACCCACTTTAGATGGAGAAACATTTTAAATTGCACAAGCAGAACATGTGCCACAACCATGTTCTGCCCAGTTAGCTGAATTAGTCGCTTTGACAGGCGCCTATAAATTAGCAGAAGGGAAAGCATGTACAATATATACCGATTCAGCTTATGCATATGGAATATGCCATTTGTATGGCCCCATATGGGCACAAAGAGGTTACAAAAGAGCTGATGGAAAACCAGTAGTACATGGAGAAGCAATGTCAGAACTGTTAGAAGCAATCAAATTACCATCAAGATTAGCCATAGTTAAATGTGCAGCACATAAAAAAGATGGCACCTTCATTAGTAACGGAAATGAAGCAGCAGATGAAGCAGCAAAGAGACTGCAATCGGGTCTGCAATCAGATCCTCAGAGAGACGATGAAAGACCCAGACAACAAGCACCAGATCCATATGAACGCACTGAAGGTTTGCCGTGGATAGAACAGGAAGAAGAACAAGGCTACTGGCCAGAGTGGCCTCAAGAAGATATACAAGACTGGGAAGATGAACTTGAAGAAGAAGAAGCAGAAGCAGAACAAGCAGGACCATCTCATAGAACAAGAGCTCAAGTTAGACAGTGAGAAGATAAACGTACTAAAATAGAAACAGCACGGAGATAGTTAGAAGCTGATACTGGCGCAGATACTGATTAAATTATTTAAACCAACTACAGTAGAAAGAACATACCCAACAAAAAACACCCCAAGAAATATATTGTGTAGATTATTTGGCCATAATCCCACGTGTCACCATTGTGATCCAGATGGAGAAACCATCCTCTTATTACCACCTAAAAAAGATTTTGGTTTCTGCTTATGAGGTTTGAGGGGGGCAGTTACATTAGCTGCCTCAAGCCAGGCAGAATTCAAGAGGCTAAGATATTGATCATCATCCAAGTCCAATAATGGTTGATCCAAGTACAACTCTGAGCAAAGTTCAGTAAAGCACAAGTTGAAGTTTGCGCTAAACTGTGGAGAGTAAAACCGAGACAGAGTAGCAGATGCATTAGAAAAGTGAGAAAGTTCAGGAAGAGACAGTGAAAATAGTATGGGTTTATGGTCGGAGAGCAGAAAGTCTGCAAGCACAATATCAGTCACATCAAGTCCATAAGAGAGCACAAGATCCAGCGTATGTCCCTGAATGTGAGTTGAGCTGTTAATCCACTGAGTGACATTAAAAGCATCAATAAGATTGAGGAAATCACGTGAGAGTGGATTTGTGAGAGTTAAAAAATGTACAGTCAACAGGGACCAGATCCACAAAAGGAGTTAAATCACCCACCTTTATCCAGGATTCCGTGATGAACATAAAATCCAGGTTGTGAGAAGAATAAAAGTCATTTAATAAAAAGGTCTTATTCACCAGCGAGCGAGCATTTATTAATGCCAACTTCGGTGCGGAAACAGAGGATGAGGAGGCCCTACTCAGTGAGCGCAAATTTCCGTGCGTTACTCCACGCTGACGATGGCCGAGGCCAACCCGGCAGAGACCAGTACCAAAAACCGGACTCAAATGCAGGACGAAGCCATCGGTAAACCCGATCCAGCGGGCGCCAGATAGTAGAGCCACCATAAAACGATACACGGGGGGGAACCGGTAGAAAACCAGCCCGCCGATAGGCTTTCATCTTTACGATAAAACCACCACGGTTGCCCCGTTTCCTCCTCCGCTTTCTCCGCCTGAAGTTAGGGGGCCAGCGGTAAACACAATCCAGGATATCAGTTCGAAGCGACTCGTGTTGTTGATCAAAAAAGCGGTCCACCTCTAAGTTGTAGATCATAGTAGACTCAGCAACCAAGTTACGGATATTCAAAAGTGTTTGACGGTCGTAAGTTAGACGCGTGCAGCAGGTCAGCAACAGAGGTAAGCCCAACAGCCAAACAAGCAGCCAGAAGAGCAACAGACGGCATGCCACATACACCGGCGCCATCTTCCCACTACACCGAAAGCTGTGTTTGACTGGTTTAATCCTTCTAATTGGTACAGGCTACTTGTGAAACTAGGTACAATTGTTCTGATAGTGTTAGGAACCCTACTCATTGCATCTTGCTGCGTTATTCCTCTGGCAAGAGCAAGTATTCAGAAAATGGTAGGACAATATACAGTTGTTGTGGAATATCACGACCAGACGACACCATATGAGGATGAGGAATGGGAGTGCATTTATATGCAAATGAAGTGAAAGAAGACCAACTACACTGCATAATGGACAATTGACTATATCCTTATTGATCATATGTATATTGAAAATGTATCTAGTGTAACAGCATATTTTTAATCCAACATATTTAATCCATGTTTTAAATAACTATATCAGAGAAAAAGTATGTCTTGTATTTTGTGTTTTGTTTCTGCTATACACATATGTATTGCAGGATGGAACTGGTACCTGACCCAAGGTGGATAGTTTCCTGCACAGTTTGCTGTAACGCATGGAACGAGGTTGCGGAAAAGGCCCCAATGATAAAATGGGCAGAGTTGAGACATGATCTAGTTGACTGGCATCCACAACGCGCGATAGGGAACAAAGAATTCATCACCAATGCCAACGTCTTGACGAAGGACTTCAAATGGATCAAAGCAAGGACACAGGAGACATTCAACCTCGACATGAACACAGGACTTCATCTGGTAACAATTTCATATCAGCTTGGGAGACATCTGAAGTTAGGCATCTACAGAGGTATTGGGATCGAAGAGGATTGGGCTGCATATGATATTTGTGGGATTGTTGAATTTGACGATGTGTACATGGCAGCAACTAAGACCATAACCAAAGTAATGTTGGGGGATGACATCTTATGGAGAGATACACCGATATCCCTGCAACGTGCGCTGGATGCTCTTCCAAAAGCCGATGAAGTGTGGTTAGACTTTTTGCGCTTAGAAACGGGCAGGATAAACCGAATTCCACTATCTCAGCTGGGAAGCTGTAAGTATAATGCTTATTATATTCTCATATATGTTTATGCTTATATTTACTCATTTTCAATTGTTTTTCCTAAATGGATGGTTTGGTGAGGGGGTAAAATGTAAGGTTAATATGAAAGGTTAATAATATGTAATGTTAGGTGTAGGTTGAATATGTAAGGTTGTAAGGTTTTAAATTTTAGGTCTCTTTAAGTTCTTTAAGTTCTTTAACTACATTTAAATTTAAGTAATATGTTTCTTTGAATCAGATTTTTCTATGACTTTGATTTAAAATGATTTAAGATTATTCTTTAGTTGTAAGGTTCTTTAAAGGTTCTTTAAGATTGATTTCTGAAAAGTTAATTTGAGTAAGGTCATAATTTTGATGAAAAGTTACTAGTTCAAGGTTTATTTCGTAGATTTTTCCTATTCTATGAGGATTAATATTAATGTGTAAGGTTTATTTCTTGTTTCTGTAGTAATATGTAAGGTTAAGGTTCATAAGTAAAGTATTGTTTAAATTCTGTTAATGTTCATAAGTTAGTGAATAAGCATTATTTTCTTTTTACTTCTCTTTATGCTCTTTTATGTGACTTAAAAGTCACAGAGGGGGAAATATATAAGCATATTTTAATTAAATATATTTGTGCATGCAGTAATATAACTGAAAACTATTAATTTTATCTTATGGATGTGAGGTGAAGTGAACAGAGTTGAGCCAAGGACAATGTGATGTCATAGTAGCAAAGACATCATGTAATGTTCCGTATACAGTATGCACCCAACGAACCTTAGACTAGCAGCCATCTTAGAGATTTCATAGTAACCCTAGAAACGACACCAGATCAGCAGATATGACATAGCCCCAGACATGATGTAATCTCAGACATGGGGTGATCTTAACTGTGATGTAACAGGTATTGGATACACAAGCAACATGTCAAATTAAATAATCAAAAGAGACACACAGTGATATGAATAATAAGTTTAATGAAGAAATAGACACAAAATAGTATGTGTATCTACATAGTGAATATTATACAATACAACGTATTAGGCCCAACATAAAATGTATAAAAAACACATGGGGCCTGGGTAAGCATCAGTATCAAAATAAAATGCATAAGAAGTCAATTAGCAAAACCTCCTGTGAGGAAGGACAACACCAATTTAAAAATCAGTGAAAGGAAATAGAAACAGAAATGCTGCGATTTGGATTTGGCACAGGAAAATCTGTTTGGATACCAACAGACACTTTAACATCGGTCTGGGTGCCAACACTTACGTGACACACAGGTTTTATGAGCGGTGGAGCTGGCGTTGTAGATTCAGGTCGTACAGGCCTAAAAGAAAATGGATAAGGGCTATCCGCACGCGGCCTCTTAGAAGGACCCGGTTTGGGATCAACATTCTTGGAAAAAGTGAGCCCTGTCTCCTCTAGGAACTGCAGTAACGATGCAGATGGCTCGGGCTCATCCTCAGTAAAACTCACCGAGGCCCGGTCCATGACAGGTTCAGTAGGAGTGTAGTCAGTAGGACTGTGAGCCGGACTGCTCTGGCTGTCCGAGTCATCCAAAGCGACGTGGTGATCATTCGTGCAGATGCGATTAGCTATAAGAATAAAAATAAAATAGGTAAATACAATAAAAGACACAAACTTAGACAAATAATTAAAATAATATGTAGAAGATGCTTACCCATGGCCTGTCTCTTGAAAACTGTAGAGTAAAGCGGAAGCACCAAGAATTTATAGTAGACGTAAGCGCCACCACAATATTTTTTAAGTTGAACAAAAAAAGTGAAAAGATAATGGAAACTAATTTGAAAGGAAAATAAGTTATATTGGAAGCAAAATTTGGTAAAAGATGGAGTCAGATGACGAGGTATATGACGTATCATGCAAATGTAATTTTATTGGTTGAAAATTTTGATGAGGAATGAGAAAAAATAATGGGCAAATGAGGGGGCCAGATGAGTGTCCCGCCCCTTGAAAAACTGTATAAAAGAAGTAGATCAGTCTGTTCTTGGCGATGCTCTGGTTTGCATCATAGGCATTCTCAGGACTGGCTCACTTTGTTTTATTGTTGCAATAAAACTTTATCCTTACTTCATCTAGATCTACACGGAGTCCGGAGTCTTTCTTTGATTTCTTTTATTCAAGTTACAGTATTTGGTTAATGATTTAAATTAGGGCAACTTCGGTGTGGGGAGAATAAAAAATCCACCAGAATATATTGTATTCGACTCAATAAAGATTTTATTTTCAAACGGACAAAAACATTGTGGTGTTCATTTATTCATTCATGAAAGATTAACCCATCAAGGTGAGAGATTTGCAAGTTGCATCTTCTTTTTCTTATTCTTTTCATATACCGATAGCAGAGGTGTCTTGGTCTTTTTCGCACGCGATGGCTGATGAGGCGGTGGTATCAGCGTCGTAACTTTTGCCCGCCGAGCTGTCACTACCACCACCGTCTTTAAGTGATTCAATGTCCCGCTGCACGTAGCTGTTAGGGATGGTCGATAAGGGAATATTCAGGATCGAGAGTGTCTGTATAAAAGCGTTCCAACCCATGGGGCGCCTGATAAGAGACATCTTCCGTGTGCTTGTTAAATGTTTCATCAGATCGACTATGTGGGACCCGTTAATCACACGCTTCTTAAAAATAAACTCCCCATTTCCTTTCCATTCCCCCGGCCCGGATGTCTATGATATCTTTTGTAAAATATAACCGTCATTCCTTTTGAAACGAGTGTTAATGCAGTCGATAACGTCATTGAAAATAACGTCTTTCTTTTCTTTCTGGTCCTCGAGTCTCACCTTGCTTCTGTTTCTGAAGATTAAGGTATCTTTGCAGGAGAACATTGTACTTTTAAATTTTCTCGTCCGGTGATATGCCTTTCTGATACGGGATCTCTCTCATCTGATCCAGCTCATTCTCAGCTGTCTCTCTGATATTTTCACCATGCTTAACCTTCTCGTTTAGATGGTTTAGTTGTTCGGGGGAGATGAGATACATTTTCCGCGAGGTCATTGTTTTATTTAGAAATAGCACCGCCAATCAGCTGCGCTACGAATGGTAGAGTCATGGTAAGGAAAGGTAGGAGAAAACCGCCTGTTTTAACAATTTTTATTTTCTTCGATACGGGCGTCTTCTTATCAGCGATCAGCCTAATGTGCTTCTTCTGTCGCTGGAGTTTCTTATACTGATGTCTTGACACAGGGATATTCCCTTTCAAGAGGTTTACAGCAACCTCACACAGAGCTCTAATGACTTCAGCTTCCACGATTCCAATATAGCTTTACGCTGACGCGAAGGAATGGAGATTAAGGATCTGAGCAGTGAGCAGACATTTTTTTGGGTTAAATATACACAAGCCGTCTCTGCGGGTAGTAGACGGGCTCTCAGTCTGAAGCGGTCTGGACAAGAGAGTGTCAAGTCCACTAATAAATAGCTATGGGGGTTATTTGTAACTCTCCAAAAAGAATGCCCTCTGCCTCGGGAATATCTGATTTGCTAATATAGACATTTGCAGATTGTCACGAGGGTTTTTTAAAAAAAAAAAAAGGTGAGTGCAGTATAAGTTTAGGGTTCTACTGTGTTTACCTTTATGAAAAATGTTCTGAGTCAGAAACATAACAGACATATTCCTGAGTCAGAAACGTAACAGACCTAGGGCGATACTGTGTGAAAATTTTATCAACTTCAGGATGATCAGAGGCTTCCAAAAAGACGTCGTCCAAAATAACCAGATGATTTTTATCTTGAGGAAAAATAGTTTCATCATCAAACAAATCAGGCAGACCTTCTAAAAATGTTATCCTTCTATTCAGCATTTTTTGGATTTCACTGTACATTGGCTGAAAACATGTGTATATCCATACAATATTATCAGGCTTTGTATCCAATACATGTTTACAATTTTCCAACACATTCTTTACAAAGAAAGTTTTCCTCGACCCACTGGGTCCCACAACCAGACAGGAAAATGGTAATTTTAGTCTAGTGTCGAAAGCCATTTGCTCTGCGACTTCGGGGTGCAACATTCGTTTAGTAACGAAAAGGTAAGCTCCCACCCCCGGTCTCTTGTCAAAAATGAAGCAAAACTTTTTCTCGATCGAGGAGTTTGTTAAGCGAAAACCGTTCTTCTCGCGAACGATGCTGTGTTTCGGCATCGTGAGAAAACTCTCATGTGAGCCGCCGATATAATCTTCAATGAGGTCTTTCATGGTGTCGAAGTTGATTCTTTGACAACATTCGTACGTCTGTGTGATGCCCTTAACACGCAGCACTACTTTAGACGCTCTAGTCTGCTAGGCGTAACTTTTAGGACTGGCAGAAACAAATTCTTTTATCGTATCACTGTCCAATTCGGCTGTTAACTGACCTAAATAATTCCCCAGCTCAAGAGAGGTCTCGCCTTCTCTGGTTATATAGATCAGGCTGTCGGTGTCTCTTGCAACTGATCCAGATAACCATGGAGTGTCATTCGGCCGTAGCCTGTTGTAAAGGCTGCAATAAAACCATTATCTGTTTTGTTAGGGGGTGCGATACAGTGCTCGCTGTGATGCCATTGTAACATTGCGACATTCTCGTTTAGAAAACTACAATAGTTTACAAACGTTGTAATTACATGTCATTAAAAAATATTTCACGCTTATGAGTTCGGTGTTAATCATGTTAGAACGCTGAGCGAATTTACACCAGAAGCTGTTCAGACAAAGTTTAGCCACTTGTCTTTTGGCTAAAAGAATGCCCTGATTACTGTTATACACGGCTATGTAACGCTGCTCGTCCGTAACTTCCGATGGCTATCCGCTCGCCTCTTGTTTGCCTTTTAAAAAAGTTTTAATGCAGCCCTTGAATAGGTCGGCTCTCTTCTCATTAAAGTGCCATACCTCAGTGATCTCGGCTATCACATAACCCTTGTCTAAGGCTAGAGTAAGCTCTGGCGTTATCCAGACCCCCATCAACGTTCGTACTCGTCTGTGTGTGTGCAAGAACCTCGCTGAAAATTCAGGTCGCCGCATGTACGGCAAAGAGTGAAAACCAGACAGCCTTTCTCTGATCTATAAGGTAAATCTGGGAAAAATAAGCCTCGGGGTGGGTAAACTCGGGCTCTTATTAAGCCGAAATAATCTCAAGGGTTTCCGAAATCCTTGAAAATTATTTCAGGATGACCTACCGGATACGTGAATGAATGTATATGTTGTAAGGGCCGCAGTTTCTCATCACTCTCCTCGTTCATGCATTCATACATTTTATCCGTTACAGGATTAACATCCTGAGGAGAAAAGGATTGTGTACAACCGTGATAAAAACAGCCCAGGAACTCAAAAACTGTCCGCACCCCGTTTACCACGGAGTAACCATCTATAAAATACCGTCCCAACTGCTTTTCACCTGCGTTCAACGCGTGTTGGATAAATATATTCTCGCTGAACATGACCCATTCTAACCATTGAATACCAGCGTCCGAATATCGTTTACAATGTTTCCGGTAATCGTCAGGGGAGGGTATTGCGATTGTGCGGTATTTTAGGAAATGGGTACAGAAAACAAACATACAGGCCGACGCTATGGTCGCTGATTTAAAGGGATCGACCCCGGCCTCTTCAACATACTCGTTTCTAAAAATCGAGCAGGCCGTCATGAGTATTTCTGTATCGTTTATGCAATAACGTCTGGCTTCCACCTGAAAATTGAAAATACCCTCACACAGTGCTATACCACGTCAGAAACTCACATCTACTTTTCTCGGTCATCTGCTCAATGCCGTAATATTCGGGGTCTGGGTAAGCATCTACATAGGTCAAATTAGCCTCGGAGCTGAAACGATGAGGAAAATAAAATTTTACAATCCAAAACACGTTCGAATTTAGGTATGTCTGAAAACGATTCAGGGGTATGCTCAAATAGGCCCGCATTTATCTGAATCTCTCGACCGAGAGTTTTGGCTTTAGCATCGGTGATTCCAGGATGAATCAAATGAGCTAGGTTGATGTCGAAGCATAACTGATCGGTCGGATTTTTGACTACAGTGGTGTGAAAAACTATTTGCCCCCTTCCTGATTTCTTATTCTTTTGCATGTTTGTCACACTTAAATGTTTCTGCTCATCAAAAACCGTTAACTATTAGTCAAAGATAACATAATTGAACACAAAATGCAGTTTTTAAATGAAGGTTTACGTTATTAAGGGAGAAAAAAACTCCAAATCTACATGGCCCTGTGTGAAAAAGTGATTGCCCCCTTTGTTAAAAAATAACAACTGTGGTTTATCACAACTGAGTTCAATTTCTGTAGTCACCCCCAGGCCTGATTACTGCCACACCTGTTTCAATCAAGAAATCACTTAAATAGGAGCTACCTGACACAGAGAAGTAGACCAAAAGCACCTCAAAAGCTAGACATCATGCCAAGAAATTCAGGAACAAATGAGAACAAAAGTAATTGAGATCTATCAGTCTGGTAAAGGTTATAAAGCCATTTCTAAAGCTTTGGGACTCCAGCGAACCACAGTGAGAGCCATTATCCACAAATGGCAAAAACATGGAACAGTGGTGAACCTTCCCAGGAGTGGCCGGCCGACCAAAATTACCCCAAGAGCGCAGAGACGACTCATCCGAGAGGCCACAAAAGACCCCAGGACAACATCTAAAGAACTGCAGGCCTCACTTGCCTCAATTAAGGTCAGTGTTCACGACTCCACCATAAGAAAGAGACTGGGCAAAAACTGCCTGCATGGCAGATTTCCAAGGCGCAAACAACTTTTAAGCAAAAAGAACATCAAGGCTCGTCTCAACGTTGCTAATAAACATCTCAATGATTGCCAAGACTTTTGGGAAAATACCTTGTGGACCGACGAGACAAAAGTTGAACTTTTTGGAAGGTGCGTGTGCCGTTACATCCGGCGTAAAAGTAACACAGCATTTCAGAAAAAGAACATCATACCAACAGTAAAATATGGTGGTGGTGGTGTGATGGTCTGGGGTTGTTTTGCTGCTTCAGGACCTGGAAGGCTTGCTGTGATAGATGGAACCATGAATTCCACTGTCTACCAAAAAATCCTGAAGGAGAATGTCCGGCCATCTGTTCGTCAACTCAAGCTGAAGCGATCTTGGGTGCTGCAGCAGGACAATGACCCAAAACACACCAGCAAATCCACCTCTGAATGGCTGAAGAAAAACAAAATGAAGACTTTGGAGTGGCCTAGTCAAAGTCCTGACCTGAATCCTATTGAGATGTTGTGGCATGACCTTAAAAAGGTGGTTCATGCTAGAAAACCCTCAAATAAAGCTGAATTACAACAATTCTGCAAAGATGAGTGGGCCAAAATTCCTCCAGAGCGCTGTAAAAGACTCGTTGCAAGTTATCGCAAACGCTTGATTGCAGTTATTGCTGCTAAGGGTGGCCCAACCAGTTATTAGGTTCAGGGGGCAATTACTTTTTCACACAGGGCCATGTAGGTTTGGATTTGTTTTCTCCCTAAATAATAAAACCCCTCATTTAAAAACTGCATTTTGTGTTTACTTGTGTTATCTTTGACTAATAGTTAAATGTGTTTGATGATTAGAAACATTTTGTGTGACAAACATGCAAAAGAATAAGAATTCAGGAGGGGGGCAAATATTTTTTCACACCACTGTATATAAAGCAATCTCTGCTTCTTTTTAAGGATTTCACAGTCCAAAGTTTTTTTCAACAACCTCTTTCCCCTGCCTTGTTGATTTCTAACAATCTAAACAACAAGCTCTAGGTTTGTCGCAAAACACAGACATGTTAGACTGAACTAGACGGTCTAGTAAATCCAGGACAACCGATAGATCGGCTCCTTCGGAGACTTGTAGCGCTGCAGAGAGACCGTTTCTCAGTCTCTCGCCTCTTAACTCTTAGCTGTAACACGTCTCCATCTTGAGCATATGAAAGCGCTTTATCGACTACAGATGTCGCCCTTAAAACCCTGCGTGTTTTCCCGCGGGATGCCGCAATTTAGCGCGCGGCGTGCCGCGTCTTGCCGGAGGCAACATTCGGGAATTTTAAATAAATGTGTTGCGCTTCACTGAATATCCGCCAGATGGCGCATGGAAGGACTTTATCTAAAAGCCGGACCAAGTACAACAATGAATGTAAGGACGCGGATGAACAGTGCTGAAGCGAACATGAATTTTATTTTGTTTTATAATAGATCTTTCATGATGAATGAGTGTATATGTGCTTCACATTATCAAACACAGGCAAAGGAGACAGAAATTATTGAGGGATCCACTGAAAAAAGTAAACCTAGTTTAATGTGTTTTTTTTCTCATTCCATTAGTAAAAAAAATAATTTGCTCTTTTTAACTGAAGTGTCTAATTTATGCTTATGGGTGAATCTTTTTTTTTTTTTTTTTTTTAGTATAATGCTGTTTACAGCAGGAAACCAAAGTGAAATATTTCATTTTGATCAAGGTAATCTTATTAGGTTGAGTGTGATTTGCGCATGCGCAGTCTTTAGACCATAGTTTTGCCGGTATAATTTTATTTCCGCCTCAAACCGGAGCATGACGTTGAAACAAGTAAGGAAGGATATCAGAACCTGTATTTCAGTTACTGTTAGTTAAAGCCCCTGATTAAACTTAAATCTAATCCATTCACAAAGGACATTTCTGCTTCAAACCGTGTCTCATGACGCAGCATTTTCACGGACTGAATCACATGCGGGTGGATATTCTCAAAGAAAACTCCTTTAAACCAGGTAAGAAAGCAAACTCATGTCATTTCTATGTTAAATGTATCTCTTCTATGAGCAAATTCATGATTTATGTCAGGAACAACTACTTTGTAGATTGAGTTTTGTGTCCGTGTTTGCTACTGTAGCTAAAACCACCTATATTACCTGCATTAGCATTAGCTAACTAACGTGGTGATTTTCAAAAACACCGGAGTTTATACAGTAAGTCAGCGGCGCCGAAGAAAATAATTATATTTAAGTACCGTTGGTTAACGATGTAAAAATTTATAGGAAAGTGACGTAAACATGGAACAAGAGTGAGTGCTGTTTGTAGTGTACTGCTTTCTATACTTTATACACACTGTAATTAAGATTTGCTAACATAAGAACTTGAGCCAGTCCAATTTTTGTTTTTACCTTTTTTTTTTTTTTTTAAAGATCATTAATGAGTTTCTGAGAATTATATCTGCTCCACTTCAAGCAAGATTACTGGTTTCCTTGGACAAGCAACACTACAAACTAATTGAGATCATCAGAAACTAGGGAGGAACCCGTCAAAGAGAAGACCAGAGATATAATCTTCATCTTCAAGTTCTTGATCTGGTATGTATGGTACGGTTCAGGACCAGGGAGGGAGCCGGAGACAGCAGAACAAAGAGATGATATTGCCAGCACCAGCACAGGGAGCACAGTTTTTAGTTTAGATCTCATGTTTACATTTTATTGTATGTTGATGGCTTGACTGTAAACAACAAACAATGCAATAAATGTATAAAAAATATATATATTTATTGTCTCTTTCCAGGACCAGGCATATCGTTCAATTATTTTTTGGCCAAATAGGCAGTCGTAACAAGAGGTGAGGGCGCGCGCGTCATCACATGTGCTTAGCCGACTCTGCGTTCACCGTAAACTTCAATATACATAGACGTTTATATTTTTGTTTATTTGTATATGTATGTTATTAATTTTACTTTTTTAGAGATTGTATGTGCGTGCACGGAGAGTATGTGTTGATAAGTTTATGTGGATAAGTTGATAAGTGTATCAGAAAGCATTAAAATGTTCATTTGAATTAAAATGACACACACACGTCTGTGTATACAGTATATCCATTACATATATATCAATTTCATTAGTTCGTTCATTCTATTTGAAGCTTCGGATGTTTTTTTTTTTGGTTTGGTTAGATTAGTTCTGAACTCGCTTCCTTGAAACTATCGCTAAAACAATGACACACACACATAGACACACACACACACACACAGACACACACACTCCCCTGAGCCCTCGGGAAACATCCAATCACCGTCGGTATACAAATGAGTCAAGACGCAGCCTAACGTGGTGTCGTGTCGGATTTCAGTGGTCACGGAGTGGGAAGACTTTGAAGAAGCTGCAGTGACAGTGAACAGCTGAACAACTTCACTTTTCCGTTTACCTCTGAGGAAAAAAAGCTGTATTTTGTTTGTTTATGTCTAGAATTTTTATAGTAGTAAGAGAGAGTTATAGTTTGGTCTGTATTGTTGTTCGCACCCTTGTAGAGAATAAATAAATGAATAACACCTTCATATCCCCTCTCAAGAGTGTCATAGTCCATTGTTAGTTTTAATGATCTGGCTGAAACTAATTATCACTACATAAGTACCCTAACACCATTGATCATGAGTCTCAGCTGAACCTAATTCTATACTTGTAACAGAAAATGTAGATGCAGATTCCAAATGTGTATTTATATAATAGATAGATAGATAGATGTGTGTGTGTGTGTGTGTGTGTGTGTGTGTAGGCTCTACGCAGGGGCAAGAGAGGGCAGCGCACCCTTAAATGTCTGCACATGTTAATATATTCCTAAAATGTATATATTACAAGTTGATGAACTGATCTGCGGTAGCGATGACGTCACAGTCCGACAGCTTTAGAATGATGTTTGATCAGGTCTACTGTATATTCTGAACATAGAACTGCAAAATGTCTGATACAGTACTTTGGGGGAAACAAAGACTTAAACTGTTAAGTAATAACATTATTAATAACAAATATGTAATAGTTTTGATATTTGAAAATTTTTTATTTTAATGTAAAAGGACTATAGATAGAGACTTATAAGCAGCTGGTGTATCCGGGTTGTTTAATGAACTTTAAGCAAAAAGACAACATGTATTCATCTGTTTTATATAAATTACTGTTTTAACTTTGACTAGTTTTGGAAGAATAAATTGAATTGTTAAAGTCATGTTTTGCGTGTTTTAATTTTGGGGGATTGTTTGGGTATTTAAAAATTGTTTAGTTGAACCAACAACTTCAATGGGCAAAAAATGGGACACAACTTTGTTTTAAATAGTCAAAGAGTTGGGCTGAAAATAATAATAATTATTATTGATCATAGAAACAAATGAAACCAGTTAAACACTTGATTATATGTATTTGTGTTTGTGATTGTGACCCATAATAATTTTTTCTCAGTATAAATAAATGTTTTGGGTTTTAAGAACTCCAAAAGAGCAACGACAAACTTGGTATTCACCATTGACGTTTCTCACCTTCCACTCCTGGTGTTAATTGCTCTGTGTGTGCGTGTGTGTTTTTGGCGGGGGGATGGGTGTGTGTGTGTTTTCGGCTGTTCAGCAGTTCTAAACACAAGCACAGTTTTTGTCCTTAACTAAAATACTTCAATACGTTAATAATGAATTTATTTTGTTGAATAAGGTAATAAGCGATATTTAAACCAAACCAGTAAGTTAAGTAAGTGTTCCATACATTAAAGTACTGTGTATAACCAAGTGCCCTAGCAAACACAGTTACAGTACAGTTTACAGTACAAACAGAGTGTGTGCGCTGGGGGGATTGGAAGGTGAGTGAGAATACTCATTTACAAGACAAAAGACGGTCAGAGGCAGCGCCGTTCTAGACCAGACAACACGGGGTGGGGGGAGGGGGGCATCATGTTCGAGCACTGTTTTTACCTGGCCTTACTGTATAGTAACAGTATTGTATTTGCTGAATTGTGTTGAGGCACGCAAACCCCCAGACCACAATAATATATAATTATATAATAAAATATCCTTAATCCAGATTTTATCAATGACAACATTTATCTAAGCTGGATGGTCAAATTCTCAAAAACGTTTAACCTAAAGTAAGACTTAACACACTATAACTAAAATATTTACAAAACTGAAAGGTTGTCTTATGAATAATAAAAAATACAAACTAAATTAAAACAGATGGGCTGTTGAACAGATCATAATATGTTTTATGTTTTCTGATTATAAATGATATATGGGTTGATTTTAGAAAGGCTAAATCAAATAGCTAGTTTTGGTAATGTCAGTCCAGTAACTATACTATGTAAAAGTAATTATAATATGAATTAATTAAGGGCAGGACCTAACCTAATGTTAATAATTTACACCATGATAACATTAGTATCCATGTTTTTGTATTTTTGTATTAACATTTTAAATGTTCAAATGAACGTTTCAGAGTATATAATTTGTCGTGTCATCTGTGATTGAGACCCATGAGTTAAATTGAAATATTTTTTTATAGGTAGTAAGCCAGGTTTTAGTAACCTGCTTTAGTAATGGGCTCTAAAAGACAATGGAACATTACAGAACGTGCGAGTTGACGCCCATGCACAGATTAAAATGTTCATTTGAATTAAAATGACACACGCATGTCTGTGTGTGTGTATATATATATATATATATATATATACCCTAAAAAATGCTGGGTTAAAAACAATCTGGGTTGTTTTTAACCCAGCTGCTGGGTAAATATAGGATTAACTAAATGCTGGGTTAATTTAACCCAGCAAGATGGGTTAAATATTCAATCCAAATGCTAGGTGATATTTAACTATAATGCTGGGTTAATTCTACCACATAAATGGTTCAAATGTTCTACCCATATGTTTGGGGTTTGTTGGTTCATTTTAACTGGAATGTTGGGTTAATTCTACCTCACAAATAGGTTATTATTATTTTCATGTTTTACAGTGAATCTGTAAAAAAAACACCCATGTCTATTAAACAGTTAAATTATTTTGATATACTTGCCTATTACAAAAAAACATACATATATGCAATAAACACCATCCTATTACATGTTCTTAGAAAAAAATATTTATTTTTCAAAAGCACAAGAACAGATAATCAACAGCGACATCATTACTATACTATCATTGAAAAGGGCGGGATGGAGTAATTGCACAAATAGACTGAGGCAGCTTCTACAGAGCAGGATCTCTCTGTGACTTCAGATATCTTTTCTGAAGAACAAAACTATCCAGCTATTTTATTTTTTTTTGGTTTGGTTAGATTAGTTCTGAACTCGCTTCCGTGAAACTATCGCTAAAACAATGTACTGAGCCCTCCTGAGGATATAAAGCTTTATTATTGTGTTTGAATAAATATTCAGATCTACCACAGCAGGTAATAAACTATGGTGTGTCATAAGCGAAGCAAACACCACGATTATGCCTCGTTTCGTTCGACGGGAACGTGGTTCACTTGGCCGCGGTGTATTATAATCCTGTGGAATGTTTCACTGTTTATGCTCACATAAGAGGAACAAAAGCTCAATGAGGACTAAACCAATGATTTCGGTAACTCCACTGAGTGTAACATCTGCATAGTGACACTGAACATCTTCACTTTTCCGTTTACCTCTGAAAAAAAAGCTGTATTTTGTACACATACTGTAGACACACACACACAGACACACACACACACACACACACACACAGACACACACACTCCCCTGAGCCCTCGGGAAACATCCAATCACCGTCGGTATACAAATGAGACAAGACGTAGCCTAACGTGGTGTCGTGTCGGATTTCAGTGGTCACGGAGTGGGAAGACTTTGAAGAAGCTGCAGTGACAGTAAACAGCTGAACAACTTCACTTTTCCGTTTACCTCTGAGGAAAAAAAGCTGTATTTTGTTTGTTTATGTCTAGAATTTTTATAGTAGTAAGAGAGAGTTATAGTTTGGTCTGTATTGTAGTTCGCACCCTTGTAGAGAATAAATAAATGAATAACACCTTCATATCCCCTCTCAAGAGTGTCATAGTCCATTGTTAGTTTTAATGATCTGGCTGAAACTAATTATCACTACATAAGTACCCTAACACCATTGATCATGAGTCTCAGCTGAACCTAATTCTATACTTGTAACAGAAAATGTAGATGCAGATTCCAAATGTGTATTTATATAATAGATAGATAGATAGATAGATGTGTGTGTGTGTGTAGGCTCTACGCAGGGGCAAGAGAGGGCAGCGCAACCTTAAATGTCTGCACATGTTAATATATTCCTAAAATGTATATATTACAAGTTGATAAACTGATCTGCGGTAGCGGAAAAATCCGCTGAAATAGGACAGGCACACTAACCCGCACACACACACATACACACGCGCGCGCACACACACACACAGACACACCTCCCTTGAGCCCTGCGTCTGTCGGATTTCAGCGGTCACGGAAAGACTTTGAAGCAGTTTATATATGAATCTAAGCTTGAACTTATCAGCATTGTAAATATATAATACTTTTCAAATAAAATCGCTATTACTTTGACCCTGAAGTTTAGTTTAGCACACACAAAAAAAACAGAAAAGTCATTTCTGGTAAATAAACGGAATGTGTAGTTTATTTACAGTAATTCATTGAAAAATGAATATACATTGTACAGTACACGGTAAACACGGGAAAGATTACAAAATGAAAAAACAAACAGTGTCTACTTTATAAACAGCTTAGTATGTGCGTCGAGATGCTGAAATCCCTTGCATGTTTTTGCTTCCAAGTGGAGAGATATTTGACCGATAGCCTAGAACAAAAGATCTATAGGTGTGATCACAACCCCCTCCGACCGACCGTGCCATCAATCACTGACCACCTCAGAAGTTCCCTCCAATGTATGGCTGCAATACTTGTTTTGCAAGTATTTTTAACACCATTCAAAGGCTTCAAAGGGGCAGTTATCGGCTATGACACGTTGAAGGAGAACTTAATAGTTCTCAAAAATAGTGTAAATGTCTGCAACAATCACTAACCATTAAAATGTTTTTTTTTTGTAATTAAACACGAAAATATTAATTATATTTCCATATATATACATACACACACACACACACACACACACACACACAAGGGCGTAGGTTTGCTACCTATTACTCCCTATAATAATGTAAACATTGCTAATTCATGTTTTGGAAAGAAACTTAAGTAATTATTTCATCTATATCTTTCATAAATCACACAACTAAAATATAATTAAACAGTTTATTCACCAACATTACCAAATATTTGTGACATTCACAGTCTAGATCCAAGTTGTCTTTTTAATAAAAGTGCATTCAGCTAAATTTTGCATCCATAGAAAAAAACTGCACGGCACCAGGGCCTGAAATACTTGTTTTAAACAAAATTGTGTAAAATAATAAATAAATAAAATACAGCATTCATTTAGAAATAAAATGCAGCAGAAAATACTTTAAACAAACTGTAGAATAAACGTTAAAACGTAATAGCCCTCTGAAGCAGTGAAGTTGCAACTTTCAAATCAGCACTCTGGACTAGTGCACTTAAAGGTATGCCATTGAAACCTTAATGCATGAAAACATTTTAAGCTGAACATGTAAACACAACATGTAAACACTTGTAGTCAAGCCAAATCAAATGTTTTAAGATGATAACTTCATCTTTAAAGCTTGCACTTTTGGTGATAGCTTAATCCCATCAAGTTCTAGAAGAACTTTCTGAAAATAGCCTCTCCTTCAAGGATTATGGATACACCAACCGGTTCTTCCCCTTCAACAGCACGGACGACAAGGATTTTAAGAAGGTGTCACTTCGTCTGTCCCCCTGCATAAAATTTACAAGAAAATAAATCATTTATTTTGAGAAGCAAAAAAATCTGAATTGCTTCAACCTGTGCTGACTTCATTGAGAAAAAAATAATAATAAAAATAAATGATAATAAAAAAATGACCATCACTTCATATACTTCATATTGTTAAACTTGGGTTAAATTGCTTTATCTTGCATCAGTAAAACATGGCATGAGATGGCTTTACAGTGTCAGGAAATCCTATGATGAATGCTGAGTTTGTATTTAAAGGGTTAGTCCAAACATGAAAATTCGTTCAATAATTACTCATTTATATATTCATTTGCATTTATACAGTATGCTTCTGTCCAATACAACAAACACTATATTCAAGGTATTAATAAATTGTATAATTAATAAGAAAACAATGCTTTACCAGGCAATCATCAAAGAGATCCTCTTCAGATTCACGTCTCATCTTTACACTTTGTTTCTGTGAAAATATTTACATTGTATCATTACATAATCTTTTATTCGTACAACTACATTCAGGCATTTCTTCATCTTTTGTAAGTTTGCCTTTATCCAAAGCAAATTACAAAAGAGGAAGGCGTCAAGCAGTGCTACTAACACAAAGTTTCTGACACCGTTAGAAAATACAAGATAGAACAGTGAGGGATTAAGGAAAAAGTGAGAAGCAAGAATCATGTGTGCAAAGATTAAGCATGTAGGGTCACAGGATGACTCGACTTATTTTTATTGTCTGCAATGCGATTTAGACAAATTAGAACTGCGGTAAAGCCAGCCGCGGTTCAGAAGAACACGGTCAAGCCAGCCGCGATTGATTTTAGTGTGCGCACATATTACAGTGATTACGGTAGTTTCAGGACCGACACAGAGACAACGCGCTTTCAGAGCGCTTTTCATTTAGACGCCCAGGACTGAGAGATAATACAACATGCTCGTCAATTTTTACTTGCTTATTTATTTGCATTTCTGCTTTAATATCCGTGTTATTTATTGGTGACTTTGACGGTTGTCTGTTACAATATTTTTCTTAAATATTCACCATTCAAATAATTGTTTTATGTAGATAAGTTACAGCAGAATTCATAGAAAACAGACAAAATAATGTATTTAGTCTTTCTAAATACCAGAATTGATTTTTATTTTGTTTTACTGTTCAAAAGTAGCAGTTATTCTTCAATGAATGTTTTCTATAATGAGGATTAACGTCTGCTTTGGAAGAGAGGTCAAATAAACAAATGTTCACAATGGGGAAAAAAAGTTAAATAAAATGCCTTTATTTCACTTCAGAGACCTATGAAAAAATAAATTCTAGTAAGTATAAAACGCCATGGTCAGTTTTTATCCCATATAATGTACACACATTATATGATAAAAAAAAAAAAAGTAGAAAAAAACAATGATCAGTTCTTATTCAGGACGTCCCATACTATATACACACCACATATGAAACTATTTTACTGCAGCATTTTTGAGATATGGGGCATTATTACATTTTAAAGGGGTATAAAGACCCCATTTCTAATAAGTAGAAAACAACAATGATCAGTTCTTATTCAGGACGTCCCATACTATATACACACCACATATGAAACTATTTTACTGCAGCATTTTTCAGATATGGGGCATTCTCTCTGTGTTGTTCATGAAACTACCGTAATCGCTGTAATATGCGCGCGCACTAAAATCAATCGCGGCTGGCTTGACCGTGTTTTTCTGAACCGCGGCTGGCTTTACCGCAGTAAATTAGAGCTGCTGTCAATACTGTATGAACATATGTACAGGTTCTTTACTCGTAACTCATTAATAAAGTTCGGCTTCAGAAAAAAAAACGTTTATTGCTAGTGCTCTTTTACCATTTAATGCTTTAACACACACGACTCAGTTTGTTCAGAAATGGCATCTAACTGGCGAGGCTTTGTCTGAAGACGCCGTTTTCACTCGGGTTGGGGGTAAGAAACACACATCTCGGTGTATTAATCCGCGCGCTCGGTTCGTTATTATTATATTTATTTATTTATTTATTTACCACAGGACCCATGGGGGCTCCGTAGGTTCAGGTTTTTACACGAAAACGGTGTTTTGTGAATCTCCACACTATTAAAAACTGAAATTGCTAATTGTACGTCCTGAGATTAAGATGAACATTAATTGGGAGTCATGAAAGCGAGAATCACATCCAAAAAAGAAAGCTAAACTTACCTCGAACACGACAAACTCCAGCAGCAGCCACACCGTGTTGTACCTCCGTGATGATTCCCAACCGACTGATCCACAGCGCCGGCACAGCGACTCCAAACACGCATGCGCAGTTTAATTTGCACACATTTTCGGCTTCAGTAGACACACAATACTTCAGACTGAAACACGACTGCCCCCTACAGGTAATGAAGGGCATGTTCACAGCTTCCCGCACGCAGCCGCGCAAAGCCGCGGCAAGTCACGGGATCCCTTTTCTCGAAACGCAGGTTTTTAATGGCGACATCTGTATGTCATACACACCACCCATCACGTCCCCGTAAAAAGAGCCATAATCTGCAACCTCGCTCTGCGGTATATTTAATAACTGTCTTATTTATATATAATTAAATCACAACCTCGTCACCACCCGGGGTTCATTAGAGGCAATCTCTGCAGTGGTAATAGCACTACTTTGATCATTAGAACATGGGGGATCGGCGGAGGTGTCAAGATCATCACCTCCTCTTCCTACTTGCTCCGTCTCAACCCCTTGGTTTTCGTCTACCGATAAGCTTAAGGGTTGATAAGGGGCCGAAACGGAGCAGGGAGGCTCTGTGGAAGCGTTTATGCTTGCCAGTTGTAGTAACGTGTTTTCTATTTTAGTGAGACGAGAAGCTAAAGACTTGGGGGTAGAAGCGTTATCTGACATTTAATTGTGACGTGCATGATCTGGTGATGTCGGTGAATGGTTATGATGTATGTCGCTCTCGTCGTTTACAGACTCGGGCTGTTGGAGGTGTTTTATCTGACTTGTCAATGACTGATAATCTATTCGCTGCTGCTGATTCATTGTAGAGGATACCTCATCATCTTCCGAGCTGTGTAAACCGTTTGTTAACTGTAGTAGCGCAGCTTCTATTTCAGAAAGCTGAAACGCCAGAGATTCGTTATCTGATTCATGTTGTTTTGTTTCATTGATTGTTATGAGTGTTTACAGAGTCTGGACGGTGAAGGGATAATATCTGATTTATTAACACTTGATATTGATGGTAATCCGCAATGTCTTTGTTACGAACCAAGGGAATGTTTATTGGTAGACTGCGTAACTCTGGTTGGGAACCCCATGAATCAGACAAAGACGAGGACAAAGAGTCTTGATTATCATTATTTACTAACTCATGATGCATATCTAACATTTCTGTAAAATCAATGGTAGCAACATCAACATCATCATCGTCAACATTTACATGAGAGGCCATAGTTTTCAACACACTGTAAACACAAAAATAAACACCCAAGCACAGAAAAAAAAATCAACGAAGAAGCGAGTGCAAAGTTGCACTATACGCAATACTGACTGCCCAGAAAACCTCTTCCCTCGGAGGCTGATGATAACGGAGATACGGTCCTGAAACGCTCCTGTAGCTCGATCTTCGTCTTCTTCTTCTTTTTCTTCATCTTTGTCGAATACGACTCTCTGTGTAGGAATATCAGAAGAAAAAGAAATTAGGCTGTGAAAAGTTTTTCAGCGTGTGTGTTAAAGAAATGTCGTTCAGCCTAGGCCCACAGGGAAAAAAAACTCACTGTGTGATAATGATGAGGGTGAAGAGGACGACGTTGAAGTTCTCCGACGACGAACGGGTTGGGATCTTTCGCTTAACCTCACTTGTTCACCTCGAGCTTGAAGCGCACCCGATCGCTCGGATTGTTCCGGTAAGTTGCTGCTGCATTTAGGCCCGTTCAAAGTTTGCTCGGAGGCTTCCACTCCGCCTGCTGTAAGCACCTCTAAGAGTTCAGGGTCGAGGACAATCAACAGTTCAGCGTCTTCTATTAGCAAAGAATGAAAGAGTATTTGTTTTTTTTTCACTGCACCAACATGAAAATAAATAAATAAAACCATATAATAATAATAACCCACCGTAGATAGGATCAGACTGCTGTCTCGGCTGTTGCTGTGGATCATACGCTTGATCCGGTATTCCGTCACCACTTTCTGAAACAACATATAGGTGATATTATTATTATTAGTTTTATTTTTTATTTTTTCTAAAAAAATTCAGATAAACTTACCGATAACCCTAGGCATAGACCGTGTCGGCTCGATTGTTTTGTAAATCAACGTTTATAAATCTAAAAAATAATGAAACTTAGTTTAGCTACAACATTTCTCTAGAAGATAAAAATAAAACAGATTATATATATATATATATATATATATATATATATATATATATATATATATATATATATATATATATATTTTAAAGGATGACTTAAACCTCGTGTAGATAAATAACATCTGAATCTAGTCTCTACCTGGAGCCATAGCGAAGACGTGAGAAGATACGTTGTTATGCAGACGGACGGAGAAATGCCCCCCAAAAATCTTACGGGTCCGTTCCCCTTCTAAGTCTTTTTTTTTTTTTTATACAACCCCCATATCACACCCCAAAGAACATAAAACATAAACGGTCGTAAAAAAATAAACGTCAAGAACTTTCAGGACCACCGCTAGAGGGCACTGTGTGCATTATTTATTTTTTGTTTCCCAGAAGGCACCTCGGTCAGGTGATGATGGAGTTCACCTGAGCCTTGTCATGTTTCACTCTCTCTCTCTTTCTGTATGAAGCATACACACGTCAACACAAGTGCAGGAAAGTACAGTGTTTATTGTCTTTTCACTCAAACAAAACGTCTTTAAGATTCTTCACAGATAATTCAATTCGCCCAGCGTTCACTACGCCGATTGCCAGGCGTGGTCTGCAGGCGGGTTAACTCAAAAACTATTACTCAAAATAGAGAAATGTCATCTGACAAAAACATAACCACAAAAAGCCTCTCTGTGTCCTCAGGGGATATTACTCGAACGGCGAAGCTGTCCCGCTTCGCATGTCCTCGCCTGCAGATACCGCTTTAAGCCTGGAGGAGAAGAAAGACACACATGTGTTAGACAGCGTGGTGTGGGTTCGGCTGGGTTAAATAGGGAGACAGGTGAGGTGTGCACAGGTGATCTGTGTTTGTTAATCATGGTGAGTATTGACATACGCAGACACACTAGGGGGAGACAAAGCCACGGCTCAGTAATCCGGCGAGCCGGATCTTTCTCTCCGGGACTGAGGAGGCTCGGGCGTGACACCACCCCCCCCCCCCCCAGGACCGGCTACCTGAAGGGGAGGTGGGTGCTTCCCTCGCGATACCAAAGGGGGGAGAGTCCCACCGGCCTGATGGTATTGCCGGCGGGCGGGTCGACCCGGGGGGCGTGGTGCGGGACGATCCAGCCGAGCCCGGTGAAACTCGGAAATGAGATCGGGGCTTAGGATGTCCTTTGCCGGCACCCAGCTGCGCTCCTCCGGTCCGTACCCCTCCCAGTCCACTAGATATTGGAGGGAGCCCCCCCGCCTTCGGGAGTCCAATAGTTGCTGGACTCTGAACACTGGAGCGCCCTCGATCTCCACAGCCCCGGGGAGCGAAGGGTCTACGACACCTCCGTCCAGCGGCCCCCGTATCACCGGCCTGAGAAGAGAAACATGAAACACTGGGTTAATGCGCATGTGTGTGGGTAATTGTAGTTTGAAGGACACAGGGTTAACTTGGGCGATGATGGGGAAGGGACCGATGAATCGAGGGGAGAGCTTACGACAGGGGAGGTTGAGAGAGAGGTCCTTTGTCGAGAGCCAAACCCGATCTCCTACCTGGAGCGGAGGACTTTCCCTTCGCCGCCTATCGGCGAATTGTTTGAACCGGCGAACTGCTTGGGAGATGTGGGTGTGAGCCCCCTCCCATACTTTTTCCGCTTTTTTGAACCACTCGTCCACCATAGGGATATTGGTGGGAGTGGCATCCCATGGACAGAGCGGTGGCTGATATCCGAGCACACATTGGAACGGCGTTAGGCCGGTAGAAGAGTGTCTTAAAGAATTTCACGCATATTCCGCCCAGAATAAACAGTCTGCCCACTCGTGTTGTCGACTACTACAATATGCGCGAAGGAACCTCCCGAGGTCTTGAACAGTCCGCTCTGCCTGCCCATTAGACTCGGGGTGATAGCCTGAGGTTAGACTAACAGTAGTCCCCAATTTCTGGAAAAAAGCCTTCCAGAACTTAGCGATGAATTGGGGACCCCGATCTGAAACAATGTCCTCCGGGATACCGTAGTAGCGAAACACTGTATTGAATAAGGCATCGGTCACCTGGGCGGCGGTAGGGAGAGAGCAGAACGGAATAAAGCGACAGCCCTTAGAGAAGCGGTCCACTACCACCAAGACTATCGTGTACCCTTTTGACACTGGCAAATCCGTGACAAAATCCACCGCTAGGTGGGACCACGGTCTATTAGGTGTTTGCAAGGGCATTAATTTTCCAACTGGCAACCCTCGGGGACTTTTAGTGGCTGCACAAATAGCACAAGACGAAACGACTGTTTTCACTGTTTCGCGCATATTTGGCCACCAGAACTTTGGTTCCAGTAGTTTTAATGTTTTAGCTTCGCCGGGGTGTCCAGATGAGAGATTGATGTGGGCGTCCACTGTCACTCGTTCTCGTAGTGCGTCCAGCACATAGGTTCGACCCGGAGGATAGCCCGGCGGCACGGGGTCGGACCGTCCCAGTCGGGCTATCTCCGTGTCGAAGTCCCACGTGATCGGGGCCACCACGAGTGACGGGGGCAGAATAGGCTCCGGCACCGATGGTCGGTCCGGCGACGCAAAACAGCAGGAGAGAGCGTCCGCTTTGATATTTTTCGAACCGTGGCGATATGTAATATGGAAATCGAAACGAGTGAAAAACAGTGCCCAGCGGGCTTGACGAGGGTTTAGTCTCTTAGCTTGTTGGAGGTACTCAAGGTTCCGGTGATCGGTTAGTACCGTGAAAGGATGTTCTGCTCCCTCCAACCAATGTCGCCACTCCTCTAACGCCGCTTTGATTGCTAGCAGTTCGCGATTACCGATATCATAATTGCACTCGGCAGGTGTCAATTTCCTAGAAAAGAAAGCACAGGGGAATAATTTCTCTGGGTGGCCATGACGCTGTGACAGCACCGCCCCTAGTCCTACCTCCGACGCGTCGACCTCCACTACGAAGGGCTTACTAGGGTCGGGAAGTTTTAATATGGGCGCTGATGTAAAGGCTTGTTTTAGACGCTGGAATGCGTGGCGCGCTTCCAGCGTGAAGGTGGTTAACCGCTTTGGTTTCCCTTTTAATAAATTAGTGAGCGGTGCTGCCAACGTACTGTAGCACCTAATAAAGCGCCGGTAAAAATTGGCAAACCCAAGGAAACTTTGTAGCGCCTTCACTGAGGTGGGTTCCGGCCATTGTAGAACCGAACTCATCTTGGCGACGTCCATCTGAACCCCCAGTGGCCCTATGCGGTAGCCCAGAAATGCGACCTCCCTTTGGTGAAACTCACATTTCTCTGCCTTCGCATAGAGCCCATGTTCCCTTAGGCGACGGAGGACGGCAGTCACGTGACCAACGTGCTCGTGATATGACCGCGAGTATATCAAGATATCATCTAGATACACTATGACATAACGGTTTAACATATGTCGGAACACGTCGTTCATGAACCCCTGAAACACCGCAGGTGCGTTTACCAGTCCATAAGCCATTACATTATATTGGTAATGTCCTGATGTCGTGCTAAACGCAGTCTTCCACTCGTCCCCCTTGCGAACACGAACGAGGTTATAGGCGCTGCGGAGGTCCAGTTTAGTGAAGATGGACGCGCCGCGGAGCAGGTCGATCGCGGCCGGTACCAGAGGCAGTGGGTGCTTATACTTTATTGTGATGGCATTGAGTCCCCTATAATCAATGCAGGGTCTAAGGCCCCCACCTCTCTTTTCGATGAAAAAGAAACTGGCCGATGCGGGTGACGTGGAGCGACTAATGAGTCCCTGCTGGAGAGCCTCACTCACGTATTCCTCCATCGCCCTGGTCTCGGTCAGGGACAATGGGTAAACACGGGCGCAGGGCGGTGCTTTCCCCGGCAGGAGGTCAATAGCACAGTCCCACGGGCGATGAGGGGGAAGTCGTGCAGCTGCCCTAACACTAAACACGTCTGAAAATGCAGTGTACTCGGATGGCACTAGGGTAGACACTAGGGCGCGGGGACTTTCAACTGTAGTAGTTTGGACCATCAATGGGGATGGTATGCATAATTTTGCACATCGAGGGGACCAGGAGATGATGCGAGATGCTGCCCAATCAAAATTAGGATTATGGGCGCAGAGCCATGGCAGGCCCAGCACGACGAACTGACTCACCTGGGGGAGAACATAGAATTTTAACTCCTCCGTGTGGCCGGGGAAAGTTATTCTCAGGGGCACGGATAGCATATAAACTGGCGATTGATTTAATGGTTTGCCGTCCAGAGCTTTAATCTCGATCGGGGTTGGAAGCTTCGACACTGGAGCATGTAGCGAGGAAAGAAGAGAAAATGAGATAAAGTTCCCAGCCGACCTGGAGTCTATTAAGGGGGAAACAGACACAACATGATCATTATAAGATAAAGTGGCCTTAACACAAAATGACTGAGTGGTGCGTGTTGGTGTGCATGGAGTTACTTTTAGGATAGGACAGGATAGGATAGTCTTTTATTAGGTGTCCCCCTCCTCCGCAGTACAGGCATAAGCCTGTCATGAATCGGCGGCGTCTCTCTTGCGCGGACAGCCGGGATGTGCCCACGTCCATGGGTTCCGCAGGTGCTCTGTCGTGCGACTCTGTAGGGCTCCTAGGGCGGTTTGAGCGGTGGCGCGGCTCGAGCCTGTCCCCTGCCGTCCGTGTCGAGGGCTGCCGTTTTTGATTGCGGAGATGTTGGTCAAGTTTAATGGCCAGCTGGATACTGTCATCTAAGTCCATTTCTGCATCTCTGCAGGCGAGTTCCAGCTGGATGTCCGGCTGCAGTCCATCTCGAAAACGGGCGAGCAGGCTCTTTTCACACCACTCGCTTTCAGCAGCCAGGATTTTAAATTGGACCGCATATTCCACCACGGTGGCTTGTCCTTGTCTTATTCTCATCAGTTTTTGTTCTCCACTCCTTCCCTGATCAGGGTGGTCAAACACCGCGCGGAAAGCCCGTAGGAACCTCCCATAGTCGCACGTCTCCCGGCCACCCGTGCTCCACATAGCCGTAGCCCAGTCCATGGCTGGCCCTGTGAGCCGTTGGGTGACGAATCTGACCTTTCCTTGGTCATCCAGGTCGGGATAATCCACACAATAAAGCTCACAGGCCAGGAGGAATTTTTTGCAGCCTTCGGGGTCCCCCGCGTATCTCTCAGGAGGCGCCGCTCGTGGGGGGGATCGTGCGCGGCGCGGGGACCCCGTAGGGAGGGGCGACTGCCCGGTCGCAATGTCCCGGACGCTATGAGCTAGGTCATTAATAGCTCGGGCTAGGCTGTCCATCTGCCCCTGCTGCCTGCGGATGTAATCCAGCATCGGAACCGTGTCTCAGGGGCGTTCCTGCTGCGTTTCGAAGATTGGTCTGGTCATCTGTCATGTTTCACTCTCTCTCTCTTTCTGTATGAAGCATACACACGTCAACGCAAGTGCAAGAAAGTACAGTGTTTATTGTCTTTTCACTCAAACAAAACGTCTTTAAGATTCTTCACAGATAATTCAATTCGCCCAGCGTTCACTACGCCGATTGCCAGGCGCGGTCTGCAGGCGGGTTAACTCAAAAACTATTACTCAAAATAGAGAAATGTCATCTGACAAAAACATAACCACAAAAAGCCTCTCTGTGTCCTCAGAGGATATTACTCGAACGGCAAAGCTGTCCCGCTTCGCATGTCCTCGCCTGCAGATACCGCTTTAAGCCTGGAGGAGAAGAAAGACACACATGTGTTAGTAGGTGATAATACAACGGTGACCAGACAGCGTGGTGTGGGTTCGGCTGGGTTAAATAGGGAGACAGGTGAGGTGTGCACAGGTGATCTGTGTTTGTTAATCATGGTGAGTATTGACATACGTAGACACACTAGGGGGAGACAAAGCCACGGCTCAGTAATCCGGCGAGCCGGATCTTTCTCTCCGGGACTGAGGAGGCTCGGGCGTGACAAGCCTAGGTATCTAATTAGAGATCTTATAAAAAGCTGGTAGTTCTGGGAAACTGGGTCGAGCATTAATACTGTTAAGTGGGCATTTTTTTTTGTTTGTTTTGTTTGGTTTGGCTTGTGTTGTTTAAATTGGCATTTATGTTAAGCTGGCTCTGAAGGCTTGTGTTTTGTGTTCTATGTAGTTAAGAGTATCTTTAGTTTGACCTTAAAATTATGTGAGTATTAATTAGTGTGTTTCTAGTCCTCTTGTTTCCAGTTACTCCTGTTTACTGGTTTTTCCTCATGTTTCTAGGTTCTTTCCATTTTGCTATTTTCTCCCTTGTCTCTAGTGCCTCTACCTTGTCTCTAGTGCCTCTACCTTGTCTCTAGTGCCTCTCCCTTTTCTCTAGTGCCACTCCCTTGTCTCTAGTGCCACTCCCTTGTCTCTAGTGCCGCTCCCTTGCCTTTCTTCTATGCTCGCAAGCCTGTGTATGCTCGCAAGCCTGTGTATGCTCCAAGTATGGATGTGTCGCTCGTAGGGGCAGAAATGTGTGGTACACCACTCGTAGGAGCGCAGGTGTGGACGTGTCACTTGTAGGAGCGCAGGTGTGTGTGGTACGCCACTGGTAGGAGCGCAGGTGTGTGTGGTACGCCGCTCGTTGGAGCGCAGGTGTGTGTGGTACACCGCTCGTAGGAGCGCAAGTGTGTGTGGTACACCGCTCGTAGGAGCGCAAGTGTGTGTGGTACGCCGCTCGTGGGTGCGCAAGTGTGTGTGGTAAACAACCCCGCCTCCTCTCCAAAGTAATTTTTCATTTTATTTGTACGTATATTTTTTTATTAATTTCTATTTTCTACTCATTACACAATTCAATATAGAAATGATAATGAATAAAGAAATAAAGTTAAAATGACATAATAAATGTTAGAATGAACAAAAGGACACTGTTTGAGATGGGACTTCATGATGTCCAAGGGCACTCTTGCCCTCACTGCAATGTTGTGCAACATAGCTGTTACTGTTATTACAGCACAGCACTTTTGTGGTACAAAGAGAGCTCCACCTCCTCTAAAATAATGTTAATTTCCTCTTACTGAAAAATGCCTTTTCTTTGTTTTTTTTGTTTCAGCCATTTTTTCTAGCTACTATTTTCAAAAATAAATGTAAGAGCTTATTAATTTATTTACTTTTTATTTATTTTGATGTGAGATAAGCAATTGTTGATAAAGACATTGATAAATAATTCTACTTAAATAATTAAGGTTTCATTTAAATATCAAAAATGATGCTGATGTCATTTCCGGCAAGGACTGTTAGACTAGTTCCGGCAAGACAGTGTTTTTACAGAATGACATTTCCAGTTAATTTATGTTTTTAAATTTGCTCAAGAAGAAATTACAGGACTTTTTATGTTATTTGAGTTGAATATACATTCACACAAGTAGAAGACGAAACGGAAATCAAAACTTAGATGGCTTGCTATAACAGCATGTGCAACAGTGACGAGCCATTCTACAGCGTGACATTTCAGCACTTAACCAACGGATAGCGACTCCAAAGTAGCACTTAAAGCAGGGCTACATGCAATTGTGTAAAGTGCATTTTTGGGAAACGCACGTGAAACAATAACGAACATTCGCAAAATGGCTCGTAGAAAACACTCTTATGTGCTAAGATCAATCATTATCGGAAACGAAGCCCAGTGCTTCTTCTCTAAGGTCATGATTGGACAGGGATTCAGCAAACAGAAAGCTGCCTTCATTGCCACTACACAACCTTAATCCTTAGAAGCCTGCAGCAGAATCCAGACCAACATATCTGGTCCAGACCCCGGAGGAGTGTGCAGATACTGAAGCTGAAGGTAGGCAAGCTCCTTTCTCTAACTTTATCTCCATGTCTTAGAAAGTTACATGTGGATTACATGTGGACATGTGTGAATTTCACGCAAGAACAGAAAGAAGATAATTGACTAAACCACTGCTGGGGACAAGTGGTGGAGATAAAGGGAGAGGCCCAGGATGACAGCCTTGCAGCACATTTCATTATTAACAATGAGCTGCTCTACTTCCCCCGCGCGAGGTGATTTAAATACCTAATTTAAATGATGATATTAATGATACCTTGCGCACAGTTATCCCCCTTTAGGGAGCATCTGCAATACAATTGAGAAAATCGGGGACCAGAAAGATTAGAGATAAAGGATTTCTGCCACCTGTGCCCCATGTGTCAAAAAAGAGCACTTGGTAAGCCAGCCCTACCCCAGCCCCAGCCCAGTAGCTACCACCCACCACTGAGTGGATTGGGATAGACCCATTCTACCCATCTTGTCAGAGCAATTCCCATATTAGTTAGGGGGTGTGAGTATATCCTGATATCCTGAGGTCATGTTTCATCGAAAAACCACCTTGAAGCCATGTGGGTCTGCAAATAGAACTCCTCACAAACCAATATATGCCATGAACATATGCATATACATATATTTAGTCTTCTGTCAGAACTAACTTTTAATGAAAATATGACAATGTCATTAGGTGTGTCTTGCTAAAAGTGCCTTGTGTGTGCCTTGCTAAAAGTGTTTTGGCAGGCACCTGCTCTCCCCTCTTTCCAGTACTGCTGACCATAGCAACCCACTTTCACCCATGCTGGTGCCTGATTGTTAATGTAATTAGCAATTGTTTGTGACAATGTGTGAAACGTCTCGGGTTACATTGCTGTAACCCTGTTCCCTGAAAGGCGGGAACGAGATGCTGTGTGAAAACGATATGGGAACCATTTTGTCGCGTTGCCAGTCATTGAAGCATGCTGTGAAAACATGCCAAAGTTTTTGGCTATATATAACCTCGACCAGGTGAAGTCATCTGATTAGATGTAGGTGGAGGTTATAAAAACAGGTGAGCCGGCAACAACCTCAGATTAATTTGTCTGAACAGCCGTCTGGTCACGTGGTAGTGCGGCATTCGGACGCAGCATCTCGTTCCCGCCTTTCAGGGAACAGGGTTACAGCAATGTAACCCGAGATGTTCCCTTTCAAGGCTTCACTCGATGCTGCGTGAAAACGCTATGGGAACGAGAATACCACCGCCGCCGCACTACAGGTGTCTGGACCCCAAGGTTGTGTAGCGTGTGCGCACAAAGCCAAGAAGGTCTCAGAACTAGCCTGGGCAGCTAACTCAGGGGCAGTGAGCCCGGAGTAGCATGAACATCCAGATTATAAATGTAAGAAATGTGTGCGGGGAGGACCAACCCTTCACGCCACACAATTACTGCAGGGGATACCTCCTGCTGGTGAGACTGGGACGATAACCCTGGTTGGGTGAGCCCTGCTTCCCAGTGGCGAAGTGAACCCATGCGCCTCATAGGCGAGGGCAAAATGCATCTCTCACCCAGTATAGTGGCGCTCTGACTTACGCCACTAGCTGATGCGGTGGACGTGAATCTGAAGAGCACATACTGGACAGTAAGTGAAGTTTCTCCTGCTCCGAAGCCATAAAAGGCAGAGGACAGAAGGCTTCAACAATGCAGCTAAGAACATCCTGAGGGGACTAGGGCAAAAGCCCAAGGACAAGCCTTTCCTGCAGAAGCTCCAGCACTGAAACATTTCGGCAGTGGACTGGGTCTACCTGATTGGCACACACTTGTTGCAGGGGAATACCTCTTGCTAATCCAATAGCTGAGGCGATCCCCTGGTTGAATGAGCCCTGATTCCTAGAGGCAAAGTGAGCACACGCGCCTCCTAGGAGAGGGCAATAGCATCTCTCATCCAAAGCATGTAGAAGCTGCTCTGACCTACACCACTAGCTGATGCGGTGGACGTAGATCTAAAGAGCACAAGCTGGACACAGCAAGTGAAGTCTCTCCTGCTCCGAAGCTGTAAGTGCGGAGGACAGAAGGCTTCAAAAGCAATAGGGTGCCTTTTGGGTTTATAGAGCTTTCGGAAGATAGTTGAGAGAGGATGCAGTTACGTACGTCCTGAGAGTACTAGGGCACAGACCCGAGGACGGAAACTCCAGCACTGAAACAATTCGGCAGTGGACTGGGTTTACCTGCTTAGCAGACACTTGCTGCAGGGGAATACCTCTTGCCAGTGCAATAGATGAGGCAGTCCCCTTGGCTGAAAGAGCCCTGATTCCTAGAGGTGAAGTGAGCCCACACGCCTCGTAGGAGAGGGCAATAGCATCTCTCATCCAAAACATGTAGAAGCTGCTCTGACCTACGCCACTAGCTGATGCGGTGGACATAAATCTGAAGAGCAGTAAAAGGCGAAGCATATCTTGGAAGGCAAGGGGTCCGCCTTGCTACATGAAAATCTCTCCCTGACCACTTAGGAGTGGGGTTACCATTCCCTGTGTGTCAGCGATAGACTGGACAGTACTACTGCTCCCGCATCCATGCTGGAATGTAAATCGCCCTGAGGGACAGGAACCTGGTGTGCTAGCTGTTAGCGGCGCGAGCACAGTCCATCCTGGCGATAATATATGAGACTGCCATAGTGTTGTCCACCGCACTAGGACATGGCAGCCTCTCAACTGCTGGAGGAAGTGCTTTAGGGCCAGAAATAGAGCCATCATCTCGAGGCAATTGATGTGCCATGCGAGAAGATAGCCTCTCCAGCTCCCTTGGGCTGGACGGTCATCAGAGACCGCACCCCAGCCTGTGAGGGAAGCATCTGTCGTTAGCCTCAGCGACGACAAGATGAACTTAGAGTGGGACCCAGAGTAGAGACCGGGGTCTGAACCACGTAGAAAGGGTACGAAGCACCTGGCGCGTAACCCATATTGGGGATTGGCCCTAGTGATATCCCCAACTTGGAATGCTCTCATGTGCAGAAGGCCCAAAGGTGTCACCTGCCATGAGAGCTAGGATGTCTGAAAGTGATGGTCACTTTCTGGTCTAGCTTGTTTTCCTTGAGGGTGTTGAGAATGGGTTCGATACGAGCGGGAGACAGCTGTGCCCGCTTACGACCGAATCCCATATGGCACCCAATGTGTTGTCCTCTGCACAGGAAAGAGCACGCTTTCGTGGTGTTGGGTCCCAGTCCTGAGAACAGAGATGAGCTAGGACGACATGCTGATGTCGAAGCACTAGCCACCAGATGCCCTGGGACTCCCGTAAGAACCAGGGCTAAATCCGTGCATTTTGTATGTGTGCGGGTGAGCTAGACCAATGGAAGGACCCGATACTGGTAAGCTTCGCCCCCGAAAGCAAACCTCAGGATCATCCTGTGTTGTGGCAATGTTTCTATATGAAAGTAAGCGTCCTTAAATCGATTGTCAGAAACAATCACTTGGTAGGGTTGAGAGAAATCACCTTTACAGTCAACATTTGAACTGTATTAATTGATTTTCAGGTAGCGGGAGAGCCCGCTGAATCTGAAATATTGGACGCAGCTCCCGTTCCTCTTGGGAACCAAGAATACCAACTGTAGTAGCCTGACTCACTGTCTGGTGGGGGGAACATGTTCCATCGCCCCCTTCCCCGGCAGCTTGTCAGCAGATGCGCACTTTCTGGTTTCATGGAAGTGGAGACCACGCCATTGAAAAAACAGAAGGTGGAGTGAGAACTGAATCCTGTAGTTTCTCTCTCCAATGCTTAGTACCCAAGGAGATATACTTGGCAGTAGCTTCCACGCTGCCAGTTTCTCATAAAAGGGCAAAAGTTTCGGCGGCTTGGTTAAACGGGGGGGGGGGGGGGGTGTTAGATGTTCGGCATCCTGAAGCATGGCAGGAAAAACCGAAGAACTAACAGCCTGTTGGAGACTGGTGTTGCCCGAAACACAAGTGGTGGCGGAGCAAAAACACCGACCTCCTGGGGGTGCCAGGGAGAACACTTATTCTTTTGAAAGGAATTCTGGGTGCCTCTCCCTATTGGGGGGCCACCCCCATTTATTTTATTTTACATACAGATGTCGCCCTTAAAACCCTGCGTGTTTTCCCGCAGGATGCCGCAATTTAGCGCGCGGCGTGCCGCGTCTTGCCGGAGGCAACATTCGGGAATTTTAAATAAATGTGTTGCGCTTCACTGAATATCCGCCAGATGGCGCATGGAAGGACTTGTACCAAGTACAACAATGAATGTAAGGACGCGGATGAACAGTGCTGAAGCGAACATGAATTTTATTTTGTTTTATAATAGATCTTTCATGATGAATGAGTGTATATGTGCTTCACATTATCAAACACAGGCAAAGGAGACAGAAATTATTGAGGGATCCACTGAAAAAAGTAAACCTAGTTTAATGTGTTTTTTTTTTCTCATTCCATTAGTAAAAAAAATAATTTGCTCTTTTTAACTGAAGTGTCTAATTTATGCTTATGGGTGAATCTTTTTTTTTTTTTTTTTTTTTTTTTTTAGTATAATGCTGTTTACAGCAGGAAACCAAAGTGAAATATTTCATTTTGATCAAGGTACTCTTATTAGGTTGAGTGTGATTTGCGCATGCGCAGTCTTTAGACCATAGTTTTGCCGGTATAATTTTATTTCCGCCTCAAACCGGAGCATGACGTTGAAACAAGTAAGGAAGGATATCAGAACCTGTATTTCAGTTACTGTTAGTTAAAGCCCCTGATTAAACTTAAATCTAATCCATTCACAAAGGACATTTCTGCTTCAAACCGTGTCTCATGACCTCATGACGCAGCATTTTCACGGACTGAATCACATGCGGGTGGAGATTCTCAAAGAAAACTCCTTTAAACCAGGTAAGAAAGCAAACTCATGTCATTTCTATGTTAAATGTATCTCTTCTATGAGCAAATTCATGATTTATGTCAGGAACAACTACTTTGTAGATTGAGTTTTGTGTCCGTGTTTGCTACTGTAGCTAAAACCACCTATATTACCTGCATTAGCTAACTAACGTGGTGATTTTCAAAAACACCGGAGTTTATACAGTAAGTCAGCGGCGCCGAAGAAAATAATTATATTTAAGTACCGTTGGTTAACGATGTAAAAATTAATAGGAAAGTGACATAAACATAGAACAAGCTAATTTGGAGTGAGTGCTGTTTGTAGTGTACTGCTTTCTATACTTTATACACACTGTAATTAAGATTTGCTAACATAAGAACTTGAGCCAGTCCAATTTTTGTTTTTACCTTTTTTTTTTTTTTTTTAAAGATCAGTAATGAGTTTCTGAGAATTATATCTGCTCCACTTCAAGCAAGATTACTGGTTTCCTTGGACAAGCAACACTACAAACTAATTGAGATAATCAGAAACTAGGGAGGAACCCGTCAGAGAGAAGACCAGAGATATAATCTTCATCTTCAAGTTCTTGATCTGGTATGTATGGTACGGTTCAGGACCAGGGAGGGAGCCGGAGACAGCAGAACAAAGAGATGATATTGCCAGCACCAGCACAGGGAGCACAGTTTTTAGCTTAGATCTCATGTTTACATTTTATTGTATGTTGATGGCTTGACTGTAAACAACAAACAATGCAATAAATGTATAAAAATATATATATATTTATTGTCTCTTTCCAGGACCAGGCATATCGTTCAATTATTTTTTGGCCAAATAGGCAGTCGTAACAAGAGGTGAGGGCGCGCGCGTCATCACATGTGCTTAGCCGACTCTGCGTTCACCGTAAACTTCAATATACATAGACGTTTATATTTTTGTTTATTTGTATATGTATGTTATTTTTATACTTTTTTAGAGATTGTATGTGCGTGCACGGAGAGTATGTGTTGATAAGTTTATGTGGATAAGTTGATAAGTGTATCAGAAAGCATTAAAATGTTCATTTGAATTAAAATGACACACACACGTCTGTATATACAGTATATCAATTACATATATATCAATTTCATTAGTTCGTTCATTCTATTTGAAGCTTCGGATGTTTTTTTTTTTTGGTTTGGTTAGATTAGTTCTGAACTCGCTTCCTTGAAACTATCGCTAAAACAATGACACACACACATAGACACACACACAGACACACACACTCCCCTGAGCCCTCGGGAAACATCCAATCACCGTCGGTATACAAATGAGTCAAGACGCAGCCTAACGTGGTGTCGTGTCGGATTTCAGTGGTCACGGAGTGGGAAGACTTTGAAGAAGCTGCAGTGACAGTGAACAGCTGAACAACTTCACTTTTCCGTTTACCTCTGAGGAAAAAAAGCTGTATTTTGTTTGTTTATGTCTAGAATTTTTATAGTAGTAAGAGAGAGTTATAGTTTGGTCTGTACTGTTCTTCGCACCCTTGTAGAGAATAAATAAATGAATAACACCTTCATATCCCCTCTCAAGAGTGTCATAGTAAATTGTTAGTTTTAATGATCTGGCTGAAACTAATTATCACTACATAAGTACCCTAACACCATTGATCATGAGTCTCAGCTGAACCTAATTCTATACTTGTAACAGAAAATGTAGATGCAGATTCCAAATGTGTATTTATATAATAGATAGATAGATAGATGTGTGTGTGTGTGTAGGCTCTACGCAGGGGCAAGAGAGGGCAGCGCACCCTTAAATGTCTGCACATGTTAATATATTCCTAAAATGTATATATTACAAGTTGATGAACTGATCTGCGGTAGCGATGACGTCACAGTCCGACAGCTTTAGAATGATGTTTGATCAGGTCTACTGTATATTCTGAACATAGAACTGCAAAATGTCTGATACAGTACTTTGGGGGAAACAAAGACTTAAACTGTTAAGTAATAACATTATTAATAACAAATATGTAATAGTTTTGATATTTGAAAATTTTTTATTTTAATGTAAAAGGACTATAGATAGAGACTTATAAGCAGCTGGTGTATCCGGGTTGTTTAATGAACTTTAAGCAAAAAGACAACATGTATTCATCTGTTTTATATAAATTACTGTTTTAACTTTGACTAGTTTTGGAAGAATAAATTGAATTGTTAAAGTCATGTTTTGCGTGTTTTAATTTTGGGGGATTGTTTGGGTATTTAAAAATTGTTTAGTTGAACCAACAACTTCAATGGGCAAAAAATGGGACACAACTTTGTTTTAAATAGTCAAAGAGTTGGGCTGAAAATAATAATAATAATTATTGATCATAGAAACAAATGAAACACTTGATTATATGTATTTGTGTTTGTGATTGTGACCCATAATAATTTTTTCTCAGTATAAATAAATGTTTTGGGTTTTAAGAACTCCAAAAGAGCAACGACAAACTTGGTATTCTCCATTGAGGTTTCTCACCTTCCACTCCTGAGTATGACATGGTGTTAATTGCTCTGTGTGTGCGTGTGTGTTTTTGGCGGGGGGATGGGTGTGTGTGTGTGTGTTTTCGGCTGTTCAGCAGTTCTAAACACAAGCGGTATACAAATGAGTCAAGACGCAGCCTAACGTGGTGTCGTGTCGGATTTCAGTGGTCACGGAGTGGGAAGACTTTGAAGAAGCTGCAGTGACAGTGAACAGCTGAACAACTTCACTTTTCCGTTTACCTCTGAGGAAAAAAAGCTGTATTTTGTTTGTTTATATCTAGAATTTTTATAGTAGTAAGAGAGAGTTATAGTTTGGTCTGTACTGTTGTTCGCACCCTTGTAGAGAATAAATAAATGAATAACACCTTCATATCCCCTCTCAAGAGTGTCATAGTCCATTGTTAGTTTTAATGATCTGGCTGAAACTAATTATCACTACATAAGTACCCTAACACCATTGATCATGAGTCTCAGCTGAACCTAATTCTATACTTGTAACAGAAAATGTAGATGCAGATTCCAAATGTGTATTTATATAATAGATAGATAGATAGATGTGTGTGTGTGTGTGTGTAGGCTCTACGCAGGGGCAAGAGAGGGCAGCGCAACCTTAAATGTCTGCACATGTTAATATATTCCTAAAATGTATATATTACAAGTTGATAAACTGATCTGCGGTAGCGGAAAAATCCGCTGAAATAGGACAGGCACACTAACCCGCACACACACACACACACACACACACACACAGAGACACCTCCCTTGAGCCCTGCGTCTGTCGGATTTCAGCGGTCACGGAAAGACTTTGAAGCAGTTTATATATGAATCTAAGCTTGAACTTATCAGCATTGTAAATATATAATACTTTTCAAATAAAATCGCTATTACTTTGACCCTGAAGTTTAGTTTAGCACACACAAAAAAAACAGAAAAGTCATTTCTGGTAAATCAACGGAATGTGTAGTTTATTTACAGTAATTCATTAAAAAATGAATATACATTGTACAGTACACGGTAAAGATTACAAAATGAAAAAACAAACAGTGTCTACTTTATAAACAGCTTAGTATGTGCGTCGAGATGCTGAAATCCCTTGCATGTTTTTGCTTCCAAGTGGAGAGATATTTGACCGATAGCCTAGAACAAAAGATCTATAGGTGTGATCACAACCCCCTCCGACCGACCGTGCCATCAATCACTGACCACCTCAGAAGTTCCCTCCAATGTATGGCTGCAATACTTGTTTTGCAAGTATTTTTAACACCATTCAAAGGCTTCAAAGGGGCAGTTATCGGCTATGACACGTTGAAGGAGAACTTAATAGTTCTCAAAAATAGTGCAAATGTCTGCAACAATCACTAGCCATTAAAATGTTTTTTTTTTTGTAATTAAACACGAAAATATTAATTATATTTCCATATATATACATACACACACACACACACACACACACACACACAAGGGCGTAGGTTTGCTACCTTTTACTCCCTATAATAATGTAAACATTGCTAATTTATGTTTTGGAAAGAAACTTAAGTAATTATTTCATCTATATCTTTCATAAATCACACAACTAAAATATAATTAAACAGTTTATTCACCAACATTACCAAATATTTGTGACATTCACAGTCTAGATCCAAGTTGTCTTTTTAATAAAAGTGCATTCAGCTAAATTTTGCATCCATAGAAAAAAACTGCACGGCACCAGGGCCTGAAATACTTGTTTTAAACAAAATTGTGTAAAATAATAAATAAATAAAATACAGCATTCATTTAGAAATAAAATGCAGCAGAAAATACTTTAAACAAACTGTAGAATAAACGTTAAAACGTAATAGCCCTCTGAAGCAGTGAAGTTGCAACTTTCAAATCAGCACTCTGGACTAGTGCACTTAAAAGTATGCCATTGAAACCTTAATGCATGAAAACATTTTAAGCTGAACATGTAAACACAACATGTAAACACTTGTAGTCAAGCCAAATCAAATGTTTTAAGATGATAACTTCATCTTTAAAGCTTGCACTTTTGGTGATAGCTTAATCCCATCAAGTTCTAGAAGAACTTTCTGAAAATAGCCTCTCCTTCAAGGATTATGGATACACCAACCGGTTCTTCCCCTTCAACAGCACGGACGACAAGGATTTTAAGAAGGTGTCACTTCGTCTGTCCCCCTGCATAAAATTTACAAGAAAATAAATCATTTATTTTGAGAAGCAAAAAAATCTGAATTGCTTCAACCTGTGCTGACTTCATTGAGAAAATAATAATAATAAAAATAAATGATAATAAAAAAATGACCATCACTTCATATACTTCATATTGTTAAACTTGGGTTAAATTGCTTTATCTTGCATCAGTAAAACATGGCATGAGATGGCTTTACAGTGTCAGGAAATCCTATGATGAATGCTGATACAACAAACACTATATTCAAGGTATTAATAAATTGTATAATTAATAAGAAAACAATGCTTTACCATCAAAGAGATCCTCTTCAGATTCACGTCTCATCTTTACGCTTTGTTTCTGTGAAAATATTTACATTGTATCATTACATAATCTTTTATTCGTACAACTACATTCAGGCATTTCTTCATCTTTTGTAAGTTTGCCTTTATCCAAAGCAAATTACAAAAGAGGAAGGCGTCAAGCAGTGCTACTAACACAAAGTTTCTGACACCGTTAGAAAATACAAGATAGAACAGTGAGGGATTAAGGAAAAAGTGAGAAGCAAGAATCATGTGTGCAAAGATTAAGCATGTAGGGTCACAGGATGACTCGACTTATTTTTATTGTCTGCAATGCGATTTAGACAAATTAGAACTGCGGTAAAGCCAGCCGCGGTTCAGAAGAACACGGTCAAGCCAGCCGCGATTGATTTTAGTGTGCGCACATATTACAGTGATTACGGTAGTTTCAGGACCGACACAGAGACAACGCGCTTTCAGAGCGCTTTTCATTTAGACGCCCAGGACTGAGAGATAATACAACATGCTCGTCAATTTTTACTTGCTTATTTATTTGCATTTCTGCTTTAATATCCGTGTTATTTATTGGTGACTTTGACGGTTGTCTGTTACAATATTTTTCTTAAATATTCACCATTCAAATAATTGTTTTATGTAGATAAGTTACAGCAGAATTCGTAGAAAACAGACAAAATAATGTATTTAGTCTTTCTAAATACCAGAATTGATTTTTATTTTGTTTTACTGTTCAAAAGTAGCAGTTATTCTTCAATGAATGTTTTCTATAATGAGGATTAACGTCTGCTTTGGAAGAGAGGTCAAATAAACAAATGTTCACAATGGGGAAAAAAAGTTAAATAAAATGCCTTTATTTCACTTCAGAGACCTATGAAAAAATAAATTCTAGTAAGTATAAAACGCCATGGTCAGTTTTTATCCCATATAATGTACAGACATTATATGATAAAAAAAAAGTAGAAAAAAAACAATGATCAGTTCTTAATCAGGACGTCCCATACTATATACACACCACATATGAAACTATTTTACTGCAGCATTTTTGAGATATTGGACATTATTACACTTTAAAGGGGTATAAAGACCCCATTTCTAATAAGTAGAAAAAAACAATGATCAGTTCTTATTCAGGACGTCCCATACTATATACACACCACATATGAAACTATTTTACTGCAGCATTTTTGAGATATTGGACATTATTACACTTTAAAGGGGTATAAAGACCCCATTTCTAATAAGTAGAAAAAAACAATGATCAGTTCTTATTCAGGACGTCCCATACTATATACACACCACATATGAAACTATTTTACTGCAGCATTTTTCAGATATGGGGCATTCTCTCTGTGTTGTTCATGAAACTACCGTAATCGCTGTAATATGCGCGCGCACTAAAATCAATCGCGGCTGGCTTGACCGTGTTTTTCTGAACTGCGGCTGGCTTTACCGCAGTAAATTAGAGCTGCTGTCAATACTGTATGAACATATGTACAGGTTCTTTACTCGTAACTCATTAATAAAGTCCGGCTTCAGAAAAAAAACGTTTATTGCTAGTGCTCTTTTACCATTTAATGCTTTAACACACACGACTCAGTTTGTTCAGAAATGGCATCTAACTGGCGAGGCTTTGTCTGAAGACGCCGTTTTCACTCGGGGTGGGGGTAAGAAACACACATCTCGGTGTATTAATCCGCGCGCTCGGTTCGTTATTATTTTATTCATTTATTTATTTACCACAGGACCCATGGGGGGCTCCGTAGGTTCAGGTTTTTACACGAAAACGGTGTTTTGTGAATCTCCACACTATTAAAAACTGAAATTGCTAATTGTACGTCCTGAGATTAAGATGAACATTAATTGGGAGTCATGAAAGCGAGAATCACATCCAAAAAAGAAAGCTAAACTTACCTCGAACACGACAAACTCCAGCAGCAGCCACACCGTGTTGTAACCTCCGTGATGATCCACAACCGACTGATCCACAGCGCCGGCACAGCGACTCCAAACACGCATGCGCAGTTTAATTTGCACACATTTTCGGCTTCAGTAGACACACAATACTTCAGACTGAAACACGACTGCCCCCTACAGGTAATGAAGGGCATGTTCACAGCTTCCCGCACGCAGCCGCGCAAAGCCGCGGCAAGTCACGGGATCCCTTTTCTCGAAACGCAGGTTTTTAATGGCGACATCTGTATATATATATATATATATATATATATATATATATTTATTTATTTATTTATTTTTTTTTTTTTAAATCAGTCTGACCTCCTGGGGCAGATAGTGACACGCGATTTTTTACGAGGAGGTGCCCGGGTCCAAAAAAAAAAAACCAACAACACACTCCTTGTGTTTACGCCTCACAAGAGTCAGACCCGGTCGAGACTGGGTGGCCGACAATCCCGACTCTTGAGCACGGTGGGGAGGGAATTTCCCAAAAGCTTGTTCGTATAACTTCGCCCCAGAACCTAGTGGCGGCTGAGTCAACGACATCGCTAACCTTATCTTGAAGAGCCCCGCCAGTACTCAAGTCTCTCAGCAAGTCAGCCTGGTAGGCCTGCAAAACCGCCATGGTGTGCAGTGGAGCACCAAGCTGACCCACTGCCTGAAAAGCTTTTCCCTCCAGGGAAGATAAAAGTCTACACAGCTAGAAAGGAAGTATAAGCTTACCAGGGAGGATGATGTCCCAGGAAAGAGATGTGAGCCTGTCAAGTGTCTCTGCTATCTGGGCGTCATCATATAATCCCGCGTTTCCACATCAACTATATTTAAATAAATAAATAAGTCGATGGCAGGAAAAACACAGCATGAATACAGCCTACTCCATGAAAGGGTTAACTCATATGGAGAGAGCTAAGGGGGGGGGTGGAGCGTCGTTGAGGCTCCGCCCCCTGGCCACCCGACAGAAGCTGCCGTCTACTGCTTGGTTTTTTTTAAGTGCTTAAGGCTATTTTCATCTCCGGTAAGCAAGAGAGGAATCCTCGTGATGACAACGCGGAAGAAAATGAGTTTTCTTACCTCCGTCTGCCGCAGCTTTGTCAGATGCACGAGTTTTAAGCCAGGAATGCGCGGCGGCTCGCAGCTTCTCATGGAATGCGCGGCGCGCGGAGCACTAGTCGAAGCAGTGTAGAGATCGCACTCCGATATGAATTATCACACACGGAGGGATATCTGGTTTAAACTCGTCAAATTGGTGAGTTAAACACCTTCTTATTTTCCTGGTTCATCACAAGCACGCTACACAACAAGGCTCTGAAGACAAATGATCTGAGGTTGTTGCCGGCTCACCTGTTTTTATAACCTCCACCTACATCTAATCAGATGACGTCACCTGGTCGAGGTTATATATAGCCAAAAACTTTGGCGTGTTTTCACAGCATGCTTCAACGACCGGCAACGCGACAAAATGGTTCCCATAACGTTTTCACGCAGCATCGAGTGAAGCCTTGAAAGGGAACACCCCAGGGCTGTTATGCATTATTTCACCACTTGTAGAATGCCTCTTGTCGAATCAGATCACTTGGTCGTTGCTTACTGTTGTATAATGGGCAGCAAAAAAAATTGTACTCAAGTAAGAGTAGATGTACTTCAAAATAATATTAATCAAAAATGTGTCATCCAAAATATTACTCAAGTAAGAGGAAAAAATATTAGGTGAAAAGACTACACAAGTTCTGAGAAAATTTTTCAATCAAAATGTTCGATTGTAAAGATGCGGGTCTCACAAGAGACGGAGCCACGCAAAAATAATCTGCACTGTTCAGAACAGGCTGATCCACAGGCTGCTACCATACAGAGACACGGCCATATAGACACACGGTTGCCAGGCAAAGCGCCGCAAGGCAATCAGCCTGAACTCATCACAGCTGGCGGCGTGTCTATTAGAGGGTCCTGATACCTCGGCATTTGTGCGATCGTTTACATGTAGGTAGCACCAATAGAGTATCAGGGACAAAGAAAAGACAGACAGACAGACAGAAAGAAAAGAAAGACATAAAGAAAGAAATAAGAAAGAAAAGACAAAGCACGCAGATAGTCGAGAGACAGAGGCAAAGATCCAGCCTTTGTCTCCCTAAGACACTGGCAAGAGAGAGAGAGAGAGAGAGCGGCATGCCTTAGTTTAGCCTGCGCTCTATGTCTAAGTTCATAGTGCAAAGCGCAATTACATATTTTCTATTATAAAGAAAATATAAGCCCTGAGAGGATCTTCAGTTTTATTTTAAATTTTCAGAGCTCCATCTGTTCTCGTGTAGACGGCGGAACTCTGTTTGTTTTGCTTTCAGTTTTCTTTTGTTTCCTTTTTGTTCATTAATTAATAACCCCATGCTATCTCTAAATGGGAAGGTCTTCCTGTACGTAAAAAATATAACCTAACAAGCTTTCGTCAAACTCGATTTTGACAGTTTTATTGCCCCCTTAAGTGCTTTTTTGACCTTTGGATGACCTTTAGGAATTTTTATGACCGGGAGGTTCTTGATAAAAAGGGAGGGGCTTATGCGTTAGACATCGTTTCATTCATTTATTTATATACATATTTATTCATTTATATACGTATTTATTTATATACATATTTATTCATTTATATACGTATTTATTTATATACGTATTTATTTATTGTAAGAATTTGTTCAGTGTGTTTTATTTGAAAAAATATGCTTGGTGAGGGGACTCATTTCAAGGTGTTTGTGCGTAACTATTAAGACAGGGAGAATGTATTTATTATTACCCAGGGGCAAACAGTGAAACATTTATTCACTTTGGTAAAAATTTGGAGCACTTTAAATGACTGAGGACTACCGAACTTGTTAGTTTTAAGGTAATTTTAAAGAGAAGAAGAATAAACGTTACCAAAGGGCGAGAGCCCCGAGTCGTTGAAGAAGAAGAAGAAGTAATTTGGTCTCGATGATACGACTAAAAATGGTGTTGTTGCGCGCGCATACCCTCGAGAAAAAGTACAAGAGACAAAAGCGAGGTCCGCGCGTAAACGGTTTCGCCGCGTATGAGTTTGTCCGATATCATGAGCGTGTAGCGCGTGTATCATGAGCAGCGAAGTCTTGTCTGGTGCGGGAGGCGCGCTGAGTTTGAGTTTGTGAAACAGGAATCAAACGGGTTTCCTCCCGGGCCTTGTGATTGGCCAGATCTGCGCGTGACGAAACCCCGCCTCCGCCTCTTCAGCTTAGTCGTAAAAGGTGTTTTTTTTTTGAGTGCTCATCTAAATCTGTTGTTTTATCCACATTTTTGTTTTTAGGTAGGACTGTGCCTATTTTGTCTTTTAAAAAGTTCCCTAAGACTAGAGCTGGGGTGACCGTGTGTGTAGTGATTAGTAATAATGTAATGGAAGAAAACAAAAAGCTGCTCCGTTAATGATCAGTTCACTGTGTGCCATGATCATTTTGTTAGGAATTACATGCTGAACTGATCCAACAGATCGATTAAAAGTCTAGCTGGTTTTACATATGCTTTTATATATATTTATATGAGGACCATGTGTTAAAAACCTGTTCCTTTACTTTTCTTGAAAAGAAAACAATCTGTTTTCTGGTTGTCATAGCAGGCCTTGCAATGGCACAGGGGTGTTAGTTAACATCCATTATCAGATTAGGATGTAATAAAAGTTTGACCAGATATTTTTCCATGGGGAGATGGGGCTAATGTTTAATAGCTTTGTTTAGAAAATGTTTACGCCAGATGTTTATTGCTAATTTATTTTTTATCTTATTGTTTTGCACTAGTGTTAAAATATTCAGTTATGCTTGTGACTGCTGAAAAATGGGACACGGCCCCTTTTAGAGTTACCGCTTCTTCCGGTTTCGGCTGGTCTCCTTCAGTGTGCGCGCGGTAAGCGTAGCTGGAGAGAGGTGAGTTCTGACGGAGCTCTAGCTTAAAAAAATAAAAAAGTTTAGTTAAAGTTGGTTTATTGCGAGTAAGATGTATTTTTGGTGATACAAATGCAATTTATTTGTAAGGAAGCACAAATAGAGGTTGTTTAATGCATGTTTTCTTTGGAAGTGACACTATGTATGCTTGAACGACGTGGCTAAATGTATCTGTTTTGACTCACAGGTCATTTATAAGCAAACAAAGTTTTTATTCATTTGGTTTTTAATTCATTCATAATAATAATAATAATAAAAGTGGCTTATGGAATATTCATTGTCCGGCCTCGTTCAATTCACGACACAGCGCAGAGTTTGGGACAAACCGGTCACACATGGGGGTTGTATTATTATCTCTGTAGGGAAACATTCACACAGGGGTAGGAATAAACCCCTTACAGTTTTATTCTGGATGTTTCAAAAGACCCTAACATATAAGTTGAGTTAGCTCTGAATGCTCTCAAAATAACCGGTAATGTGAGTTACACAAAGTATTTTCTTCAAAATCTTAACAAAAACTAATCTGAAGTAAACAGATCAGTAAATGTTCTTGGGTTGTTCTTGAGGGTTTGAGTTTTTTCTTTTTCTTTCGGTCACTAAACCTTCACGCTGGAAAGTTCGGTTAGCTGCCACTGCTAGGTGTAAATATGTCATTGTAGAAACGTCTCAGAAAACTCTTACAAAAACATCTGAGGTAAAAGTTGTTCTTCTTTCTCATAAGTTTTGTCTTCCATTACAATATTTCTTCACCTAAGTTAAAAGTAATTAGACTGGAAATTTCGTTACACAATTTTTTTTTTGTCGTCAAAATCTAACAACATACTGTATCAGAGTTAGAAGTTGATACTGTTGAATGATTAGACTTGTTTCATCGGCATTAACCTTACACATGACATTTCTTTTAGGTCCTATTAGTAAATGTTGTGAGCAATACGTTTTATTTTAGAAACTCAAAAAAAATTAACAAAATGTTAAAGTAGAAGTTCTTGATTGTTTGGACATGGTTCCTCTGGCACTAAACCTTCACGCTTTAAAGATCTGTTGCATCAAGGCTATGTGTAAGTATAATATCATTTTTAGAAACCTTTCAGAAAAACTAACAACTTGGGCAATAGTTTTTGTTCTCAAAGGTTTTCTCTTCCATCACAACATTTCTCCACCTATGAAAGTTAATTACTTACACAAATTATTATTTTTTAAACAACGTATTTGAGTTAAGAAGTTGATACTGTTGAATGATTAGACTTGTTTCATCGGTCATTAAACTTACACATATGAAGTTTCGTTTAGTAAATGTTGTGAGCAATACTTTTTTATTTTGGAAACTCAAAAAAATCTAACAAAATGTAAAAGTAGAAGTTCTTGATTGTTTAGACATGGTTCCTGCGTCACTAAACCTTCACGCTTTAAAAGATCTGTTAAGCATCAAGACTATGTGTAAGTATAATATCATTTTAGAACTTTTCAGAAAACTCTAACACATCATAGGCAATACTGTAGTTGTTGTCTCTGATTACAATATTACTTCACCTATGAAAGTTAATACTTATTGCACCAGAATTTTAGCCGTGCAAATAAATTTTTCATTCATAAAAATCAAACAACATATCAGAAAAAAAGCTGAAAGCATCAAAGTGTTATTTATAATGTCGTTTAACAAACTTTTTCAGAAAAACTAACATCTTGGGCAATAGGTTTTGTCTTCCATTACAATATTTCTCCACCTATGAAATTTAATTACTTACACATTTTTTTTTTTAAACAATGTATTTGAGTTAAGAAGTTGATAACTGTTAAATGATTAGACTTGATTCCTTGGTAATTAAACTTACATGTATGAAATAAATTTTTTTTTTCTTGTATATGTGTGGGTGTTTGTTTGTAAGGATGTAACAAGAGGATGGATTTAAAAAACAAACAAACAAAAAACAATGCACAATGAGTTGTTAAACTTCTGTTACAAACCTAATTTAAAGTCAACGTTCTTTATGGTTTTGCCCTGTGGCCTTAACTTTTTGAACGTTCGGGTAACTAATTGTGAATATTAAATCTTTATATACGTTGCAATTTTGACTACATAGTCTTTTTTTTTAAATAAATATTTAGCAAAATACTTAATTCGAGGGAATTGTTCATGTTTTTTTTTTTTTCATGTTTCCTCTGTCACTAAAGCCTGAAAGTTCTGTCAGGGGTCATGGGGTGATAGTTAATAGAAGATAAGGGTTGAGGAGCTTTTATGACGGGTGAGTGTCCTTGTGCCAGATGTCGTAAACGCTTGGCCGGACAACGTTCAGTTCAAAGGCGATGCTAAATTTCTGTTAGAAACTCTTCTCAAAAAAAAAAAAAAACCTAAGGTAAAAGTCAGCATTCTTTAGGTATTTGTCTTGTTTTTCCCTGCATCACCATGCCTTCAATTGTGAAAGTTAAGGTAGCTAAATGTGATTAATAAAGTTTATATGCATTGTAATTTTGAATACAGTCTTCTTTTTTTCCCCATAAACTTTTAGCAACATAGTGTATTTGAGGGAATTGTTTTTTACGGTGTCTATCGCCAAACCTTCATGTATGAAAGATCTGTTAAACGTAGAGTCTATGTTATTTATAATGTCGTTTTAGAAACTTTTCAGAAAACTCTAAACACATCCTAGGCAACAGTTGTTGTTTTTGATGTTTTTTTTATTCCATGACATTATTTCTTCACATATGAAAGTTGAAAGTTAATGCACCGGAATTTTAGCTACACAAATGTTTTATTTTTTTTTAAATCAAACAACGTATCTGGAAAAAAACTATTATCCTTTATATTTTTGTCTTGTTTTCGATTAGTTGTGTTTTTGATTACCCACATTTGATTACCCACATTTGATTTTGTTTTTGATTACCCGTGTTTTTGGGGATGTAACAAGAGGATGGATTAAAAAATGCACATTGAGGTGTTAAACTTCTGTTACAAACTTTTCCTAAAATCTAAGTTAAAGTCAACGTTCTTTATGCTTTTGCCATGTTTTCCCAGTGTCACTAAGCCTTCACTCGTGAAAGCCCAGATAGCTTAATGTGAATATTAAAGTTTATATGCAGTGCAATTTTGCCTACATAGTCTTTCTTTTTTTTCATAAACTTTTACCAGCATACTTTATCTGAGGGAATTGTTCGTGTTGTCTATCCCTAAACCTTCATGTATGAAAGATCTGTTAAGTGGCAAGGCTAAGTCTAGTATAATGTCGTTTTAGAAAGGTTTTCAGAAAAACTAACATCTTGGGCAATAGTTTTTGTTCTCAAAGGTTTTGTCTTCCATTACAATATTTCTTCACCTATGAAAGTTAGTTACACAAATATATTTTTAAAACAACGTATTTGAGTTAAGAAGTTGATAACTGTTGAATGATTAGACTTGATTCCTCTGTCATTAAACTTACATGTATGAAGTTTCTTTTAGTAATTGTTGAGTAATAATTTTATTTCAGAAACTTAAAAAAAAACATTAACAATGTAAAAATAGAAGTTCTTGATTGTTTAGACTTGGTTCCTCGGTCACTAAACCTTCACACTTGAAAGATCTGTTAAGCATCAAGGCTACTGTATGTGTAAGAAAAACTCTAACACATCATAGGCATTCGTTGTTGTTCTTGACGGTTTCGTCTTTGATTACAATATTACTTCACCTATGAAAGTTAAGTTATTGCACCAGAATTTTAGCTATGCAAATAAATTAATTCATAAAAAATCAAACAACGTATCGGAAAAAAAGCAGATGTCTTTTACGTTGTTGTCTTTTTTTTTTTCTTGTATATGTGTGTGCGGGTGTTTGTAAGGGTGTAACAAGAGGAAGGATTTAAAAAAACAAACAAAAAAAAACAATGCACAATGAGTTGTTAAACTCCTGTTACAAACCTAATTTAAAGTCAACGCTCTTTATGGTTTTGCCCTGTGCCGCTATGCCTTTACTTTTGAAAGTTCGAGTAATTAATTGTGAATATTAAATCTTTATATGCATTGCAATTTTGACTACAAAGTCTTTTTTTTTTCATAACCATATAGCAACATGCTTCATTTGAGGGAATTTATTATTTTTTTCTTCATGTTTCCACGGTCGCTATTGCATTTAAGTTCGGTCAGGGGTCATAGTTAATAGAAGATAAGAGTTTAAGAGCATTTACGACGGGTGAGTGTCCTTGTGCCAGATGTACTAAAAGCTTGGACAGGCAACTATCAGTTCAAAGGAGATGATAAACTTTTCTCAAAAGTCTAAGGTAAAAGTCAACATTCTTTAGGGTTTTGTCTTGTTTTCCCTGCATCACTATGCCTTCACTTGTGAAAGTTCTGTTAGCTAAATGTGAATATTAAAGTTTATAGGCATTGCAATTTTGATTACACAGTCTTTTTTCATAAACGTTTAGCATCATACTGTATTTGAGGGAATTGTTTACGATGTCTGTCGCTAAACCTTCACGTATGAAAGATCTTGTTAACGCTAGGGGTAAGTACGACGTCAGTTTAGAAACTTTTTTCAGAAAAATCTCTTAACACATCAGAGGCAACATTTGTCTTCCTTTAAAATGTTTCACCTATGAAAAGATTTCTTTATTTTAAGGTATATTATGTTTGTAGTAAGGTATGTTATGTTTGTACCCCCTATTATGTAGGGGTAACATTTTGTTAGATTTTTTTGAGTTTCTAAAATAAAAAAGTATTGCTCACAACATTTACTAAACGAAACTTCATATGTGTAAGTTTAATGACCGATGAAACAAGTCTAATCATTCAACAGTATCAACTTCTTAACTCAAATACGTTGTTTAAAAAATAACAATTTGTGTAAGTAATTAACTTTCATAGGTGGAGAAATGTTGTGATGGAAGAGAAAACCTTTGAGAACAAAAACTATTGCCCAAGTTGTTAGTTTTTCTGAAAGGTTTCTAAAAATGATATTATACTTACACATAGCCTTGATGCAACAGATCTTTAAAGCGTGAAGGTTTAGTGCCAGTGGAACCATGTCCAAACAATCAAGAACTTCTACTTTAACATTTTGTTAATTTATTTTGAGTTTCTAAAATAAAACGTATTGCTCACAACATTTACTAATAGGACCTAAAAGAAATGTCATGTGTAAGGTTAATGCCGATGAAACAAGTCTAATCATTCAACAGTATCAACTTCTAACTCTGATACAGTATGTTGTTAGATTTTGACGACAAAAAAAAAAATTGTGTAACGAAATTTCCAGTCTAATTACTTTTAACTTAGGTGAAGAAATATTGTAATGGAAGACAAAACTTATGAGAAAGAAGAACAACTTTTACCTCAGATGTTTTTGTAAGAGTTTTCTGAGACGTTTCTACAATGACATATTTACACCTAGCAGTGGCAGCTAACCGAACTTTCCAGCGTGAAGGTTTAGTGACCGAAAGAAAAAGAAAAAACTCAAACCCTCAAGAACAACCCAAGAACATTTACTGATCTATTTACTTCAGATTAGTTTTTGTTAAGATTTTGAAGAAAATACTTTGTGTAACTCACATTACCGGTTATTTTGAGAGCATTCAGAGCTAACTCAACTTATATGTTAGGGTCTTTTGAAACATCCAGAATAAAACTGTAAGGGGTTTATTCCTACCCCTGTGTGAATGTTTCCCTACAGAGATAATAATACAACCCCCATGTGTGACCGGTTTGTCCCAAACTCTGCGCTGTGTCGTGAATTGAACGAGGCCGGACAACGAATATTCCATAAGCCAATTTTATTATTATTATTATTATGAATGAATTAAAAACCAAATGAATAAAAACTTTGTTTGCTTATAAATGACCTGTGAGTCAAAACAGATACATTTAGCCACGTCGTTCAAACATACATAGTGTCACTTCCAAAGAAAACATGCATTAAACAACCTCTATTTGTGCTTCCTTACAAATAAATTGCATTTGTATCACCAAAAATACATCTTACTCGCAATAAACCAACTTTAACTAAACTTTTTTATTTTTTTAAGCTAGAGCTCCGTCAGAACTCACCTCTCTCCAGCTACGCTTACCGCGCGCGCACTGAAGGAGACCAGCCGAAACCGGAAGAAGCGGTAACTCTAAAAGGGGCCGTGTCCCATTTTTCAGCAGTCACAAGCATAACTGAATATTTTAACACTAGTGCAAAACAATAAGATAAAAAATAAATTAGCAATAAACATCTGGCGTAAACATTTTCTAAACAAAGCTATTAAACATTAGCCCCATCTCCCCATGGAAAAATATCTGGTCAAACTTTTATTACATCCTAATCTGATAATGGATGTTAACTAACACCCCTGTGCCATTGCAAGGCCTGCTATGACAACCAGAAAACAGATTGTTTTCTTTTCAAGAAAAGTAAAGGAACAGGTTTTTAACACATGGTCCTCATATAAATATATATAAAAGCATATGTAAAACCAGCTAGACTTTTAATCGATCTGTTGGATCAGTTCAGCATGTAATTCCTAACAAAATGATCATGGCACACAGTGAACTGATCATTAACGGAGCAGTTTTTTGTTTTCTTCCATTACATTATTACTAATCACTACACACACGGTCACCCCAGCTCTAGTCTTAGGGAACTTTTTAAAAGACAAAATAGGCACAGTCCTACCTAAAAACAAAAATGTGGATAAAACAACAGATTTAGATGAGCACTCAAAAAAAAAACACCTTTTACGACTAAGCTGAAGAGGCGGAGGCGGGGTTTCGTCACGCGCAGATCCGGCCAATCACAAGGCCCGGGAGGAAACCCGTTTGATTCCCGTTTCACAAACTCAAACTCAGCGCGCCTCCCGCACCAGACAAGACTTCGCTGCTCATGATACACGCGCTACACGCTCATGATATCGGACAAACTCATACGCGGCGAAACCGTTTACGCGCGGACCTCGCTTTTGTCTCTTGTACTTTTTCTCGAGGGTATGCGCGCGCAACAACACCGTTTTTAGTCGTATCATTGAGACCAAATTACTTCTTCTTCTTCTTCAACGACTCGGGGCTCTCGCCCTTTGGTAACGTTTATTCTTCTTCTCTTTAAAATTACCTTAAAACTAACAAGTTCGGTAGTCCTCAGTCATTTAAAGTGCTCCAAATTTTTACCAAAGTGAATAAATGTTTCACTGTTTGCCCCTGGGTAATAATAAATACATTCTCCCTGTCTTAATAGTTACGCACAAACACCTTGAAATGAGTCCCCTCACCAAGCATATTTTTTCAAATAAAACACACTAAACAAATTCTTACAATAAATAAATACGTATATAAATAAATACGTATATAAATGAATAAATATGTATATAAATAAATACGTATATAAATGAATAAATATGTATATAAATAAATGAATGAAACGATGTCTAACGCATAAGCCCCTCCCTTTTTATCAAGAACCTCCCGGTCATAAAAATTCCTAAAGGTCATCCAAAGGTCAAAAAAGCACTTAAGGGGGCAATAAAACTGTCAAAATCGAGTTTGACGAAAGCTTGTTAGGTTATATTTTTTACGTATCATAAGCACACTCCCAGACCTCTGTTTCATTCACCCCCTCAGAAGCCGTGTTAGGGCTTTTACAAACATTATAGCATCTCGTGGTGAGGCTCTCCATACCGCACCACATAACACAGTCTTATTTTATTCATTTATTTTTTTAATTATGTAAGCAGCCAGACAAAATAATGAAATAATGTACAAATTCTGACATTTCCAAATAATGAAATAAATGTAATAAAATAGATGAATAAAATATATATCTTTACAAATAGCAAACTAGGGAATAAATCACTTTTTTCATGACATAAAGCTTTTGAAACAAATATCTACTGTAGATAACATATGTATGTTTGAACATAATAAACTCCAGTGTAAGATTCTATATTTCCAGTGTAAGATATACTGTATATTCACTTGCTCTCCAAATGGCTCAACAGATAGAAAATAACATTATATCATGTACAAGAGTCTCACTTTACCATAAACTGTGTCCAGCAGAACAAATGTAAGAAACTTGTATTTTTTAGCCTCTAGCTTATTTGCTAATTATATATTTTAACATTGCAACATTTGTCACGTTTGCGCTGCCGAGTGTCTGTGCGTGGCATGAATGCAGGAGGCGAGCTGACGGTTTAATAAAGTCTTTATTTTCTCTTGGAACATAAAACTAAACCCAACAACACAAACCTAATTAAAGCAACAAAAGCTAGACGCCTGACTGAGCTTCAGTCAGGCTATATACAGTGGTTACTCAATCGGAATAACCATCCTGCCGCACATACCGCCATTTAAAGGCAAAAGCGGCCAATATAAATCAGTTGCATTTCAAAGTCATTCGTAAAATGGCCGCCAGGTGGCGCAAAGAGACATTTTCATTCATCGCAGTAAATACAACAGTGATGGTAATTTCCACAACAAACATGAAAAATCTGAACCAGAGCTATTGATGTGTACTGTACAATAATGAGTAAAAAAAATTTATAGTAGATTTATTAACTGAAATAAATGACCATATTTTTCAAGAGAATTTTCAAGCCCCACTCATCAAACAAAATTATAACGAAATCGGCCAAGTTTACTATTTATTTAAATATAAATTTCTAAACCAATAAGATCAAATAACACCAAGTTCTTATTATAACAGGCTTACTTCGTCACTTATCTAGAGCTTGCTTTCAAAGAAGTCGAGTGGCTTATTAACGTCTCTGGGGTGCATTGTCTCTAAGTGCCCGCTTGGTGTAGTGGTTAGAGCACTCGGCCAGAGATCTACAAAGTGCCGGTTTGAATCCTGAATGATGTTGTTTTAAAATTGTTTTATTTTAAAACTAAATAAAATGTTTTAAGTGCGCTTAAGGTAGAGTCTTATAAAGGCTATGTAGACTTATATAGTTTTATTATACATTTTTTGCTCATTAATCTGAGTCCTCATCTGTTAGATTTGTTTAGTTTTTATTTTTTTTCCTGCCGGCACGAATACGTGGCTCCATCCCTTTCCCACCTATTCAGGGAGTCTATGGAGTGAGCGTAAGTCCGCGGCGTTTCACGCGGGTGACCTGGGTTCGATCCCTGCATGATACTGTTTTAAATTTTTTTATTTTAATTATAGCAAAATAAAAATAAAACAAAATAAAATGTTTTATTTTGATTTTGCTTCAGCATACTATAGGAAAAACAGCAAACTCGCACGCAACCAGTTTGTATTCTTTAAATTTAGGGGAGTGACGACTCTGTGTGTGTGTGTGTGTGTGTGTGTGTGTCATTATACTGATTGTGTGTGGTGGATTATTCAGTGAAACGAGGCTCAGCTGAAAGATGTTAGGCACATCAGTCACTTAACCCCAAATAAAAGGTATTTCTTTTCTATTATGAAACCATAATATTGCATCTCTTTCCTAATCATATGGAGGAGTGCGCGGGCGCCGCCGACAAAGAGCGTGTTGTTGCAGGAGAGAGAGAGAGGTTGATTTTACGACAGCTGTTTACGGGAGTGTAGTCCAGTGCGGGAGATGCATTGTGGGTAATGTGGTCCGGTCTTGTGAAGTTGGACATGAGATGAGTTTGTGGGATATAGAGTCTGAGTTTTGTATTCTTTTCACTCGTTTTTAGTTTGATTTAATAGCAGTATCTACCCGAAAGTTTGTACTATAACCTGACAATATGCAGCAAAATAAAGAACGGACATCGACAAGTTTGTCCATCTCATCATTACATGAATTAACGGGCTGTTACACTGCCGCGAGCAACATTAAAAAGAAAGCGGAGAAGCTAATTGTGTTTGTTACTGCGCATGCGCATGTTTCGCTCCCTCTATATATCCCTCCATGCAGTGAAGTTGTTTGAGCAAATTAATAATTTCAATGAATGAAATGGAGGAAGAAGAAAAGGTGGAGCTGAAAAGTACACGAAAATAAGAAAAAGCTTTAGAGGTAAATGCAGTGAAATGCTTCAAATGAACAGATTCTGCCTTTTAAAAAGAGGAAGAAGAATACACTGGCTCATTAAAGTGGAGATTATTTTTTAAAAACCACATACTAGTATAGAAATATAACAAACAAAAATGTAAATAAAAAGTATCACTGAACATATATTGGGTCATATTTGTAAAAAAAAAAAAAAAAAAAAAAAGAAAGAAAAGAACAATAAGTTCATTATTCAAAGTTATTCAGATCAGTGTAAAGTTAGTGTGATTTTAAAAGTACTTTAACTCCACCTGGCACAGTTTCATCCTAGTGGAACAATCTGACTACATGTGCAGTGCCATGGAAAAGTATTTGCCCCTTCCTGATTTTTTTCTTTGCATATTTGTCACACTTGTATGGGTGGAATTTGACCTAAACACTTTATGAGGAAAAGACAAATTTGCCTTTTTGTTTGTGAGATATCATGAACATTTGGCAGGGGGTATCATCGTGATGCAGTGTAAGATCTACCACTCATCAGTGTAAACTGTAAGTGCAGCAGGTCAGTGATGATGAACCAGTGCCTGTTGATGATGACCAACACGTCTCCCCTGATCTACCAGAGCCAAGTGAAAAGAATCACAATCAAACTGAACAGGTAAGCTGGAATAAAATTAGTAGCAGCATTAGCTCCTGCTAGTAATTATTATGGTAGACAATATTAATTAAAAAGTAATGCTGCTACTGATTTTATTTCAGCTTACCTGTTCAGTTTTATTGCCATTCTTTTTAAAATATTGTCTTTATAGATTTATATGTAGTTTGTCTTGATGTTCTTTCCTTTGTTTCTTTGTTTCACTAATATGACCCAATACAGTGGGAGCCACGTCAAACAGCCGCCTGGAGCATGACGGCTCCGTGGCAGCTCCAGGAAGGGTTAATGCAGGCTTCGTGCATGGAATGTGATCCCCCGCGATGACGCAGTTAACGATGCCCCGCCCCATGAACGCCCCCATGCGCTTTCTAAAAAGATGGTTGCAATGCCGTATAATTCCGCCAGATGGAGCATTGACTGGCACAGTTAACTGCAGTGTCCAGGAAGCCCAATACCGTATCTTTAATATACAGACAGTTCTTGCATTGTCAACATTGTTTCATAAATAGATGAAAAAACAACAACAACAAACCGATTAATAAAACAGATTTGTTAAATCACTCAATACACAACCCATGATGATTATGCTATTTATTATTTAATAATGAATTAATAAAATTAGTTAGTGAAATATTTTTAAGACATTCTGAAATGATCCTTAAAGACACGGTAGCGGCTGTAATTTGTCTATACCGATCATTGTAGGTACGGAATAAAAACGCGGGCTATGTACAGTATTTTACATTACTGTGTATTTTACCCCGTTCCATTTAATATACTGATAGATAATATTTTGCTGCAAAGTAAAGCTCAAAATGTAATGTCTGCTTGGGTTTGTTTTCGTTATATTTTTGATGATGTTTTCACTGATTTTTTCACTGATAGTCTACAAGTGGCATTAGAAAGGCAATTAATGCCGCATGCAACCTGGAATAAATATCTGCCCATATGGATCAGTATTTCTTTAGTCATTTAATCATGCATAATGCTCCCCCGTCAAAAGATCTGATGGGGCATTAATCACTTATCACAACTGTGAACGGATGCGGCAGCAGAGACACATTAAATCCCCATAAACACTTGGAAACAATAGTAAAAAAAGTTCCAGAGGGTTAGCGCCTGTTAGACTAATGTATTTTTACTGATTTTTTTTTTTACTGCTTATATTTCGTTGGGTTTTACGCAATTTCATGTGTGTGTGCGCGCGCACGAGAGAGAGGGTACTCTGACAAGACCAACTTCCGTGTGGCTCCAGTGGCGCAATCGGTTAGCGCGTGATACTTATAAAGCGGTCCAGGTGAAGCAGTGCCGAGTTCGAGTCTCACCTAAAGCACCCAAAGCATTTTACTGCATATCGCGCTGTGTATGTGACAAATCAAATTTGAATTTGAAAGTAAAGCTTAAAATTTAACTTCTGCTTGGATTTGTTTTCGTTATATTTTTGATGTTTTCGCTGAAAGTCAAATTGGCATAACAAATTGATTAATGGCGCATAATATCTGGAACAAATATCTGTCCATACGGATCATTGTGTCTTTAGTCATTTAACCAGCATAACGTCCCTGGTTAAAAGAACTAAACAGTTCTAGAGTGTTAGTGCCTGTTATCGCAGGACAGGAATCACCTACAGGATACTACTGTATTTTTACTGCTTATATTTTTTTACCCTAGTTTCATTTGGTTTTACGCGATTGCATGTATTATCTGTGTGTCTGTGTGTGTACAGTGTGTGTGTGCGTGTGTCAGTGCGAGAGATAGCGTGAGAGCGCGTGCGCGAGAGAGGGCTTACATGGTGTTTTATCCAAGGTTACTAAAACCTGGCTTACTACCTATAAAAAATATTTCAATTTAACTCATGGGTCTCAATCACAGATGACACGACAAATTATATACTCTGAAACGTTCATTTGAACATTTAAAAATATATACAAAAACATGAATACTAATGTTATCATGGTGTAAATTATTAACATTAGGTTAGGTCCTGCCCTTAATTAATTCATATTATAATTACATTTACATAGTATAGTTACTGGACTGACATGACCAAAACTAGCTATTTCATTTAGCCTTTCTAAAATCAACCCATATATCATTTATAATCAGAAAACATAAAACATATTATGATCTGTTCAACAGCCCATCTGTTTTAATTTAGTTTGTATTTTTTATTATTCATAAGACAACCTTTCAGTTTTGTAAATATTTTAGTTATAGTGTGTTAAGTCTTACTTTAGGTTAAACGTTTTTGAGAATTTGACCATCCAGCTTAGATAAATGTTATGTCATTGATTGATAAAATCTGGATTAAGGATATTTTATTATATAATTTTATATATATATATATATATATTTTTTTTTTTTTTTTTTTTTTTTTACTTTCCCCCTGAGGGATTGCCACCTTATTGTGGTCAGGGGGTTTGCGTGCCTCAACACAATTCAGCAAATACAATACTGTTACTATACAGTAAGGCCAGGTAAAAACAGTGCTCGAACATGATGCCCCCTCCCCCCACCCCGTGTTGTCTGGTCTAGAACGTCTGTGCCTCTGACCGTCTTTTGTCTTGTAAATGAGTATTCTCACTCACCTTCCAATCCAGCGCACACACTCTGTTTGTACTGTAAACTGTACTGTAACTGTGTTTGTTAGGGCACTTGGTTATACACAGTACTTTAATGTATGGAACACTTACTTAACTTACTGGTTTGGTTTAAATATCGCTTATTACCTTATTCAACAAAATAAATTCATTATTAACGTATTGAAGTATTTTAGTTAAGGACAAAAACTGTGCTTGTGTTTAGAACTGCTGAACAGCCGAAAACACACACACCCATCCCCCCGCCAAAAACAGACACACACAGAGCAATTAACACCATGTCCTACTCAGGAGTGGAAGGTGAGAAACCTCAATGGAGAATACCAAGTTTGTCGTTGCTCTTTTGGAGTTCTTAAAACCCAAAACATTTATTTATACTGAGAAAAAATTATTATGGGTCACAATCACAAACACAAATACATATAATCAAGTGTTTAACTGGTTTCATTTGTTTCTATGACCAATAATTATTATTATTATTTTCAGCCCAACTCTTTGACTATTTAAAACAAAGTTGTGTCCCATTTTTTGCCCATTGAAGTTGTTGGTTCAACTAAACAATTTTTAAATACCCAAACAATCCCCCAAAATTAAAACACGCAAACATGACTTTAACAATTCAATTTATTCTTCCAAAACTAGTCAAAGTTAAAACAGTAATTTATATAAAACAGATGAATACATGTCTTTTTGCTTAAAGTTCATTAAACAACCCGGATACACCAGCTGCTTATAAGTCTCTATCTATAGTCCTTTTACATTAAAATATTAATTATTCAAATATAAAAACTATTAAACATGGAACAGTTTAAGTCTTTGTTTCCCCCAAAGTACTGTATCAGACATTTTGCAGTTCTGTGTTCAGAATATACAGTAGACCTGATCAAACATCATTCTAAAGCTGTCGGACTGTGACATCATCCCTCCTACAGCTCCCTCAACAGCTTGTTCAGGCTCCTCCAGTCCTGTAGCTCCAAAAGTCCAGCCGTCAGCCGTCTGACCCCCCAATCCTCCACAGCGGAGCTCTGCTTAAAGACAACAGGAGAATTTAGTCAAGACAAAGATAAATAAACTTTACAGAACATCTAGTTCTAATAAAAATAAAATATATTAATAAACCTATTTACCACAGAGTGTGTAAAATACTGTTTTGGGGATTCTGGAATGTAAATAATGTGCCTGTGCTAATGTTAACCAGTGAACAGTGTTAGTGTTAACCAGTGACTGTCTGTATTATCGTCTGCATTAAATTAACCGGGAATTTACTTAATGCGCTTCTCATACAAATAAGTTAAGCCATATAACACTCGTATATGAGCATTAGTTCATCACTGAAGCCAAACTATAACTTACTGAAGCCCCTCACACACACACACCTCCCCCTCCTCCTCCTTAACTGATAAACACTTCAAGGTTGTTATTCAGCTCGTTAACTAAGCGCTCGCGCTACCACGGACAAAGTGTGTAAAATATAAACCGGGTTATGAGCGTTACTAGCTCCTGTACAGCTCCCCTCAGTCTGTGTCCCTCATCAACTGCATCACATTATATTACAGTCACAGAAATAACCTGCAGATTAACTCTTAACCAGAGAATAAATAACCGCTGAATTTATCCAGACAACACGCGGTGAGATTCTCTCAGTATTTACAGAGAACACAAACACTCTTCATCGGGTAGTGCAGCTCTTGTAATAGGGACATTAATAGTATTGTCGAAGCTTGAGCATGTTTTTGAGTTAAAGTGGAGTGACATTGTGAGTGTGTGACACTGACAGTAAGCTGTAATATTAACTCCAGACTTGGTAAACAGATCATTAAGTTCTCTAAAGTCACATCTGACCGCTGCTGGTGCTGCCAGTGATATTTAAAACGGCCAATAAAAAACTAAACTGGGAAATAAACTGTAAACTACCCCAAACACATTTTATAAAATAAAACATCACTTACCACGAATAGTCCGTTAAGCCGCCATCTTCATCTCTGTAGTTTAGTAGCGTCAGTTCGGCGGGGGTGGAGGCGGGTTGTTAAAATCACGTGATTGCAACTCAGCGCAGCTGGCTTGTTTTAACGTGTTCTTGAGAACGAAGCGCCATCTAGTGGTGGCACCAGGTAAATGAATATATTGGGCTTGAATGGGCGTGTTTACTGTGAAATCTTGACACGCCTTTCGGCCAGAAAAGGGAGGGGGGATTACGGCGTGCAAAGGCCATTCACACGCCATTCACACTTCAGCCACACTGTCGCGGCTATTTGGCGTGGCTCCCACTGTATATGTTCAGTGATACTTCAAATAATATGGTTAAATAGCATTGCTTTCCGTATTGTGTTATTTTTTTTTATACTAGTAACTGGTGTTAAAATATATCTCTACATTAATGAACCAGTGTATTATGATGTGGGCTGCTGTGGGCCAGAAAGTTCAGGGCCACTTTTTGGTCCCAGTCCGCCCCTGACTGAAAGTCTGAGGCATAAGAGCCTCAGATTGGGGAAGTGGTAAGAGGTCCTGAATGTATAGGGGGAGGGTGAAGAATTTGCATTTGAATGTTGTCTGGCATTGTAAAGCACACACAGGACGCAGCAGTGGTTCTCAAACATTTTCTGTTATTCCCCACTTAAGTGAGTGGGAGAATTTTCAAGCCCCACTTGTCAAAAAATTAGAACGAAATCGGCCAAGTTTACTATTTATTGAAATATAAATTTCTAAACCAATAAGATCAAATAACACCAACAACAAGTTGAAAACATATAGAATACACGTGCAATTATTATAACAGGCTTAAATATTATTTAGTACAACAAAACTTCTCCACGCTCTGGAAAACTTTATTAGACTACGTAGGAAAATAAAAAGGAGGATAACGATACCGGCTTCATATTAAATTAACAAATATTGTATTTGTAAATCATCAGCACTCGTGTTTTTGTGTTATTATAAATAATCAAATGCAGTAGGCTGTTATGGTCATTATAATTTTCTTTAATAATGATTCTATTTTTTTTATTCTGATACTTTACTCAATTTGCTTTTTGGTTATTTATATATTTAAATTGGGATGCCTTCTACTGTTACAAATTTAACTCTTGTCAAAATAATAAAAATGTTTCTTACAAGCCCTTTTGTTGTTGTTTGTGCTTTTGTTCTTTAATAATACAAATAATCAGATACAAACAGTCTTTCTAAACGAAAACTAACCAATGTTTTTTTTATTTTGCTCAGCATACTATAGAAAAAACAGCAAACAAACAAAAAAAAAAAACATCGTGCCTGGTATAGGTTTAATATTCAGTGTGCACTCTTTGTACATTTGTTATTTTACAACTATATAAGAACACTCAGAAATACCTTTTATTTGGGGTTAAGTGACTGATGTGCTTAACATCTTTCACCTGAGCCTCGTTTCACTGAATAATCCACCAGTATAATGACACACACACACACACACACACACAGAGTCGTCACTCCCCTAAATTTAAAGAATACAAACTGGTTGTGTGCGAGTTTGCTGTTTTTCCTATAGTATGCTGAAGCAAAATCAAAATAAAACATTTTATTTTGTTTTATTTTTATTTTGCTATAATTAAAATAAAAAATTTTTAAACAGTATCACGCAGGGATTGAACCCGGGTCACCCAAGTGAAACGCCGCGGACTTACCTGCTACACCACTCAGACACTTAGAAACAATGCACCCCAGACTATAAATAGCACCCATTCCTCCATACTGTTCTTTACAGATTTTCCTTATCATAACATCCCAGATAGCAAGGTGACATTGATTCAATGTTGAAATTTCATCAGAATCATCATTTTGGTTGAGGTTGATTTTTCAATGCTAAATAATGTTGAATCAATGTTGATAATTCAATGCTTTTCAGTGTTGAAAAGACAAACATTGAATCAATGTTGATTTTTGGTTGTGGAACCCATTCCATTCAACAATGTAAGGCAAATTAAATTAACTAAGTGCATTTCTATAAAAATGTGTATGCATGTACACACCCCCATACATACACACACACACCACATACATACACACACACACCCCATACACACACACACCCCATACACACACACCCACCACCCCATACACACACACACACCCCCCCATACACAAACACACACACCCCATACATACACACACACCCATACATACACACACACACATACATACACACACACACATACAGGCTTGAAAATACTCAGATTCAGTGAGTTTTCAGCACGTTTTGGAAGATGGCACGCGCTTACACATCCGAGGAAACTCTTCAGAATGTTCTGGAAAGTTTACATTTACCTCAGAAGAAGACTGTGTGACTCCGACGACGAACGGGAGCATTTTGAACAGAGAATAGACCCATGCTACACTGGGTAAGTTATTAAGTCTTATATAACTCTTATTCTGATAATATTAAACTAATATTAGTAAATATTTTCCTCACTACAGCTAGCTCTTGTCAGCTTGTGTGACACATTCGCTTTCAATGCCATTTATATAGTTTAGGTAAATCATGCTAGCATGCTGCCTCATGTAGCACAAACATGATATTTCCCGGTGGCTAAGCTAATGCCTTATGGAGTTTACAGATGTTTATATTCACCTTGTTTTGGATAGCTTTAGATTATGGTTGCTAATGTGTATTTGGCTCCATTTTGGTTAGCTTATAACACTGCTCTCAGTAATGTTATTTAGCACAAACAAGCAAGTTGCATGTGGCTAAAATACTGCCTTATGTAGCTAAGTGATGCTTATGAATATTTCTTTGGTGTAAATGTATATAATCCCTTTTGTTTAGCGTGTATTTAGAAATACCTGATAAGATGTAATTGTTTAGAATGTGTTCAATATGTGTGTAATGTCCAGTGGATGGTGTTTTTTAAAACTCAAATTGAATTATGGCAGCAGTGTGTAGTATTATCTATCACCATCATTGATGCTGTCATGTGACCTACAGAAGAGAGGTGTATATTTTTCATGTTGAAGTGTGGATACATTTTTGGTCATCTCTGTACTGTATATATTGTGCATCCATATTAATTGCACATCCATTTACTCTGAACAGTATAGGTTAACATTTTTTTTTATTATTTGTTTTTAGGAATGTGTCTGCATCACCCTTGCCTTCACCAGCCCCTCACATCAGGACACGCAAGCTCCGTTCAGATGGACCTCTTGCATTTGTGAAGTGGATGGACACACGAGAAGTATCTACATGTTCTACCATCCATTCTGCTTTACAGTAGACGCGGTGAAGATGAGGGTGAAATTACAAGGTACATGGACTACAAAGACATTTCCATGTCCTGTGACTGCGTACAACCAGCACATGGGGAGTTGGTCACTCTGATCAGCTATTACAATACTATACTACACAGCACAAAACAATGAAGTCGTACAGAAATATTTCTCTACACTGCTTGGACATTGCTCCCACCAATGCTTACCCTGCATGTATGTTTTGTACAGTTTTTTTTTTTATCTTGCACTGTTTTACTCTGAATGTCCGTCTTTTTTCCGTTTTTATTTTGTACTGTTCCTGTTGCAGTTTTACCCTGCATGTAAACAAATGTCCAGAATGTCCAGATTATCATTAATCTGCATTTATACATAAAATCCTATTAACTATTGGGAAGCTAAACATAAGAATCAGTATGAAACATGAAAAGTTTCTAAAAGTTGCCAATAAATTAATATTGTGATGTGAAATAATTTTTCAGATTGAAGTTATAAAGGGCTCTGGGGTGTTTTGCCAGGCAGAAGCGTGGAGAGCAGCCCGCCTTGCCACCTCTGCTACTGTCATGGTACGGAATCTGCTGCTGGGCACCTTCGACTTGGAGACTTGACCAAATTAAAAAGGTAGCCATTATTGGTGAGTAAATGCATAATGCGTTGAGAAGGGAAAACAAAACATTTAAGACTTTATAAGTTCACAACTTTAACCATAACCTACTTGTATCAATGTTTATTAGCCATCAATGGAGACTGCATAAGGTAGAGCACCCATTATTGTTACTGTATCTGCTTGGGACCTATAATACTAATTCATCACTTGCTCACTTCTTAATCCTACCTTTCCTCTTCTAAAGCCACATTATATTGCGCTGTAAGGTGTGTAGTCCTCTATTTTGTAGAACATATAGTGTTGCAAATAACCTCGTGGCACTAATTGTTGTTGTCTGAAGTTTTAATAAATAATCATAATGCTGTCAAAAATAATGTCATAAATAGATTTTCTTTATCAATTAACTTCTATTAATTAAATAAAATTTTTAATGTAAATTTTTAAAGTTTAATGGAATGGCTGTGTGAAAGATGCTGAAGCTGACGTGCCAATGGTCTTTTATATTAATGTTGTTCGGAAGCCTGTGTAATGATGTAGTTTCGACATCTATCGACTGAACAGCGTTTTTTCGACTTGTTTTCATGTTATTGTTGTTCAGCAATGGCATGGACGTGATGTTTTGGCAAAAGAAGGGTGGGATGGTGGTTGATGGTGACTGAAAGCGGTGACTGAGTAGATTGGACATCACAGCAGCTCGTGAAAAGGCAGAGCTACTTTATGCAAGCTGTGTGCATTCTATTATGGATTGACTGTTTTGAAACTTATATGGTAGTTACATAGCCCCTAGACCTCAGTTACCATGAAAAAAGCCATGAAATTTCAGTTTTGACCATATGGGATCTTAAACAAGGATGTCATCTTTTTTTAATTATTGTTTGTTCGGGGAGGAATTATAGACCACAATGTCAGCATGATCTTGCGTTGTTTCCTTATCACTTCTTGTGTGCGTTTGGCTGTAGCTTGCACACCAGACAGAGTTGTTGGCGATTCATCCTATTGTAAAGTCATGCAGTGTGTAATCTCCTGTCGCCAATTCATTGTGCAGTGTGAACACAGCAGCAACTAAATGCTACCACAGATAGTACAATGTGAAAACAATGGTGATCCGATGACTTTGAAAATCATGCAGTGTGAGTTTGAGGAGAAGGTAAAAAGCAATGCAAAACAAATAATGTACAGTTTATGTTGTTATTACTTTGCTCTCAAACTAAATGCAATGTAATAATAGGCGTTATTTAATAATAACATTAACAGTGCAGCATGCATCTAACTCTGGGTAAAAAGCTTATAATAAAATCACCAAAATAAGTCTTCATGTTAAGAATAAATACGCAAACAGTACGGTATCTGAGCGTACGGATTGGAAATTTGTGCATACAGTTTGTTAATCCGTGGCCATGATTTGTTAAACTGAGGGAACAGTTTAAGTATTTGTGAGTGCGGGGGACAAATTGCAAAACCGTCGCCACGGATTGATTTTTTATTTTTTTTTATTTATTTATTTGGTCCTACAGGTTTTTTTTTTTTTTTTTTTTTTTTTGCACATAAAAGACTACATTGCTACATTAAGTATATTTGTTTTCATAGCATTGAATATGTACATTGTAGGACAACATTTGCAGATTGTGAAATAACACATACAGGTCCTTCTCAAAAAATTAGCATATTGTGATAAAGTTCATTATTTTCTGTAATGTACTCATAAACATTAGACTTTCATATATTTTAGATTCATTACACACAACTGAAGTAGTTCAAGCCTTTTATTGTTTTAATATTGATGATTGTGGCATACAGCTCATGAAAACCCAAAATCCCTATCTCAAAAAATTAGCATATCATGAAAAGGTCCTCTAAATGAGCTATTAACCTAATCATCTGAATCAACTAATTATCTATAAACACCTACAAAAGATTCCTGAGACTTTTAAAAACTCCCAGCCTGGTTCATTACTCAAAACCGCAATCATGGGTAAGACTGCCGACCTGAGTGCTGTCCAGAAGGCCATCATTGACACCCTCAAGCAAGAGGGTAAGACACAGACATTTCTGAACGAATAGGCTGTTCCCAGAGTGCTGTATCAAGGCACCTCAGTGGGAAGTCTGTGGGAAGGAAAAAGTGTGGCAGAAAACGCTGCACAACGAGAAGAGGTGACCGGGCCCTGAGGAAGATTGTGGAGAAGGACCGATTCCAGACCTTGGGGGACCTGCGGAAGCAGTGGACTGAGTCTGGAGTAGAAACATCCAGAGCCACCGTGTACAGGCGTGTGCAGGAAATGGGCTACAGGTTGCAAATTTTGCATGTCATTCGGAAATCAAGGTGCCAGAGTCTGGAGGAAGACTGGGGAGAGGGAAATGCCAAAATGCCTGAAGTCCAGTGTCAAGTACCCACAGTCAGTGATGGTCTGGGGTGCCATGTCAGCTGCTGGTGTTGGTCCACTGTGTTTTATCAAGGGCAGGGTCAATGCAGCTAGCTATCAGGAGATTTTGGAGCACTTCATGCTTCCATCTGCTGAAAAGCTTTATGGAGATGAAGATTTCATTTTTCAGCACGACCGGGCACCTGCTCACAGTGCCAAAACCACTGGTAAATGGTTTACTGACCATGGTATTACTGTGGCCTTTTTTACTATTAATTGGCCTGCCAACTCTCCTGACCTGAACCCCATAGAGAATCTGTGGGATATTGTGAAGAGAAAGTTGAGAGACACAAGACACAAGTACCTGCAAAAGGATTCCCGACCAAGTATTGAGTGCAGAACTGAACATAATTATATGAAGGTTGACTATTTTTGTATTAAAAACACTTTTCTTTTATTGGTCGGATGAAATATGCAAATTTTTTGAGATAGGGATTTTGGGTTTTCATGAGCTGTATGCCACAATCATCAATATTAAAACAATAAAAGGCTTGAACTACTTCAGTTGTGTGTAATGAATCTAAAATATATGAAAGTCTAATGTTTATGAGTACATTACAGAAAATAATGAACTTTATCACAATATGCTAATTTTTTGAGAAGGACCTGTATATTAAAAAAAATCTAATGTGTGCATTGTATCTATGGAAGATTGTAGGACATTTCAAAACATATGTTGCATATCTGTACATTTGTAAAAGTCACATTTCCAAAAATTTAGGACCCACCTTCTGTCATTCATAAACAACTACCACTCCAAGTTTTTAGAGCATTGTATAGTTCTAACCTTTTGTTTGTTTTTCATTCTTTAGATGCACTACAACAACAACAGCTGAAAGCTGAAGAAAAGGAGGCCACAGAGTTTCTTTGCTTTAACAGTTCAGAAATGGCTTCGTTATGCCCCAGAACGGCTGGGGGGAATTGCTCGTGGTGGAAAACCATAAGTTCAGACTCATGTCTTATTATCTGTTTTGCTGAGTAAATACATTTCAACTTACGAATAATGTTTCAGTCATCTGTTGTGTTTCTGACTTGGTTGTTTCTATTTGCATTGTACTGAATTTTGCTGAGGCAGGCTGCCATTTTTATATTATGGTTTTCCAGTCTCTTCTCTTGGCAGTTAGATTCTGTTTTATGAATTCAGAATTAACAATCTCTTCTAATAGTTCACTTCTAAAAAGTCATATTGTCATCCAGTTTATAATAATTTGTATGTAAGTTGTAGTGTGTTTTATTATATAGTTGTTCTATTGTAATTGTGATGTTACTTCCTGTTTAAATGGGTATGGAGCATAAATAAATAAATATGTTTACATGTAAACTGAAGGATGTTGAGTTACTGACTTTTTGTTTAAAAAAAAAAAAAAAAAGCTTTTCAGCCCTACATGGTCTCTGATTTAAAGAAATAAATCAAAACGGACATGATTTACTGTCATAGAATCTTGCTGTACATAAAGCAAGACTAAACTATAATTGTTTCAATGTTGATTCAATGTTGATTCAATGTAAAATAAGTGATTGAATTTACGTTGAACAAACATTGATTTTATGCCCATCTTGATCTATTTTTCATCATTGAAATAACATTATTTCAAGGTGCAAACCTGATGAAAAATCAACATTTAACATTGAAATTTCAACATTGATTCAATAACAAGTTGGTTGATGCTTTAATGTTGATTCAACGATGATTCAATGTTGTTCTGCTATCTGGGATGCGTTAGATCGTTTTTTTTTATCACTCTATACACAATACTTTGCTATTTTTATAGATGTTGAGCATCGTGAGCAAGCCCGATATCATATTAACGTTAATTATCACCAGCCGTCATGAATAGGCTGACTCACCAGTAACGCTCACTCCGTAGGCTCCCTGAATAGGCGGGAAAGGGATGGAGCCACGTATTCGTGCCGGCAGGAAAAAAAAAACTAAACAGATGAGGACTCAGATTAATGTGCAAAAAATATATAATAAAACTATATAAGTCTACATAGCCTTTATAAGACTCTACCTTAAGCGCACTTAAAACATTTTATTTTGTTTTAAAATAAAACAATTTTAAAACATCACTCGGGATTCGAACCGACGCTTTGTAGATCTCTGGCCGAGCGCTCTAACCACTACACCATGCGGGCACTTAGAGACAATGCACCCCAGAGACGTTAATAAGCCACTCGACTTCTTTGAAAGCAAGCTCTAGATACAGATGTCGCCTTTAAGACTGCGCGTGTTTTCCCGCCGGATGGCGCAATTTAGCGCGCGGCGTGCCGCGACTTGCCGGAGGCAACATTCAGGAATTTAAAATAAATGTGTTGTGCTTCACTGAATATCCGTCAGATGGCGCATGGAAGGACTTTATCCAAAAGCCGGACCAAGTACTACAATGAATATAACGACGCGGATAAACAGTGCTGAAGCGAGCATGAATTTTATTTTGTTTTATAATAGATCTTTCATGATGAATGAGTGTATATGTGCTTCATATTATCAAACACAGGCAAAGGAGACAGAAATTATTGAGGGACAGGTCACTGAAAAAAGTATACCTAGCTATCGTTCGTTTAATGTGTTTTTTTTTCTCATTCCATTAGTTTAAAAAAATTATTTGCTCTTTTAAACTAAAGTGTCTAATTTATGCTTATGGGTGAATCTTTTTTTTTTACTTTAGTTGAATGCTATTTACAGCAGGGAACCAAAGTGAAATATTTCATTTTGATCAAGGCACTTTTATTAGGTTGAGTGTGATTTGCGCATGCGCAGTCTTTAAACCATAGTTTTGCCGGTATAATTTTATTTCCGCCTCAAACCGGAGCATGACGTTGAAACAAGTAAGGAAGGATATCAGAACCTGTATTTCAGTTACTGTTAGTTAAAGCTCCTGGTTAAACTTAAACCTAATCCATTCACAAAGGACATTTCTGCTTCAAACCAAAGTTCGCCGTGTCACATGACCTCATGTGTCACATGACCTCATGACGCAGCATTATCACGGACTGAATCACGTTCTGCTCGCGGCCGGAGTTTCTCAAAGAAAACTCCTTTAAACCAGGTAAGAAAGCAAACTCATGTCATTTCTATGTTAAATGTTTCTCTTCTATGAGCAAATTCATGATTTATGTCAGGAACAACTACTTTGTAGATTGAGTTTTGTGTCCGTGTTTGCTACTGTAGCTAAAAACACCTATATTACCTACATTAGAATTAGCTAACTAACGTGGTGATTTTCAAAAGCACCGGAGTTTCTACAGTAAGTCAGCGGCCCCGAATAACATGAAAATAATTATTTTTAAGTCCCGTTGGTTAACGATGTAAAAATTAATAGGAAAGTGACTGTAATGGAAAAATCATATTCTAATTATATGTATTAATTCTATTTGATTCTTGTAGTAAGTGTGTAACGTAGGCCTTAGAAGTTTGGACTTGGTTGTCGAAGCTTAGAGACACAAGGCCGAGAACAGAATAGAAACAACCTGATTGTAGTTGTCCCTGAATAAATGATAAGGTATGGACATCTAGTCTGGGGCAGATAAAGAGTCATGAGTTTGAATGTAGGAACTTCACGTACGGGGCGTTGATTATGTTAACAGAGATGTTTGTGTATAAAATAGGTCAGCTAGAGAAAGAGATCACCTTTCTCTATGCTGCAACTGTTTGCTGTATGAGACTGGTCCTTCTGCAGAAGTTTAAAATAAAACCTTTGTTACTTTGCTCTTACCCAGTGTATGGATTACTTGTCTTTATATTGGTTTCAGAATTTCCACCACAACTTGGCGTAGTCGGCAGTTCTCCGTGTTTGAGGAAGGCATTGGAGAATCCCGGGGAGGCGTAAGTGCTGACGCCTTGAAGGCTTTTCACTTCATCTCAAATGCTTAATTGGCAATCGAGCGTGAGAGGACCGGGGATTCACCATGTCACCTCAACACCGGAGTTAAAAGAAATAAAATAGTGTGGTAAGGAAATTTTTTAAGTTGTAAGTCTTTAAGTTGTAATTGTTAAAGTAAGTTGTAATTGTTAAAGTTAAAGTAAGTTGTAATTGAGTAAGAAGTGCACTTTCTCACAGTGGCTGGGATAGATTTAAACTTGGATCTATCACACGAGTCTGGGATTCGTGAAAAGTACCCAAAAAAGTGCAAAGGCGCACAAAAGAGAGAGATAGGGTACTGGTTTCGCCTCGTTTCCGAAAAACTTGGCCCCGCAGCAGACGTGCTCGGTGTGAGGACCTCCGGAGGTAAAAGCAAGTCAGAGTGCAGGGTTGCAAGGTGCACACGTAAAAGTCAAGAGGACTTTACGGGAAAAACAGTCAAGGGGACTGTTGAGGTAAATTAAGGTAGAGTGTAAAGTGCACCGGTAAAGTCAAGAGGACTTTATGGCAGAGTGCAAACCGCTGCACCGGTAGCAGTCAGGGAGACTGTGAGAGCTCACTGTGAGTTAGTGGCACGTGTAAATTGACAAGTAAAAATCATGGGTAACAGCAAAAAAAAAAAAAAAAAAAGATTGTTACGCTTGTGGCGTTCCTTGGTAAAGATAACATCTAAATTATGTTATGAGAAATGTTTGAGAAATGTGGAAATCCAGGGAAAACAAAAGAAAAAAAAAGATAAATGTAGAATTATTAATTACTGAGATTGCTTTTGAGTTGTGGATGTGTGAATGATGTGTAGATAGATAATTACAATAACAAAAAGAATAACAAAGTAAACATTAATTGGGTAGGATTTAATATGTGGAAGGCAGAAGCAGAACTTAGAGAAAAACGCATACAACCTAAAATGCAAGCACAAAACATTGATTCTTTTCAGTGTGTTAAGTCTATTTCAGATCCCGACCTGGACGGCTGCCCCCCGCGACCCCCAGCTCTTAGACAGATAGCCCCTTCAGCAGATCCAGTATGACAGCATGGACAAGAGACTTCTCGGCAGGCCCAAGGCCCCAGCACAGCAAGCACGGCTCTGTCTCCAATTTCGTCACATACTCGAACCAAGGCTCAGCTGAAAAGAGAAAAGGCTGATCGACAACCACCACCTGATGACAGCGAGGACGAGAGAGAGGAACTCTTAGGAGCTACAGGAAGTGTTCATCAAGAAATCACTGCTCCAATGATGGAAGTAGCAGGGGCGGATGGCACAGCGATGCTTGTTCACCGACCATGGACAATAAAGGACATCGAAAATGCACATAGACAACTCCCAGACCCGAGAGAGGGGGGAGGACAAAAATTCGGTGATGAAATGAGCAGATTTTGCTCAGAGTTTCACCCGACATCTTATGAAATGCGACGACTTTTGGGGAGAAAACTAGGTGCGGACTTTGCAAAGATTAAGTATTCCTGGCCAACGGACAATGTTTTCGCACGGCGAGCTCAGGCTGATCATGAAGAAAACCAAGCATTTAACGGTTTTGTGGTGTGCCTTACAGCAGCGTGTAAAGAAGCGTTCCCGGCAAAAATGGATATGACTAAAATATCAATGTGCAAACAACAACCAGGAGAGAGCGTGTCACACTATCTCACCCGTCTCACTGAGGTACATGATGCAAACAGCGGGTTGGAGAGGCCTGCAGACATGTCTGTGGCAGCAATTTCACCGTATGAAGCACATTTGAGGAACAGTTTCATAAATGGATTACAGGAGGACATCGCTCAGAAGGTGAAAAACACATGCGTTGGATGGGACACTGGAAAACTTAGTCTCATTGAACAACATGCAATACACGCGGAAAAGCTGGTATCACAAGAACAAGATAAGCACAACAAGAAGAGAGAAGACCAGAGTCACAATGCACAGCTGGCAGTGTTGCAGATGGTAAGACAAACTGCGGATGTACAGTACAGGAGACGTGGAAGAGGACGAGGAGGCCGTGGACGTGGACGTGGGAGAACAAATGGCTGTTATGCATGCGGAAGTGAAGACCATTGGATTAGAGACTGTCCGAGAAGGAGCAGAGGAGAGGAATGGATTAGGAGAGGTGAGGATCAGGGTGGAAATTGACAGAAAAAGGCCGGGGGCGTGGGGAGCAGACCCGAAGGAGAGGGTGAGTCAAAACATTTTTTTCCTACTAACACTTCTTGCTCTGATCGCAATGAAGAAAAGCTTGCTATCTTTTTCAATGATTCAATTCACGTTTGTATCTTAGAAACATCCACACATGCTACGTATGATCTTGAAGTATACAGTATCAGTAAAATGCCAACAATGGAATTGCAGCTCCATGACAAACAAAATTCATTTTGCTACATTCCATGCAGGTCATTCAGTCATTAAAGTGTGTGAATTTGACAGTTTAGTGAAACAGAGTGGCAGATTCCTGAACTCTGTGGGCACTTCAGGACATGCAGCTGAAAAGAGCCTCATAAAGTCAAGCATGTGGCTTTTTCCAGGTGTACATGATAAATTTAGATTTTTGCTCTTATTGCTGCCCAGTAAATCTATTGAGGTGAAGATTTCATATGTAAATTAGGTATAAAACTCTTGAGATTAAACCAGTATTGAGCCTGAGGATTTCACTCTTGTGAAATGTGATCCGTTGCCCCTGTTGTATGTGTATGAATGGAAGCTCTGCACTTCAACTGTGAGTTCAGTAAATGCTACGGTGATAGACAAATATATACCAGTAAACACATTATGATATTAGATATGTGTCACATATCTCATTTTTTTAAAGATAAGCTCAGATGTGTAGTTAATGTAGAGATAAGGAGTGTGCACATGAGAAAATGTAGCACAAGTGTCACAGTAATGTCCCTTAATCACAGTAGGGACACCCCTAATGTGTTATTGGATAAAAGTAATAAGGATGAGGGAAAAAAAATAAATAAATAAATAAATTATTGGGCCTTTGAGTGACATGTGGTATGAATGAGAGTGATTGAGAATGAACGTCTTATCTGACATTACATTACAGCCACAGAGAAACAAATGCTGATGCAATGCTGAAAAATCATGTGTTAAAGTATAAAAGAACTGTATATATTACAGTACCTACAGTCACAAGACCTGGCCAGGCAGAAAAAATTAAGTTATCAGCATGCAGAACTTTTTCTTTTCTTTTATAAAAAGAATTTATGTTTATAATTACTCACTAAAATGTATGGGCAAATGGCAAGCACGATGTAGGTTTAATTAAGGGAAGTGAACTGGCGGTGATCACCCCAAAGTAAAATTTAGGCCCTACAAACTTCATACTGTATCTACCCGAGTCTTTAACTGAAATAATTCCAGTGTTTAATTCTTTATTTTAAAGCTGTTGTCATGTTAAACATCAGCAACTTCTTATTGTCCAGCAGAACAAAGTCATAAAGCAAACCATATAAAAGCTACAATTCCCACATACAAGTCATATCTTAGGTCAAATTGTTTTGGGACAAGATAAAACTTTGGATCCAAGTACAGTAGTAGTCCAAAATATTCTAAAACAAATAAGAAAATTGACGCTAAAGTAGAAATGTAAAAAGTAAAAGTGTTTTATTGCAGAAAAGTTATTTTGATCTATACAATCCTCGAGGCCCCAGTGAGCTACACACTCATGGGAAGGGTCTACTGGCCCACAGTGCACTTAGTTGAACTCCGGAAGCAAGAACAATCTTTAATTGAATCAAATTTGGCAGTATAAACTACTTTAATATTGGACATTTCAAATTATAAAAGGCCTTTTACAAAAACTGTTGATGAAAAGAATTGTTGCATGATTTCAGACTGGCTGCAGAAAAAAAACAGAGAGAAAGAGAGAAAAACAATGAGATCTTTATCTCACTTCTCAGCCAAATCAGATCCTGTAGCAGCAGCATCACCCATGTGTTTATGTCCAGTACCAGAAGCTGAGAAGGCAGGTATAGAATAAAGATATATAGTGGGCTACAGTAATTTGACATTTCTAGTTCATGAAGTTTCAGTATCTTTTATACAGAGAAGAATCACACTTATTTGCAACAGAGTGGTTAAAGTACAATACTAAATTATAAATATCAATGTGGAAAGATGTATAGTTCTAACCCTCTAACTCCTTTCTTTCACTGTTAAACAACTTTGTTCCACTAGGATTGATCCACAGTAAGCGCCACTACAGAATCCGGATATAAAATGAACGTGGATGGAACAATATTTTGTGATAGAGAAATAGGTGTTAACAGGAGTTTGTCATAGTTATAGCACATGAAATTTAAATAGTGTAAATGTAATGCTCAAACTAACAAATTATATTCTATTTCAGAAAAGCAGATGCAGCAGTGAAGGCCGTGGCCAAACTTCCCCTTTCCTATAACCATAACATGTGTGTGTCTAATGCTCTCACCCCCACAGCTAACCTTGAAGAGCTTCAGAGCTACAGCCACTCCAGGAGAGGAAACACTCTGGAGAAAAGCGGGATGTGTTTTCATAGAAGGGGTTTGGTACGACCCCAATCACAAGCCATGTCTACCTATAAAGCTATTTCTTTCTATGCTAAGTTGACACACGTGTAAGGACCATGTGTCAAAAGGGGGAATAAGCGATAGTATGTGCATTTGTGTTTCTAATAACATACTGTACTGTAGATAAAGGAATTAAGATGAAGCCAGAGCACACAAAAAGTAAAAGGACATTGTGAAGATGAAATGTTATGTTATTGTGCAAAACTCTTTGAGGATTTATTTTTAATACAGGCCCACTGACAGTGCTCCTAACACCACAAAAAGAAGTCAAAGTAGTGGAAACAGAGATGAGGGTACACGCCAGCAACCCCAAACATGTTCCAGAACCTAAGAGAAAACAACACAGAGGTCAACAAGGGTGAACAGTGATGTGCTAGTAACCTCTCCTGTAAACCCCGACAGACCCTCACCTGCACGCAAAGTGCATGGGTCAGAAGAATCAACTAGAGTGACAGGAACAACGCAGAACCACAACTCTACACTCAAATTCATCACAACAATAAGTACACTACATTTGAGGACAACACATGAAGAAATTGTAAGGTGTCAAAGTAGCAGTAGCACTGAATAACATTGGTGACATATAAAAGTAATTAGAGTTAAAAGTAAGTGTTGTAACTACTGACAGGATAGAAGACTTGATACATACTTAGAGGACGGAGAATATTAGTGACTGAGATTATTCACACTACAGACATTGAATTAGCTGGACTGGACCCTTGGTTACAAATTAGAAAACACCCCAAAGCAATTTGGGTAACTTTAGGAATAATAATAGTTATGGTTACCCTGATGTGCCTACTTATTGAGAATTCGGAGAGAAACGGTCATGGTAAAGTCTATTTAACAAACTCAAGCCACATGCATTTAACTAGAATAAAGAGAAGAGACAGCATGATAAAAAGGCATAACACTAATCTCAATAGATGTGCAGGGAAATTGGGAATGTGCCCTATCATTAGACATTGCTGATAATATAACAGACATACACAACCTCTTGTGTTGTGTATGCCATGTCATGTCCTCGGGCTGGGTAGCACTGCCCCTAAATAATGTCACAGCAGCAGAAGCAAATGCAGACAACACGTCTTGTATTATACCGATAACCACCATGGCTATCTTACAGATATCTGAATACTACAAACAAACAGGGAGGCCAAACTCAGCAGTCCCGGGGTGAAATTATTCCAATAACCTATGTTTTGATGCCCCAGGGAGCTATTGTTCCCCATTGCCTGTTAAGAAATATGAAGACAATTCTACTTATATGGTCCCTTGGCAAAAAGGAGACACTTGCGTTGTGCAAGATCAAAGGGAAAATTGGGAACCTGACTTAGGATGGTCTGAGTGCACCACTTACGTTCGTATAACCAATCGTTCAAAAGGTAGGTCACCTAAATGTAGTATAGATGGTAATTATTTTCCAAATGATGGTAGTTGTCCGTTCATAGAACTATCGTCAACAAACACAGTAATGTGGGTGTGTGGGTCAGACGCATATGTGACCTTACCCAGGTATTTCAATTGAACAGGCTCATGTTATTCTGCATATGTAACTCCTAGTGTGTCAGTACACACAGAAAATCCGTGGGGGCCACGGATGTCAGAGAATAGAAGAAAAAGAGATGTCCCTATTAAATTTCATGGTTACACTTTAGGAAACCCATGGACTAGCCCAGGAGCAAATGTAGGCTGGTCACTCTTCCTCGGCGGAGGAGCAGCTGTAGCCCTAAACAAGGTAAATGGTTTAGCATACATGTTACTAATACAAAAAAATGACACCGTAAAGGCCTTTCACGCCTTTCAATGACGATCATCAGAATATCAGCAACATCATAAACCGCATGAAGAAGGCTTTGCAACCACCTCCCCAAGTAGAGTCTTGGATCTCGTGGTTAACGCAATTATGGGGAGGCTGGGGTTATTGGCTGGTTTATAGTGTTTTACCAATTGGGATTATAATCTTGTTAGGCCTCTGTATACAGTAACACCCTGTATTTGCAGATGTATACAGGGACTAGTTCTGAACACAGTAAATTATCAAATGTTAAGACAGACTGACAACATAGAACGGAAAACGGACTGGGACGACCCAACTTCTGACAGAGTTCAAAATTCCGGTGACTATCATTTTGAATGTTTAGATCATGATATGGAAGAAGACATAATGTAAATCTTTAGAGAAATGTCAAGCATGTATATTTAAGTAGGTTGCAAAAAATTTTTTTATGCTTTTGTGTCGGGGGTCTGGCCCCATAAAGACAGCTGTAGTGTCCTCTGTGTGCATTAGAGTGCTAGTGATGATGTTGTTAAAAACCCAGGTGGGAGAGAGAATATCTGATGAAATTTACCTAATGCATAGCTTATTAGTATTGTTTTGAATTGTAGAATTAAAATATTTAGGTTGTCATAGAATGACAAAAGGGGGAAATTGTAATGGAAAAATCATATTCTAATTATATGTATTAATTCTATTTGATTCTTGTAGTAAGTGTGTAACGTAGGCCTTAGAAGTTTGGACTTGGTTGTCGAAGCTTAGAGACACAAGGCCGAGAACAGAATAGAAACAACCTGATTGTAGTTGTCCCTGAATAAATGATAAGGTATGGACATCTAGTCTGGGGCAGATAAAGAGTCATGAGTTTGAATGTAGGAACTTCACGTACGGGGCGTTGATTATGTTAACAGAGATGTTTGTGTATAAAATAGGTCAGCTAGAGAAAGAGATCACCTTTCTCTATGCTGCAACTGTTTGCTGTATGAGACTGGTCCTTCTGCAGAAGTTTAAAATAAAACCTTTGTTACTTTGCTCTTACCCAGTGTATGGATTACTTGTCTTTATATTGGTTTCAGAATTTCCACCACATGACGTAAACACAGAACAAGCTAATTTGGAGTAAGTGCTGTTTGTAGTGTATTTATAGTTATTCTTAAAACCTTCTGGACTTGCTAATGTGTAAGTAATGTAATATCGCTAAAACTATATTCCCTCGTATGAAACGGGGCTTTAGCACATGTTCCTGACATACTGGTCACACTTTATGACACGTTTTTAACCGTATCAGTATATAAATATCGGCATAAGTTTGACATGTTGATTTAACGTTACTTCAAGTACATTTTAGCCATTACGATGTCATGAAATAACTTTAAAAGTAAACATAATCTTTATGCACTTTTGTGTTTACAGGTCTGTTAGCTTTTCTGAAAGGGCATTATTTTACTCATACTGCTTTCTATACTTTACACACTGTAATTAAGATTTCTTAACATAAGAACTTGAGCCAGTCAAATTTTTGTTTTTACCTTTTTCAGTAATGAGTTTCTGAGAATTATATCTGCTCCACTTCAAGCAAGATTACTGGTTTCCTTGGACAAGCAACACTACAAACTAATTGAGATCATCAGAAACTGGGGAGGAACCCGTCAGAGAGAAGACCAGAGATATAATCTTCATCTTCAAGTTTTTGATCTGGTATGTACGTGCTCAAAAAAGCAGAAATTAGCTTGGTGTCAAATGTAATATTGTGAATGGAAGCCACAGGACCTGAGCAAGGCATCCACATCAAGTTGGCTGTGATGCACTAAATTAAAACATAACTAGCAGAATAAAACTCTTTAGTTTAACTTGTTCACAGGTTAGTGTATGCTGTCTGAATACAGGTTTCAATGTCTGCCACGTTCATTTTATCACGCTTTTCAAGCCTAACATAACCAACAATACTATGCTTGTTTTTATATCCCTAGAACCTGGAGGTGATTATCTCCTGAAATGTCTTATGGTGTATTTGAGTGGCAGATGTGGACCAGCTGATTAAGCACTGGTAAGCATTTGTTCATGAAGCATTTCATCCTTAGGACTGAAAAATGTTACTGAATTGATAACTTAGCCTTGTTTAAAGGTCCAGGTGGCAGCTTGGTGGTGCTGCGGTTTGAACCTGTGAGCTTCCAATCAGTATACCAACATCCAAAAACCATACAACTACCTCTGCCCCTTCATATTGACAGATATGAGGTCATTGGCCTTATCAGCTGCAGCCTACAACCTTTTTTTAATTTTTATTATTTTTCTTTTTATCAGTATGTATTAACATTAGTTACATACATTCTCCTAAACCTTGTGGAAAGAATTCACAGAAGAGCAGAAGCTGTTGTAGCTGCAAAAGCCCAACATCATATTAAACCCTATGAATTAAGAAGTGGATGTTACTCAAGTTTATATTAATACTTAAAATGATAAACTTTATCATTAATACATAATGTGTGTGTATATGTATGTCAGTTGTTTTGGCATATTCATTGAGCTAATTACATTTATCATGCTGCAGCATAATCCTAGGTGTTTTTTTCACTCATAGGGAGCATTAAGTGACTTTACATGCATACATCAGACACTGTTTTGCCAAATAGAGCAACTTGTCTAACGAATGTCCATTCTTTTATTAGGTTGTTCAGAAAGATGAAGCTCAGGCAGAACTTCACAGGAAATCGGGATTGTGACTTATTGAGTTTCCATCAGTCGCACATGAATGTTCCATGTTGTTTTACCTCTGCTGATTTTGTTTCAGGAACATTTTCTAATTTTCTTTTCAGTCCAATTAATAAATGTATGTTGCAAAGTTGAGTGTTACTATTTGTAATTTTATGGAGTAATTTATTTTAGTTGCAGAGTATTTAGTTTGGTTCTTCTTCAGCAGGTTTGACAAGGACAAAATGTACCCATTGCAAAATTAAATTTGTGGATAAATGCAGACATATCTTTTTTTCCTCTCAATTTCAAATTCAGTTAGCAGTGTTGAATGACTGTTGGTGTTTATACATTTTGAAAAAAAAAATCTTATTGTTAACATTTTGGATGAAAATATGTTCATTCCACAATAAATGTTTATATAAAGAAATGTGTTTTGAGTGTAAATCAATATGTAATTAGGTTTTTTATGCTTTTATATATAAATTATGAATGCCTTAAATCTTTATTTGATGCAACTTAAAAAAAGGTAATTTGCTCAACCATTCAAAAGTGGTTTATATCAAGTTTATAATTTCAGGTTAGATTTAGTAGAATATTTACATTAAGTAATATAGCCAACTCATTTATTTAGATTTAGAACAACTTTAAATATTTGGTTTGTTTCACCTTCAGAAATTAGTTTACATGAACTACATGAAAAATTTTAAGTTAGAGTAAAAGGTTTATTTACATTACGTCAATGCTAAAATATTAGGTGTGACAGATTACTTCAATTGTTTTAATATAGCCTTTAATCTTCAATATAGCCAGTGCTATATTTTTTTCAGTAGGGTCAATCAGATGTACAGTGTCGGGTAAGTGTGGTGCTTTTATTGAAGGGATAATAGCAGATTAAATCTTTTTTTTGGGGGTGAACAATTTCTTTAATGTTTTCGGAGTTGTGGCTGTTCAGTAGAAAGTAATAGGCTCACCAATTTACAGTATGAGCTTTCAATTTAACAAGTGTAATGTGAACAAGTTAGTTATTATGAGTATGGAAAACATTTTCCTGCATTTTTTTCGGAAACTTTATTTGCCATCTACATACATTAACTCATGCTAGGGTACATTTACTATGCTGAAATACAATTGAAAGCTATTTATTCGTTTATCTTTGATTTGCTTACTTACTTAGGGAGATTCAGGTTGATTTTGCACATTTTTAATCCTTTTCAAATGCAGATTAACGTGCATATCAGCTGGATAACTAGCGAATGCTTTAGTAATGGGCTCTAAAAGACAATGGAACATTACAGAACGTGCGAGTTGACGCCCATGCATAGATCAGATTCTCACTTTCCACGTCACTATGACATACATTGCCAGGATAAATACAGTCCATCCACACGTACAGTAGAAGCATTTCAAAATGACCAAGATCAGTAAGCTTCATTCTCAAGACATCAGGACAATGAAGTCTGCTGGAAGTTCCAGTCGCGAAATACACCCCCATCTGAAATCTGTTGGTGTAGACGTAACATTGAGCACCATCAGAAGACATTATAAAGACATAAAAAGTCTGCCTTTCAACATGCATCCCCCACCCCCAAAGACTAAGGTCCTGCTAGTATATAGCTCTTAAGGTCACTGAGGCACGCAAACCCCCTGACCACAATAAGGTGGCAATCCCTCAGGGGGCAAGATGAAAAATACAAATTAAATAAATAAAATAAAATATCCTTAATCCAGATTTTATCAATCAACGACATAATATTTATCTTAGCTGGATGGTCTAATTCTCAAAACCGTTTAACCTAAAGAAAAACATAACAGACTATAACTAGAATATTTACAAAACTGAAAGGTTGTTAAATAAAAAAAAAACCTCATAACTCAAAAAGATCATATTATGTTTTTATATATTTTTTAGATTTTTCTTTTAACTGAACAGCTCTCTTCTCTCCAATCCACTCCTAAACCACAGTCTCCTATTTTTTCTCTGTGCGCGCGCTGCAGCCTGTGAATGAATACACGCAGCGGAGGTTTTACGTATTTAAAACGTAAAAAGGTGTCTCCATCATAAATAGACATGAATTAACTACAAACCGGATTCCAAAAAAGTTGGGACACTAAACAAATTGTGAATAAAAACTGAATGCAATGATGTGGAGATGGTAAATGTCAATATTTTATAGAACATAGATGACAGATCAAAAGTTTAATCCGAGAAAATGTATCCTTTTAAAGGAAAAATATGTTGATTCCAAATTTCACGGTGTCAACAAATCCCAAAAAAGTTGGGACAAGTAGCAATAAGAGGCTGGAAAAAGTAAATTTGAGCATAACGAAGAGCTGGAAGACCAATTAACAGTAATTAGGTTAATTGGCAACATGATTGGGTATAAAAAGAGCTTCTCAGAGTGGCAGTGTCTCTCAGAAGCCAAGATGGGTAGAGGATCACCAATTCCCACAATGTTGCACATAAGATAGTGGAGCAATATCAGAAAGGTGTTACCCAGCGAAAAATTGCAAAGACTTTGCAGTTATCATCATCAACTGTGCATAATATCATCCGAAGATTCAGAGAATCTGGAACAATCTCTGTGCGTAAGGGTCAAGGGCATAAAACCATACTGGATGCCCGTGATCTCCGGGCCCTTAAACGACACTGCACCACAAACAGGAATGCTACTGTAAAGGAAATCACAGAATGGTGGCACAGGCACCACTGCTTAGGAAGGTTGGGGACTTCCACCTGGATGTGGATGGCTGTTCCATCACTCCATCCCCTGAAGTCTGCAATCTGGGCATCATCCTGGATCCTACTCTATCATTTCAGTCTCATATCAAAAGAATTACCAAAACTGCCTTCTATCACCTAAGGAACATCTCTAGACTCAGGCCCTCACTTTCTGTTTCAGTAACAGAGACCCTCATCCACTCTTTCATCTCCTCCCGTCTGGACTATTGCAATGCCATCTTGTCAGGTCTGCCAAACAAAGCCCTGGATAGACTGCAATATGTCCAGAATGCTGCTGCAAGGGTTCTAACAGGCACTAGGCCCTGGCACCATATCACTCCCATTCTCAAACAGCTTCACTGGCTCCCCATCAAATCCCGCATCAGTTACAAAGTCCTCCTCCTCACCTACAAATCTCTCCATGGACTGGCTCCCCACTACCTTACTGATCTCCTTCACCCCTACACCCCTCTGAGGTCCCTGCGATCCTCTTCTAAGGGCCAGCTGATCGTCCCCCGCAGCAGACTCAAGACCTTTGGCGACAGAGCCTTTAATGTAGCTGCCCCCAATCTCTGGAACAAGCTACCCCCTCATGTCCAGTGTGCCCCCTCACTACCCCTGTTCAAAAAGTACCTGAAAACACATCTCTTCACAGAGGCCTTTGGCCTCTAGTCCCCCCCTCCCCCACGTACATGATTACATTACACACGCCTCATACTGTAAAGCGACCTTGGGTATTTTGAAAGGCGCTATATAAAACTGAATTATTATTATTATTATTATTATATATATATATATATATGTGTGTGTGTGTGTGTGTGTGTGTGCAGGGCCGTGCAGAGACGTTTAAAGGGGCGGGTGCTCAAAGTTAAAAAAGATAGAACATGCTGAATAACAACAATTCACATTCATAACGAATATGGAATTGCATCATACTGTATTACTGTCATCAGGTCAGGACAATGCAAAGCAAACATAGCCTATGTTTTACCTGATGGCGTACAATGTTGCTGTTGATTACTATATTATTAGTAATCATTTTTAAGAATCTATACACATAAAACACACAAACATGCACATGCAGTGCTTATAAAATGTTTAAACTGTAGAGATACAATAATTTTACTGCTGGAAAATCAGCATTTTATCTAATTTGAAATATAAACCTAATGTTATCTGTTACTTAATATATTTTCTTTAAAAACAGTGTTTTTTTATATCATAAATATAATAATCCATAATTATGTGGATATCCATATTAGATGGCTTTTAGTGAAATAAAACTGTAACTTACTTTAAAACTAAACATGTTCCCTAAAACGGAGCTCTGGACACAGAGCTACAGACCCCCCTGTAACCCCCTTACCCAGTTAGCTAGCAGTTAATGACCACCACTACTTGTGCAGTTCATTTATTTCAATTCATTTGTTGTTATAGACTATAGTGTGCGCTGTACACCCTATTTACTGTTTTGCTACAGTCTGCACCTTCCAGTTAATTTGCCTGCTTCTCCTCCAGCTCCGCACCGTCCAGTCTGCAGAAAATGCGCGTGCACTTTGCGTGCTCGTACCCGGCTTGTAACGAGCGCGCTCTGCCCTCAAGGGCATTAATTGGTTAATGGCAGGCATGTGACTGATGCAAGCCCGATCCTTTTATTTAGCAAAATTGAGATTAATAGTTACATTTTATTGTTGAGGGGCAAAGATAGGGCTCCATACGCACATACACAGAAAAAAGGGCACTTGAGGCATCCTGGAGGAAAGGGGCGGGTGCTCAACCCGCCGCCCTCCCCCCTCTGCACGTGCCTATATGTGTGTGTGTGTGTGTGTGTATGTCTCTTTACAGTATATACAACGTGAAAGCGCGCTCAGTTACAGCTCAGTCCCTCTTCTCAACTTTGATAGGTGAGAAGTTATCAAACCGGTTTCGGATGGGGGAATTGGCACAATTCAGGGGTTTAAAACTATTTAACAAGACCGAGACGTCTCTGCCTAAAATGTATTTCTCCAGCAAAGCATAGAATAAATAGAAATAAAATGCTTAATATTAATAATATTGATCTTAGCTGGATGGTCTAATTCTCAAAACCATTTAAGATAGACTTAACACACTATAACTAGAATATTTACAAAACTGAAAGGTTGTCTTATGAATAATAAAAAACAACTCATAACTCAAAAAGATAATATGTTTATATATATATTTTTAGATCATAAATAGACATGAATTAACTATATATATATATATATATATATATATATATATATATATATATATATATATATATATATATATATAGTTAATTCATGTCTATGATCTAAAAAAAATTATATATATACACTGGACACAAACAGCAAAAAACATGATGAAAAGCAATAAAGTGCTTAGGGCTTTTCATGTTTTTTGCTGTTTGTGTCCAGCATTGAATAATTATTTCATCCATTATTTGACCACGGCTGGGAATAAGAGCTGGAATGTGATTGTGAATTTATATATATATATATATATATATATATATATATATATATATATATATATAGAGAGAGAGAGAGAGAGAGAGAGATAGGTGTTTTGCTGGCGAAAAACATTTTAGGCAGAGACGTCTACTCGGCCTTGTTAATTGTTTTTAAAACCCCCAATTCTACGAATTCCCCCATCAGCGAAATCATGAATGAAAGGTGAGAAGAGGCATTATAATACAGTGGGGGTTCTGTGGGTCTCCAAACTCAGAAGGACGTGTCAGCCGATAACTGCTCCTTTGATCTGCTCGTTACAGCAGGGCGCCGACTGCTGATGAGTAGCCTGTACAAGCCAAGCTCTTCCCCAAAAAATAATGTGAATGTCTGCAACAATCACTAACCATTAAAATGTTTTTTTTAATTAAACGCGAATATATAAATTACATTTTCTTTACACATATTTTCATTATATATACACGGGCATCGCTAGGCCATTTTTAGGGGTGCTTTAGCCCATCGTCCCCTTTAAATTTATTTAAAGTATTTTTCATGTCTGCCAGTATCCAACAAAAAGCAGCAGTATTGTCAAAGAATCAACAGATAAATATTTAATATTATTGGCACCCACACAGTTTATTCCATTGTCCAGCCTCATAGGTTTGTTGTTTATATTGCTAATCAATGTAAGTTTAAAGTTATATGCTGTTTTCTGGTTACATTTGTCTGATTGTACACGTACATAGAAAAAAGTTTATACGGTAAACACACACACACATATATGCTTAATTAAATTCTTAAATCGTGTTCACCCATGCACTGAAAAAAAGAACTTGTAAGATTTACTTGATAAAATCCTCTTAACAATTTGCACACATAGATTTTAAGTAAATTTTATTGCTCCAATATTAAGTAAAACTCACCCGTAATTGTCAGGTAAATTGTCATCTATTTAATAATTAAATTAACAATCAATGAAATCAAGTAAAAGTTACATAATTATATTTAATGCACAAATTAGATTTATTTAAAATAATCAAGTAAAGGTAATTCATTCCCAGATAGCACACACACGTCGCCAGAGGTGTCAAGTAACGAAGTACAAATACTTCGTTACCTTACTTAAGTAGAAATTTTGGGTATCTATACTTTACTGGAGTAATTATTTTTCAGCCGACTTTTTACTTCTACTCCTTACATTTTTAAGCAATTATCTGTACTTTCTACTCCTTACTTTTTAAAAACAGCCTCGTTACTCTATTTTTATGATCAGAACGCGCAACCCCTCCGGTCGCATGATAAGAACGCGCACAATGCCCCCCCCCCGTCACATGGTCAGAACGCGCACAACGCCCCCCCCCCGTCACATGATCAGAACGCGCACAACGCCCCCCCCCTCGTCACATGATCAGAAGGCGCACAACGCCCCCCCCTCGTCACATGATCAGAACGCGCACAACGCCACCCCCCCCCCGTCGCATGATCAGAAAGCGAGACCTTAATGATTTTGTCGCCCCTCACGGTTGTTGTTGATGGTCTTTCGGCTGCTCCCGGCAAGGGGTCGCCACAGCGGAGTATCCAGTCCGCACTACAACTTGGCACAGGTTTTACGCCGGATGCCCTTCCTGACGCAACCCTCCCATTTTATCTGGTCTTGGGACCGGCACTGTATCCAGTGGCTGGGGTGTGGGCACTGGCTGGAATCGAACCCGGGCCGTCCGCATGGCAGGCGAAACACCTACCACTGAGCCACCAGTGCCCGTACTTTTACTTTTATACTTTAAGTAGTTTTGAAACCAGTACTTTTAAACTTTTACTTAAGTAAAAAGCTTGGGTTGATACGTCAACTTCTAAAGAAGTATTTTTGAACCCTAGTATCTATACTTCTACTCAAGTAATGAATGTGAATACTTTTGACACCACTGCACGTCGCAGAGATAATGCTCCCTAATGCATGTTACAATGACCAAATATGATAATAAATAAATAAATAAACCACACTCTCAGCTAATAATAAAACAGATTCGTTTATTTATTTTTTTTTATAAAAAATACATTTAATAACAAGCAAACATTTGATTAATTTATACAAAAACGAGAAAAACGAGAATACAGTAACTTACAAAATTAAACACCAACAGAAACGTTTTGTACTTTATGATTTTTAAATATGACCATTAGATCCGGTTGGTGAGGAAACTCCTGAAGTCAGATGCAGACACACTTTCAGTCACAAACTGCTGTGAAAAAATACAGAGATAGATATTCAATTAAAATTCATGACACTTAATTTAGCAAATGAACAGTATTTATACTTTGTTCCTCTCGCTTCACAACTCATGAGAACAGACCGAAACCAGAACCGAACCGGAGATTAAGGAAAAAGTGAGAAGCAAGAATCATGTGTGGAAAGATTAAGCATGCAAGGTCACAGGATGACTCGACTTCTTTTTCTTGTCTGCAATGCGATTTAGACAAATTAGAGCTGCTGTCAATACTGTATGAACATATGTACAGGTTCTTTACAGTTGAAATTTAACTTGTAACTTATTAATAAAATTCGGATTCAGAAAAAAATGTTTATTGCTAGTGCTCTTTTACCATTTAATGCTTTAACACACACGACTCAGTTTGTTCAGAAATGGCATCTCACTGGCGAGCCTTTCTCTGAACACGCCGTTTTCACGAGGGGTGGGGGTAAGAAACACACATCTCGGTTTATTAATCTGCGCTCAGTTCGTATTTTATTTATTTATTTATTTACCACAGGACCCCTGGGGGACTCCGTAGGTTCAGGTTTTTACACGAAAACGGTGTTTTGTGAATCTCCACACCATTAAAAACTGAAATATTGCTAATTGTACGTCCTGAGATTAAGATGAACATTAATTGGGAGTCATGAAAGCGAGAATCACATCCAAAAAAGAAAGCTAAACTTACCTCGAACACGACAAACTCCAGCTGCAGCCACACCGTGTTGTACCTCCATGATGATTCCCAACCGGCTGATCCACAGCACGGGCACAGCGTCTCCAAACACGCATGCGCGGTTTAATTTGGACACATTTTCGGCTTCAGTAGACACAAAATACTTCAGACTGAAACACGACTGCCCCCTACAGGTAATGAAGGGCATGTTCACAGCTTCCCGCACGCAGCCGCGGAAAGCCGCGGCAAGTCACGGGATCCCTTTTCTCGAAACGTGCGTTTTTAATGGCGACATCTGTAAGTGACGAAGTAAGCCTGTTATAATAATAACTTGGTGTTATTTGATCTTATTGGTTTAGAAATTTATATTTAAATAAAACCCTACACACTTCTTTTCTAATTACACGTGATAAAATCTAAAGGATCACTGTGTTAATATTTATTGTGCTTAAATTTGATCTTAATAAGATTTGATTTAATTTGAACTCTACATCTGTACTGTAATTTTAGTACTGTGATTATGAATTCGGTCAACTACAGTGTTTCACTTGATGTTATCGGCTACTACGTGTATTATTTAATGGAACGCGTCTCATTAATGCGGCAGAGAATGAACTAAGGCATGAGGCGTCAGTCTGTAGTTATATAGCGCCACTCAGTGGTAAAAGTCAGCAAATGCACATGCCGAAATGCGGCGGCGATGTTAAATACGACGCTCCGATTAGGTGACCACTGCCAAAATAAATCTCATTAACTTTCCTCGGTTCAGGTGAACTTCTACGTCACCTGACCGAGGTGCATCTTGGGAACTAGAGTTTAAACAAAAGACAAACTACAAACAAGAACTCAAAACAAACGGGCGATTTGGCGCCCTCTAGGGGTTAACCCTTACAGTACCCCCCCTCAAAAAATGCTCCTCCGGAGCATCACCGGAGGTCCTGGACTCCCACCCCAATGTTCCCACTCTTTTCCCCCGATCCGGTGGCTGGAGAAGCACTCGGCGGCTGCAGAGCTGGAGAGGCGCTCGGCGGCTTCCAGGTCGCAGGGCGGCTGAAGAGCTGAAACGAGGCTTGGCGGCTGCTGAAGAGATGACACGCTGTCCTCGAAGCCCGGAGGAGGCGGAAGGAGAACGCTCTCCAGGTCGCACAGCGGCTGAAGAGCGGAAGCGACGTTCTCGTCGCGAGTGGGCAGTGGTGGTGGAGGAAATGCGTCCGCCACGCTGCCCAGCCACTGCTGGTATTCCTCCGTGACGAGCACAGACGCAGGAGGTGGAGGAAACGCATCCTCGTCGCGCTGCAGCAGCGGCGCGTTGTCCTCCACGCTGAGTTCAGGCAGTGGCGGGATGCGACTTTCGTTGATCTAGTAAACAGTACTAAAATAACTTCATTAATTTTCACCTTACAAACTGTGTGTGTGTGTGCGCGCATGTTTATGTAGCGTAGTTTCATGTATCGTAGATCAGTCAAATAAATTCATGTTTCTTTATAAAGAACTGTTGTCTTTGGTCATGTATTTTAAAGTTTAAACATTTGCCCAGATCTTGTTTCCTTGCTCATAATTGCTAAAGCACAAAATCTACTACATCATCGTTGTGATGAGCAGAACAATAAATAAATGGTAAGATACAATAAATTGTGCTAAACGCTGGATGGGTAGTCGATAAAGTGTATATTATAAATTTTGATTCAGTTAATCAAGTTAACTTGAATCGTTAAAGATTCGATACACGTCTGACCCAGAGCTAAACATTACATATTAATGGTGAAGAATGTGTTGGGCATTGTGTCCACATTAAAATGTCTACATTTACTGGTGGACAATGCGACAGTCATTTGTTGTCTTTATTATGTAAACCCTACATAGATTAAGAGTTTATTAGATTAGATTAAAAATTTTTTAAGCACAAATCATCAGAAAATGAGAGACCATCCGAGATGCGCGTGAATGCAGCAACTAACGTTACACTTGCTCTGACAGCAGCAGGTGGTCTACCGCTATCTTAGGTTGCTAAATTAAACAACTTTCGTTAAAATGCCTAAAACTAAATGGTCAAAAGTGTGGCTATATTTCACAAGACAGGATTCAGACACCGCAACATACAGCAAATGTTTCACAGCAGTTTCATGTAAAGGGGGAAACACGTCAAATTTGATGGAATAAACTTAAAAGCAGAGGGATGCACCATGTTTGACAGCTTGCGGACAACAGCTGGCACTATCGGTGTGGATGACCCCAGCCCCAGTCATACCAACCATAGCAAAAAGGAGTCCACCGATTATGATGATGACAGGAGCCTTTCTGCAGGTTAGTAGTAGGCTAATGTAATGTTAATGGCAAAATGCAAAACTTGCGTTCATGCTAGCAAATGGTCAAACGATTTGTGAAATACTAATGTAACATGGATTCTGTTTATAATTATGGCTTTCCAGCTAGTACTAGTAGTACTACAACAGTGACCCCATTTACCATTATTTTTTAGTATTTACTTATATATTCATATATACTTTTTGAATTTGAATTTGATTTGATTTGAAACTTTTAATATATTGTTAAATTTTAAGCATTACATAAAGTGTCGGTTCAGGCACCGTTTTCTCACTGGTACCATTTTAAAAGTATCGAATTGGCACCGGTATCGAAAAAAAACCAAACGATACCCAACCCTATTCATTTGTAGTGTAATTTTTTAAATATTTTTATAAAAAAGTACAGTCATATTAGCATTATCACTGCATATCGTAATGTGTATGGTTTGTAATGAGTTTAAAGCATGGGTGGCACCACAGATATCCGGTGGAAAAAGGGTCATTTTATTTAGGATAAGTGGGGAAGGAAAGGGTCATAGGATGGAGGAGGAAAAAAAGTGAGGGAAAGTTGTAAAGCTGTGAAGGTTATCCTGCATGCTCCCTTGAATGATGCCTCTTTGCTTACTGGCCAACCAGCCACTCCCAGCTTTCCTTGGCCACGGCCACAGATGGGAGTCCCTTATGATGTCTAGGCGGCACTTCTGGCTGTAAATGTGGGCCTTAATGCGAAGACACATTGACCTTTTCCTTTTCGACAGCATGGTCACAAAAGTTGGCTCTGTGCAAAAGTGAAAGTGCCATGGGAGGTCGCAAAGTCTTTTCGCGGCTCAACATAAAGATCATACAGGTGCACTTAGTTCTATGGTCTTTAAAGTCCCTGGGGCGCATTACACCACTCTTCCGCATTTTAAGCATCTGCCGCATGACTCTGCTCTGTAGACCTCCAGGACCTTGAGCTAAACTCCCCTCCTCGTTTTTACAACATGGAAAAAGCCAAAGATCCATTTAAGATGATTATTAGCCAGCCATGCCCATTTCCAGTGACCCCACCCCTTCGCACACCTGCAAAAGGGAAGGCCACCTACCTAGTGAGCCTATGGCATGAGTGAGGAGCAACAAAAGTTTAAGGCACACACCCATCACTCGTACACGTCATGACAGGTTGTATATGCAACAAATACAATTTGAATTTGAATTTGAATGCTGCGATGGAGCCTCCTATGTTCCTTTTTGACCTGATCTGCATTTTAGACACTGGAAATATGTTGTCATGATTGTAATACTTAAATCAAAATAACAGTATTATACCAGCAGAAGCAGCCTGGATAGTTTGTGCTGTTGATGCCAAGTTCTGATCCAATCATTTTCATGAGACAATTGTAATTAGGTAAAAAGCAGAAACTAGGATTCATCAAATTGGGCAACATTTTTCAACCTTCAGCTGTTTCATTTTAATAAATCTGCGCCCACTGTAGCCCACATTTCTGTTCTTGGATGACAGACAGGATTGGAATCTGATTTGGGTTGTTAATGTTTTATATGTCAGAAGATGATTTTCATCTCACCACAATTAGCCTTACTGGCTTTTTTTTTCCACAATTCTGTGTAAACCCATGAGATTGCTGTGTATGCAAATCCCGGATCATCTCCTAAAATATTTCAACCCAGCTTGTTTGACATCAATTAGGCCATCATCAGTGAGGACACATTTCTCCACTTCTCATGATGCTACCACATGAATGAGCTTAGTTTTTCATAATGTATTCTACAAAAAAAACTTTGAAACGTCTAATGTGAAATTAATGCAAAATACTACTTTTCCTACAAAAATTCAAACACACAAAAACCTCAAAGAAGACCAAATGATTAACCCTGGACATACTATATAGATCTTAGGACACACACAGTGTTACACCCATTGAATCAAACCTCGAATTGCATGTTATCACAGGGGTCATGAGAAATGACCAAGTGCAGTTTTTCTTTAATTATAATCATAAACCACAAAAGCAGAAACAGAAACTGGACAATTTTTCCAATGTATTCTGAAAAAAACTAATAAACTAATTTGGAAAGCCTAATGTGAATTGAATGCAATAAAAAAAAATTTTTCCTACAAAAAATCCAAACAAGAAAAAAAAACCTTGGAGAAGACCAAATGATTACCTCCTAACACTGAATGTAGGACACACAGTGTTACACCTTTTAATTGCATTTTATCAAAGGGGTCATGAAGCATATGCAAATGCAGTTTTTCTTTATTAATCATAATAAACTAAAAAAGCAGAAACTGGACCATGAATTGTACCATTACTGATACTGTCTCACTGACCAAAAGGAATGCTGGGTAATTTATCACATAATTGAGCAGTGAATTATATATATATATATATATATATATACACACACACTACCGTTCAAAAGTTTGGGATCATTTGCAAATTTCTTTGTTTTTGTTTAGTGATTTATTTTCTACACTCTACAACAATACTGGGGATTTCAAAACTATAACACATATGGAATTAGGTTAATTACATAACAACAACAAAAACAACAGTTAGTTGTTATTTTAAGACACAGAGGTCAGCCTTTCTGTAATAGTTCTTGCAAGAACAGTATTGCCAAGTGCATTTACAAAATCTGTCAAGTACCATAATGAAACTGGCTCTCATGAAGGCCATCCCAGGAGGGTGAGACCAAAACCTACCACTGCCGCAGACAAGAAGTTCATTTAGAGTTATCAGCCTGAAAAATGACCAATTAACAGCACCTCAGCCTAGAGGCGTTATGAAGTCTTTACAGAGCATAAGTAGCAGACACATCTCAATATCAACTGTTCAAAGGAGATTAATGCGTTTTTGGTTGCCTTCAGCATTCCTTTACAATGTAGAAAGAAATTAAAATCAGGAACGATCATGGAGTTAGAAAGTGACCCCAAACTTTTGAACGGTAGTGTATAGAGGCAGGTTTTGGTCTCGCTGGTTTTGTTGTTGTTACGTAATTACCTAATTCCATATGTGTTTTTTTTTTATAGTTTTTTTTATTAATCAGAATTAGATTGATTAATTAATTCATTGTGAAACTAAATAAAACCCATACATATATTATATCATTCTTTATGAATAAAACCTAAATGGAAGCTTTTTGTTTCATGTTTTTGCTTTAAACTTTGTACCAGTCATCTTAGGCTCATCAGATTGTCATCTCACTTTTGTTTGCATTGGTAAAACACCAATGTCCATTTGTCTTTCAAATGTGCTGCATAATCTTTAAGTGAAACACCAAGTACCCAGCTTAGAGTATAAAACGGTTGAGGAGTTAACTTTCTGATTTATGTGGAGCAAGGTAAGAAATCCACAAAAAACTGCCTTTATGTGGTTTGATAATATACTGTATATACAGAGTTGTACAGTAAATCTGAAGTTTAAGTGGTGAATGCCACATTGCTTCCTAATTTAACTATTTACCTTTCTATTTTGTCTGGAATAATGTTTAACATTGCTTAAAGAATTGGTATCTTTCTGTTTCAATAGAAAATGAAGAAATCCATGAGACATTTTTTAGGTAAACTCTAGTTTCATGTATCAAAATGATTTCAGGTAAAATCCTAAATAAAATCCTAAAAAAAACTCTAGTGTTAATATAAGCTGCAGAAATCATAGATAATATGATTTGATATCTTGAAATTGATAATCTATAACAAAGTCTTGTAGATTTTTTAAAAATGTATAAACTTTTCTTATATATATATATATATATTGTTGCACAGGGATCTGCTTTTTCTCATTGCAATGGATGCTGACCCAACAGCAAGGTAATACTATAATGTGATATATAATTATGTATATATGTGTATGCACTATAAATATCCATCCTTTTAAATGACATTCATGTATGTATATGTTTTCTTTTACCCTCCAGTCAATGTGGCCTTAACAGGAATAGCAACACAATCTTCCTTATACTCAAAGTCTGTTCCTGCTAACTTGGCTATTGATGGAAACAAAGCATCTTCCTTTATGTCATGTGCTTGTACAGCTTGTGAAAATAGCCCATGGTGGAGGGTAAATTTGTTGGCTGTCTATGATATTAGCAATGTAATCGTCACTAACAGAGGAGACTGCTGTGCAGGACGGATAAATGGTGCTGAGATTCACATTGGCAACTCTCTAGTCAACAATGGCAACAATAACCCCAGGTGACTTTTTTAAAATAATAAACAATCATGTAAAATAAAACAATATAATTATAAAAAATAAATAAATATAATAATAAAAAGTAATAAAGAAATTGTAAAAAAAAAATCAACATAAAAGTACAAGAGTTAAATTTTAGAGCTTAATTAACAGTTTATGAAGCTAGGTGTCTTTGTACCTTGGTAAAGTTTCTTTGGATGTATTTACACACACAATTTTAATGTTTAATAAATTAGCAATGTAATTTAATGTAACATTGATCATGGCGTAATGTGGAGTTGTGATAATTATATTGACACATAATTATGAAGTATGATTCTGTATCAATGTCTTATTAGAGTTTTATGTAGTTAAACTAAATGATCTGGATGTATTCATAAATTTTCTATTACAACAGCTCTTACAATAATTTCACCAACAAGACAAATCTCAGGCTTATTTGTGTGCATTAATTTAAATATAGTAACATTCCTCTTATTAAAATATCGTAATACCTCGATATAATTATTTATTTTTATCTCTCCTTCAGTTCAGTCAAGTGTTTGCATGAGTAGTTGCGATTTTTAGGTTTAACACGGATGGGTTTATTTGAAAAGTGTGTATTTTCATTTTACTGACATGTGAAAGTCATATAGGGAAGAATGACTCTGTATTCTGTGTAATTCTTGAATAAAATGCAAAAAGGCTTCTGCACACTGGTATGAAAATAATCAGATTAGGAATACGAATGACGTGGAGGAGGACACAGGTGCAGGTGAAATGGCAAGATTTATTAACTCAATACAACAAAACATCTTGGGTTACTTTGCTGTAACCCTGTTCCCTGAAAAAGCGGGAACAAGATGCTGCGTGAAAATGCTATGGGAACGTTTTCTCCTGACCGGTTGCGAAGCACGTGTGTGTCAAAGACGGCAAATATTTTGGCTTATTTAACCTCGGTCAGCCGATCCACGTCAGCCGATGAGGTGAACCTGTGGGTTATAAATAGGAGTAAACCGGAAACAACCTCAGGTCAATCTTGTCTGAAGGATGTCCAGTCACGTCCGCAGTGCGGCATGGGAGCGCAGCATCTCGTTCCCGCTTTTTCAGGGAACAGGGTTACAGCAAAATAACACGAGACGTTCCCTTTCAAAAAGCTACACTCGATGCTGCGTGGAAACACTATGGGAACGAGAATACCCACTCCGCCGCACTGCAAATGGACCCCCAGAGTTGCGTAGTGTGCGCATAGTCCCCCCACGGAGTCTTAGACATAATTCTGGGATACTGACTCGAGAACCCGCGAGCCTGGCATCCAACTATGAAGCTTGACAAATTTCTTGCCGAAAAGGCAGCCTGCCGCATGACATACTTGGAAACACCTCTTGCCAGAGCAATTGATGAGGCAAGCTTCCTGGTCGAATGGGCCCTAATCACTAGAGGCAAAGTGTGCCACGTGCCTCATAGGCTAGGCCACTAGCATCTCTCACCCGATTCGTCTAATGGCGGCTGCCCTTCGGCCGCGGCCCCACGACGTAAGAAACTCTGCTCTAATTTACGGCACTAGCTAATGCGGAGGTGTGCTGTAAATTGAAGAGCATGAGCTGGAAACAGCAAATGAAGTCTTACTGCTCCGGAGCTATAACGGCGGAGGACAGAATGCTTCGACTGTGGAAGATAGTTGGGTAAGAATGCAGAACAGCTTTTTCTTGCCAATTGGCAAAGCCTAAGCATGCTGGGAAGGCTGATGAGGTCCGCGAATAAGTCAGCAACTAAGGGTGTTTTCCACGTCGGTCAGGACGTAGGCAGAAATAGTGGCTGCATATGTTCCGAGTGTACTATGGCACAAGCCCGAGGTTAGTTTTTTTCTGCAGAAACTTCCAGCACTGAAACAGTTTGGCAGTGGACTGGGTCTACATGTTTTATGTCCTGGAATGTAAATGATCCTGAGGGACAGAATTTGTCCTGTCCTTAAGGCAGAACCTACAGTAGTGCGCTAGTTCCTTAGCGGCGCAAATCTAGTCTGCCCAGGCGATATTTACAAGACTACCGTAATGTTGTCCATCCATGCTAGGACGTGCTAGCCTCTTGATTGGTGGAGGAGTATTTCCGGGCCAAAAATAAAGTCATCAATTCGAGTCGGTTGATATGCCACGCGAGAAGATGACCTCTCCAGATCCCTTGGGCTGGACGTCCATCTAAGTACGCGCTCCAACACAGAAGGGAAAAATGTATGCCGTTAGCAACTTGCGATGACAGCACGGACCTAGAGTGGGACCCAGAGTCAAGGACGAGGGTCTGAACCACATAGAGAGGGTACGAAGCTCTCGGCGTGTAACCCTTATTGCCTTCTGGGAATTGGCCCTGCGATGAAATCCCCCGGCACTTAGCCACCACTGAAACCACTCTAGGAGTGGTGAAGTTACCTCCTGGCCTAGATTGCACTCCTTTAGAGTGCTATAATGGATTCGGAGCGCGCAGGACACAGCTGTGCCCACGTTGCGGCCGGATTCCGCATGACACTCAATGTCATACCTCGTGTAGGAAGGAGAATGCTTTCTGTGGTGTTAAGACTCCACCCTAAGAAAATGAGGTGAGCTAGGGCGACGTGTTGACGCCGAATGTGCTATGGCCCCTTTTTCCAGCATGCCTGTGATTTTGAATTAACAGAGGTGCTCACTGTGGTTTCACGGAAGTGGAAAACCCACGCCATTTAAACACAATGATTAAATCCTGTAGCAGGGAGACATACTTGGCAGTAGCTTACACACTGCCAGCTTCTCCGAAGGGGCGGTAGCTTTGTCGCTTAGCTAGGCGGAGGAGTGGTGGTGATGGTGGTGGCTGTTAGGTGTTCAGTGTCCTGATACATGACAGGAGTGAAACGAGCACCTAACACTTTGTCGGACGGTGCTGGTCTTCCACAGTGCTTCATACCTAAGAGACATACCTGGCACCTAACATTCGCTGGAGACCGCTGGTCCCCAAAACACTCCTGCCAGTGCTCAGCTCTCAGTAGGTAAGTTTGGTATGCCTGTAAAGCCATTATGTGCATGACAGCACCAGCCTGACCCGCTGCGTGAAAAATCTTTTCCCACCAACGAAGATGTTAGTCTACACACTTGGTGGGGAATATGGATCTTTCCTGGGAAGATGAGCTCCCAGGAGAGAGATGCAAGCGTCTCTTTGATCTGGGACATCATCATAATGGACCGTGCTTTCATCAATGACATTGGAACAAATCAATGTCAATAGCACAAAAACATGTGATAAATACGGCTTAGTCCATGAAAGAGTTCACTCATGGAGGTTGCCAAGTAGGGGGGGTCCATCATTGAGGCCCCTCCTCCACCACTTGTCAGAAACCTGTCGTCTAACTTTGCACACACACACACACACACACACACACAAAACAGATCCTGAAGACAAAAAGATCTGAGGACATTTCCGGTTTACTCCTATTTATAACCCACAGGTGCACCTCATTGGCTGATGTCACTTGACCGAGGTTATATAAGCCAAAATATTTGGCGTGTTTGACACACACGGGCTTCATAACCGGTCACGAGGAAACGTTCCTATAGCGTTTTCACGCAGCATCGAGTGTAGCTTTTGAATGGGAACACGGGTAAGCAGTAATCATAGAAACAGGCAAGGGTCGGTCGATTGGCAAAACTCGTAAACTAGGGCAGAAAGAAATCAAAAACCAGTACACGGATCAAAGTCATACACATTAAGGCCATTATCTGCGGTTTTGGTCTTTCGTCCACACGGAAACGCAGTTTTGGTCGTTGTAAATGGAGCTTTTTCAGTGGTGTTGTGTGGACAAGGGAAACAGAGATTTTGGCTTGTTGTAACGTCACCTTGTGCCGATGATGTAATTGTCTGTGTGTTAGTCTCCTTGATTTGATAGCTTTGTTCATGAGGATATTTTGTGCAATGGTGGACTTACGTACAGTAAAATATTGACTGTGTTAATGATGGGTCCTGGACTTTTTACATGCGTGTACATAGAAGCGCAGTTACTCACACATTAGGTGGCTGAATCTACTATGAAGCACACTGCTGCTACATACTGTACAAAACTCTGACGACACACAGACCCCATAGACAGTGACGGCGGTTTCGGACGAGACCCGTTGGATTTCTACAAAGCATAACAGGTAATGACGTTTTGTCTAGGCTTCTGATTGGCCCCCTGTTGATTATGGAGGCTCCTAACAGCACTTAACAGGGACGTTTTGCATTTTCATGTGGACAAATATTTTAAATGTAGATCGTGTGGACAGAATTATTTTTAAAAATGAAGAAGAAAAATCTCTGTTTCTAAAAATACCCGGCTATGTGTGGACATGGCCTAAGGCTGTCACAAATATTCAAGGCTTGGTAACATCTGGAAAACTCACAAGAGAGCATACTTTGCAAAGTCTCTCCATTGCTTTGTCCTATTTAAGTATCTGGTTAATTGGGTGCAGGTGTTCTAGAATCCAGGTGACTTGGAATGTTTGTTGGCAGATATGGTTTTGTTGGTTCTGCTGCTTTAGCTGGCCTGACAATAATCCATAATTAATCTTGAATTTAACTTAATATTATCCTTAACCTGAAAGGCCCATGATTACCTCTTGCCCCCTACAACCCCCCCCCCCCCCTCTCTCTCTCTCTGCAGTTGTGTTGTTATTTCTAGCATTGCTGCAGGTGCCTCTGCAAACTACACCTGTAATATGAGGGGTCGTTATGTGAACATCAACATTCCCAATATTACCCAGTTTCTTACTCTTTGTGAAGTGGAAATTTACGGAATTCCAGGTCAAACTTTTAATTCATCCTCTAATTTCAATTCAGAAATAAATGTGAAGTCATAATCAGTTTAACCATGTGCTAAATGTCAATATTGTTTCCTTTTTTTTTTTAGCTCCTGTTATTAAGAGGGCATTTTTAAAAGTGAAGTTTAACAGCACTGAGGATCTCATCGACCCTACTATTAGGGACAAAGTTTTTCAAAAGGTTTGTGTTTGTGAAAATATACACTCCTTTAAGTTTATTAGGTACATATCCCTTGTAGCTACAGTCATTATATATTACTAATAGCAGTTCCTCTGTTGGGTTGCATACCTTCTTGCCCTTCTGCTGTTAGTAGACAGGGGCTTATTGTTAGCTGCACGATTTTTCGAAGAAGCAGTGACCCTGTCCACTGCTACCACAGTAACTGATACACATGTGATCCACCAGGGTCAGTGTCACTGCTGGGTTGAGAATGGTTCACCAGCTAAATAAAATATTTGATCATAGTTGATCAAGTGGTTGTTCCTTTCAACAGAATAGATGTATTTGCATTATGGTATATACCGTTTATTAAGTATTATATAGCATATAATAATATTTTGTTCTGAATAGATAAAATCTGCCAACGTCCAGTCAAGAGTATTTCAGGTCAACTGGGCAAAGCCACCAGAACTAGAAACTGAAACTTGAAAGTAAGTAATGTAAATTAATAGAACACTTGTTCTTATACACATACAACTTCTCATTATACTATTACTACTACTATTTATAATAATAATAACTAGGGAGCGAAAATTTCTGGAGAAATTTTAAGTGTGCCTATGTGACGGCCTAATGAGTGTGGCTACTATCCAGTGTGTGGTGGTGCCTTCCGTTGCATCATAGTCACAGCCATGATGTCATAGCAGAGGCTGGGCTCAATATGCAGTCTATGGGACTTTTTGGGGCGTTTTTTGGGGGATTTTGGAGAACCGCGCGACGACTCCCCACCACCTAGGCACACTTAATAATAATAAGAAGAATATTAATGTGTTATGATTATGTAGTGATTAGCACTGTGACCTCACACTTCCAGGCTTGAGTGTTCGAATGCTAGGGTCTGTTTTTCTTTTCTTGGTGGGTTTCCTCAGAGTACTCCAGTTAATTAGTTAGTTATTTGAAAATAATCCAGTTAAAATATGCTAAAGCACACCAAAGTTCAACTCAAATAGAGTTTTGGTTCCAGAGAAACACCTATTTAAAATTAACTGACCTCTATGAACATGAATATGGCTCTCACAATTTCAGTGATAATGTATTGGGTACCATCAGGATAGTAGTACTCCATTCAACTACCATTTATGTTTTATGCCAATAGTTTAGCGACAGGTGGCATGGTGGCTTAGTGGTTAGCACCTCCAGGTTCCAGGTTCCCTCTTTTGACATGCAGATTAGGCTGATTGGTGTAAGTGTGTGTATGTGTGCCCTGCAGTGGATGGTGTCGTGGAAATTAATTGAAGACTCAGGCTTTGGTTTCAGAAGCATTTATTTATCATGCAATACCAGCCGGGCGAGGCTGCCAGAGTCACACCGATCACTCGCATTCCCCCATTATATAGCCACCCTAGACAAAGGGATACATTCTATATGCAATGATGTCATTCTAAACATCTGTGCCTTGTTAGGCCTATCCATTCTTGGGGGACTCAACGTATATATATCAAATTCCTTGTGCAAGCATATTCTCAAACCTGTCCAGCTTCGCACGCATACCTCTGATTATTTCCAAATGGGATACCTTCTATTTCTTAAGAGTAAGTAAAGTATAAGTAAAATCACATAAAATCTAAACAAATTTTCTCCCATACATCCCCCCTCTGCGGCTGACAAGTCCCATAATAAATGTTATCTGGAGTGCAAATCCATGTGCTAACCCTTCTTACACTAATCTAGTGATTCAATTAAATCACTGGACCTTTATCAATGACCAACCTATGCCTTTGCACTCTAGGGAAGATCGAGCCAAACCTCTCTGCCCTTATTTGACTCGGATGGAGTAAAAGACTTGACCTCCATGACATTATCTTTCCGTAACACAATAACATAACATGAATATGTAATTAATATAATGATTTTTCTAGGATTACACTAACCTAAATAACCTGGACAACTTATACAGTCTAAAATGAAACATGCATAATACAGTACAATTTTTAAAGCAGATATAATGTTGAACAGCCGGGTCATAATATAAGAATCTTCAACCCAGATACTTTGCGTATCGTAGAGAGTCGCCTTTTGGGGAGAGGCCAGGCCAGTGCTTTCACCCAAGGCATGGCTCATCATCAATCATCTTCTTCGTCCTCGTCCGAGGTGCCTGAATCCCCTGCTGATTCTCGGGAATCACAGTCTGAGCTGTAAATGTCTTTATCATAGGTTAGAGATATTTTCTCATCTTGCCACTTTAATACCTCCATTTGTTGAACTGTAGCTTTTATGACCAAGGACTTTAATATAGGAAGTACACAACAAAACAACAATCCTCCTATTAATATAGCAAATCCTAAGAACATACCAAATTTAGCAAACGATGCTCCCCAAGCTAACAGTTTCAGATGTAGCCAGTCCCATATTTTATTATCCCTCCCAGCATTTTCAGTTACTTCCCGTCTCAGATTTTTAAGTTGATTCATGGCTTTAGTAAAAGTTCCATCAGGCACTGTATTGTTAGGAATATAAGTACAACATTGATCACCAAACAGGATGCGCACACCTCCTTTCTCAGCCAATAACCAGTTTAGTGCTTGTCTATTTTGCCAGGTCATTGTACTAGTAGCTACTAATTGCTCTCCTAATGCAGCCAAAGCATCTTCTGTATAATTCATAAATCTCTGTTGATTATAGTAAATATAATTAATCCATTCAGCATTTTTATTAGGTGTTATCCATATAAAAATAGACTCAAATCCAGATTTTACCTCATCTCTGGCTTTAAATTCATTAGGTATACCTCTGGGTTGTCCTACTGAGTCTCTATACACTTTGGGATCAGGTTGGTACGCCCTTTTATCTTGCCTTCTGGTTTCGTCCAATTGTATTATGGTTGTCTCCTGACGCAGTCTCACTCTAGTACAGATTCCTTTCCATCCTATCGGTAAGGAGGCCAGTAGGCACTCCTTCCCACAAAGCCAATAAAAATCTGCTACTACTATAGCTTGATCTTTAAATATTTCTATTGAAGGTGGTATTACAGTCTGGTTTTCACAGGATTTTAAGGTGATATGTGTTCCATTTTTTACTCCTTGGGCTAGAAGGCCTGGTGCTCTTACAGGTACAACGGATTCCCAAGCAGTCTTTTTGTCTAAAGACCAGGTGGTGGTACAGATTCCAGTAAAGTTTCCTAAATCCAGTGTCCCTTCTGGTTTATAAAAATACTCATATTCTTGGGTATGATCAATGGTATACCATTTGGGAATTTCTACTTTTCCTGGTTGTACTTTAATGTTTTTATTCATATCCCAATGCCCACACCAATCACCCAAATGTGGTCTCTCAAAATAGCTGGTATACTTGGAGTTTCCTAAAAATGACAAACATTCAGCAGTGCAATATGGCCTAAATATATCAGTTAAATGACAAAAGTTTCTATTGAAGTCAGCACATTTTTGATAGTCATGCAGATTTGGAACTACAGTAACTTTATTTGAGGGTGATTTGGAACATAGACAGTTATCCATACACACCTCATTTGCTGTAAATGCTGCCCATAGGTACCACTCATTATGTCTGGCTGTGTTCCACAAAGAATCTAAATCATTATCTTTTACTGTACCATTACTCTTATTCTTAGTATGTCTACGTTGTTTGGATGGGTTAAATCTTTCAATTAGTTTTGTACATTGGGGGATATTGTTGTTCTCATTGGCCTATCTCATTAGGCCTAGTCAACTGCTGTAAACTTAATTCTTGGGAAGTCTGATTGGAGCTGTGTAGAGGTGAGCTGACCACGGCTGGATGTAATACCTGGAAAATAATGATCATTAGGTATGCTATCCACTTTATTTTCCCCATTTTTCTGCTTTATTTCCTCCACCCCTTTCACACAGATTTCAAGACCTTGTAGGTTTTCACTGCCGGTGGCTGGGTCCTCTTCTTCTGCACCTGTTCCCTTACTTACTTTAGGGACTCTTGTGCAATGGTTTAAATTATACCAGGTGGTTTTGCCTTCCACTTGGACTGCTGTAGGAGTGGCTGCTACAACTTTGTAAGGCCCCTCTCTCCTGGGCTCATGCCACTTTCTCCTGAACACTCGCAGATAGACCTGGTCTCCTGGCGTGATGGGACACGGAGCGTCCTTCTCTTCCTCTGTCCCCTTTCTCTGTTCCTGCACAAAGATTGCTTTATGTATGGCAGTTAGTTTCTTCATATATGATCTGAGTTCCAGTTGTAATTGTTCTAGCGGTGGCCCTTTATACGGCCCTCTACAGAATGGCACAGGCATGGGTCGACCCGTAAGCATTTCATGCGGGGTTAAGTGAGTGTTTCTGTTAGTTTGCATGCGATAGCTCATTAGTGCAAGCGGTAAAGCATCAACCCAGTTAAGTTTTGTACTAGCACAAATCTTATTAAGCTTGGCTTTGAGGGTGCCGTTTATTCTCTCTACCATACCCTGGGACTGTGGATGATAGACACACCCAAATCTTTGCTTCATTCTTAACTGTTG